>KQ965825.1:107908-188626 GCA_001574975.1 Gonapodya prolifera JEL478
CTGGTAAACGTACTGGGTGACGAGAAGGAGATCGATCTCGGAGGGGTCGATGAAGTCGAAGAAGGGGAGTGAGGCGAGACCGGTGTATGCGGGGTGGATGCCGCAGTCGAGCTGTCATGTGGTACGTTGGGTGGTAGCAGGCGTGAAGAGGGACAGTGGAGACAGAAGTGAATAGAAATGAGGAGTAGCCGTGCAAAATTATGAGAAGGTGACAGCAGTGGCAAGGGTTGAGTCAGCAAGTCAACAGCGCGAATGATATTGACACCAGTGACCACGCACCATGACAGTCTTTCCCTTGTACTTGACAATCATACACGACCGCCCGACCTCATTCCCAGCTCCCAGCGGAATGATCCGCATGACGTCTTCCTCGTCTGCAACTGGCGGTGCCTGGTGGTGTCATTGGGAGTGGGAGTGGCCAAGGAGTTGTCCGTAATTGAAAAGAGGGGAGAGTGAGGGGGAATAGGAATCGAACCTGCGCCTTTCTCTTCTCGCCCATGGCTGAGACTGGCGTGTGTGGGTGCGAGGTGGGCAGGGGAATGAAGAGTAAGCACCCCAGTGACACAAGATACGTGGCATGTGCCCTTGCGCACTCCGATTCCGACTCTGGCACCCGAGTGCAGACAATGCTGCGCACGTTCAGAACAGAGGGGCACAATGGATACGCAGTACGTGGAGGCATGAAGCATCGTGCTGCTGACTCTGCCCTCTCGTCTCACCCGCTCTCTCACCCCACGAACATCACACCTCTCCTCCCCATCCACCCCCAACTTAACTCCATCCCACCCTCTTCAACTCCGCCGCAGTGTCCCTTCTCGCCCTTCTTCGAAAACCGCATCGCCGTCGCATCCGCTGCAAACTTCGGAATCGTAGGAAACGGCAGACTCTGGATTCTCGACATCAACGCGCCGCCCGCGCCAGGTCCGCCGGGGGCTGCTGGCGGAGGTGTGGCGTTGCAGAGGTCGTGAGTGGTTTTGCGAGGGGGGTTGGGGCGAAGTGATTGGGTTGAGGGAATGGGAGGACTCGACGATGACTGTAATCGATCACAGGTACGACACCCAAGACGGCCTCTTCGACGCATGCTGGTCCGAACTCAACGAGAACCAGATCGTGGCCTGTTCGGGGGATGGCAGCATAAAGCTGTTTGACACCGGAGTTCCTGTGAGTGATTCCACCTCGTTTGTGATATTCATGCAACTCCGCTTTCCTCACACCAATTCCCCCAATGCTCACCCACCCATACCTACACAACCCCCACGTGCGATCAAAAGGATCCCTTCCCCATCGCCAACTGGCGCGAACACTCACGCGAGGTCTTTTCCGTGTCCTGGAACCAGGTCAAGAAGGACACGTTCGTTTCCAGTTCGTGGGACCATACCGTTAAAGTGGTACGTTTTGTCGATCTGCTTGGATGTGGTGGTTGTGGTGGGGGGAGCGCTCGGGAGGAGTGGTAATCCACGAGGAGGGGTACGGGAGGAGACCTCGGTGGCTTGATAAGACGTGTTGATGAGTGCGCACGGGTACTGACGGAGCCCGAAGAATGAATCGCACCCTATCGTTCGATTGGACGCTACTCGGATTTGTGCTTTTGTGGAACTCTGTCGATTGAAGAAGGAATTACACTACTCCATTGCATTCGGATGGTTGTCGGATTGGCGTCTCTATCGGAGTCATTGATCCTGATCTTGAGCTTACCCAACTCACCTTCCGCCACGTCCCCCACCCTCACCCACACCAAAAGTGGAACCCCACTCACCCCCGCTCCCTCCTCACCTTCTCCGAACACACCCACTGCGTCTATACCGCCGCCTACCACCCCTCCCACCCGGACCTCATCGCATCCTGCTCGGGGGACCACACCCTCAAACTCTGGGACCTCAAAACCCCGCGCTCCGTCGCAACGATCCGCGCACATGCCAACGAGGTCCTCTCGTGCGATTGGAACAAGTACAAGGAGCATGTCGTGGTCACGGGTGGGGTCGATCATGAGGTGCGCGTGTGGGATACACGGAACCCAGCCGCCCCCGTCACGGTCATGAGGGGCCACGAGTACGCGGTGCGACGAGTGCGGTGTTCACCGCACAACGAGGCCATCGTGGCGTCGGCGGGGTACGATATGACGGTGCGGTTCTGGGATACGAATCTTGCAGCCCGTGCCGGACCTAGTGGAGCACAGGGTGCAGGGTGTGTGTTTGTGCATGATAGGCATACAGAGTTTGTGCTGGGAGTGGACTTTTCGCTGTATGTGGAGGGACTTGTGGCCACGGCCGCGTGGGATGAGTGGGTGCATGTGTTTTCGCCGCCGGTGGTGGGGAGGAGGTAGAGTGGTGGGCGGTGGCGGTGGTTTTGGGTGTGTTTTGTGCGACGGGGATTGACGGGCGAGGGCGTGGAAAAGGCGATGGATAAGTTTACACGCGTGGGGTGATCTTGCAATGTATAGTTGACTAATGAAGTGTGCCGAGATGTGGGGACGCTCTCATAGTTTTGCATTCTTCGACTGGGTTAGCAGCGAAAGAAGTTGGCTTCGATATTGGGCATGGTCACTTGGTCATGACGGTAGAGACGGGACGGTAGAGACGACAGAAAAACTTTCATGATGCAACAGCGAGTTTTTAATCCAAAAAGCTCAAAGCGTGGAAGTAGTTTGAGACTTGAGCAGTTTAGAGCCTTGCTTGACGAAATTTGTGAAAAGAGGGCTCCAAAATGCTCTCACAAATTGGAAGCATTGTTGACGTCTTGTCTTTATAAAGGTGCTAGTCTCACTCAGACTGCAAACGTGGTTTCATGTGACGTGACTGTTGCAGTACATAGTGTGATCGACAACATTTCAATCTGATATTTTCTTCCACCAGTTCACAACAGGGAAAACTTGAGGATGCAGATTGACAAAACGTTAATTGTTAGCACTATTCAGCACCAATATGACTTGGGAGCATTGTAACGCCACCCGCAGGACTCCCACGAACAGGTCGCTTGTCACACATGGCCCAACCAACCACAAAATGGATCGTCAGGAGCATCGCACGCAAGGACAAGGCGCTCATCAAGGGAGGCGCAGAGGCGCTGTATGAGGCTTACGTGCCACCTAAGTTGTGCAACCCCCTGCGAGAGTCCAATATAATGAACAATCATGCACTCGCAGACGATCTCAACGATCCGTTCACGGAAGCTCTCCCACAAGATCCTTCCCTTCGACGGTTTTTTGGTGTGCGAGAGTGAGTCGCGGGGGCTCCTGTCTGCCGTGGGCCGATCAAGGCTCGCCCGTTGGATTTTGGGCGAGTCTCTGACGAGAAACTGACGTTGTCACTCATAGGTGGAGCGCTATCATCGCGGAAGCCGCCGCGCATCCGAACGCGGTGTGGGTAGCAATACCTGAGGGAGTAACGCCCGAACAAGTGGCAAGCGTCGCCGTCTGGGACCTGCCGGATACTTTACACAAAAGCGAACGGTGGGAGCGGTTTTGGTGGAAGTACTCAGATTATGCCCTTCTCTTCTTTAAGAGTGAGTTTCGGTCATTGGAAGTTGATTAGCAGACGTTTGACTTTAGTTACTTTTTGGCGGGCATTTCCAATTGAAGCGCTTTCCATAAAGACAGTGATAAGTGTGTCGAAAAAATATCCCGGGGGGCCTTTTGGTGAGAAAGGTGAGTACACCCAAGAATTGTACGTGAGCGAAAATTCAACAAAGTTCCGTCAACCGGCACCAATATTCAGGTGGACCGGCAGGACCGGGAGAGGAATTTCACGACAGACCACCTGACGCTTCACCACAGTACGAGCTCATGTTCCTCGGCGCCAACCCTAAATGGCAGATGCACAGGGCGAAGTGTAATTGAACCAATCCTCAAATTGGCCGACGAACAGGGGTTGGAATGTCACCTTCATGGTAACTACTGGAACGCGAAGAGCTGCTGCGGCGTGGCTAACATATTTTTACCCACCTGAAGCTGAGACATCTGAGGTTGTCTCGTTTTACGAAAGGATGGGATTCATGAAAGTGCTGGACACGTGTGCCCGAACCGCCGGCAGGTGAGATACAATACGCTGAAGATGTGTGACATTGAGAAGCATCAAAGTTCTATCTCGTCGCCAGGTGGTGATCCTGAACAGGATGACCCGCGTTGGCACCACGGTGCAATGTCCAGGAAACCGGTGCCTCGAGAGATCACCACGATATGATCCTCTGTATTGAACATACCGTTAGAGTTCAGAGAAAGGCAGCGCTGCCTCTCCCTTGTGCTCTCGCAAGCCCCGGGTCAACTGTTGCGCCACATTCTGCCGAAGCTCAACGCTTACTTCTCCATCCGCTCACACCAACAACCGTTCCCATCACCATCGACGATGCGCGCCGACGACGAAAAACGCCCGCTTCTTCAACCAGACCCCTCCGCTGGCGGTCCCGCGCCTGCTCCAGTGACAGCCGAAACAACCGCTGAAATGCCCCACTCAGAGAGCATCTACCCCGCAGTCCCCCCTTCCTACGACGCAATAGCCCCCGCGCGCCCCACACAGTCGAGCCAGAGGGGAGGACTCCCGGACCCGCCTCCGGCCTACACGGCGACGTACGTCCACCCCACCCAACCTCCGCCGACTATCGTCGTCGCGTCCACGGGTGTACCCGTCGGGTACGATATCGTGTCGGGATATGTGTCGCTGGATGTTAACAGTGAGATTTGCCTTGGTGGAAGTCGGTAGAACACCTTGGATTTGACATGTCGATGTTACATTGTGACTTGTGACACAAAAGCCCCGGTCCGGATTTTCTGCCCGTATTGTAAGCAGTTCACTATCACGGAAATAGGTTCTCGGCCGGGTACAACTGCGTGCGTGGGATCCGGTCTCATGTGGTGAGCTGTTGAAATCCTTTCCTGTAACTCTCTTCAAGTCCCGATTTATTCATCTTCCTCTTCCCTCCCTCCCCCCCTCACGAAGCTGCTTCTGCTGGCCCCTATTCTGGATCCCGTTGGTCTTCTGCCAGGACCAAGTCCACCGCTGCACGAAATGCGAGAACGTTCTCGCCGTCATCCCCGCATAGCCAAAGAAGTTCCTGGGAGGGACCTGTCACCGTGCAGTCGGAGAGTGGATAGAAAGCAGTGCGATCATTTTATGAGAGATACTGTTCAGTTTGCCTTCCTTGTACATCACCTTGAATATTCCATTGATTTCCAGTTTTGCTATTACCTCTTTGGAGTCACTCCCCTTCCTCAAACTCCGAAGAAAGGCGCACGACGATGTACAAATGGGTAATCTCGGCTCCTGAGTACGTTGATTATCAGGCTGCTTCCTGAACGGTCCGAAAAATAAAGGATTGCCGAAGATTAGCCGGCAAGAAAGCCGGACAAGTTCCGGACGAGTCGCTGGAGGATTCCGAACTCGCCATCTTCATCACGTACAAACTTACTGGAGCATCAATGGTTTACTTCTACGACGAGGCGATCGCTCTCACGAAGATTGGTCCGGGGACATACTCGATCGTGTTCGATTCCAACGTCTCGCTGGCGGACAGTACGTCGCTCGGACATCCTTGGAGAGGAAATTAAAAATCAATCTTATCTTATCTCGTCCTGAAAGCGTTTCGGAATGGACACAACAAGTCGATCCACGGCGGTCTTGTTCTCTCATACATTGGTGAATGATCGCGGCCGGATTTTCGGGGTTGTTCCCTCCTCGGTAACATCCAGAGTGCTTCTACTTTACAGGAAAGGCAATAGAGCTCGGTGCGTGTCCTTTCCCTCGTCAATTCCGAAGAATCGCATCGACTGATTGGCACCGGTCCTTCAGAGCTCGGTCCTTCAACTCACACATTTCCGCTATCCCTCACGGCGCAATACCTGTCGCCATGTTTTGCGGATCAGCTGTCGTTCGTCACCGTGACTGTGACGCGCCGGGCGCGGAGGTTCACGTTTGTGAGAGTCACGGTCGAGCAGGATTTTAAAATGGGAGGGGGAAGAGCTTTGTGCGTGGATGCCAATGGGTGTTATGGTGAGTGTGTGAACGTGGTTTTCTTCGACTTCTTTTAATTCTCAAACTCCCCACCAGGTGCACCAGAGGGAACCTCAACCGGAACTTCACATGATTATGTAGTACCAGAAGTGAGTTTACCTACCATTACGCCTCTGACTTCGGATCAGTACTTCTAACCATTCTTCGACTGCATGTTGACTCCCAGTTCCTACCGCCATCACTTCCGCTCCCAGACTCCTGCGTCGACTTTAATCATCTCCTGCACCGCGCTGGAGTTCTTCCTGATTCTCCCAAGTCCGCTCATGACTTCCGCAAGAAACTTGTCGACCCAAGCATTGAAGGTAGTGTGTTGCAGCTCGTGAAGAAGGCTGCTGGCGCATCAGCGACGGCAGTACCTGAAGTGATGGGGCTGCAATTTGGGGCTTGGGTTGGATTCGGTACGTACTCCCCGACATATAAGTTGTCCCCTTCAGGTGTTCACAAAGTGAGCTCGCATTTTAAGCGGACGATCGACCACACGACGTTTTTAGTGCAATGTACTTCGCAGGTGAGTAGTGTATCTTCACTCCTGGATCATTGAGTAACCCGTGACGTCACATATTGACTCTCGACTCTCAGACTTCCTGATCCCGGCAAATATTAATGTTCAACTCGCGTCTTTAGCCCCAGCGTGGAACTATTATTGGGATTGGTCAGTACGCAAATACGCATGCACCAAGCGCCTATATTATTCTGACAACTGAGATCATCAATTTCAGGATCACCCTATCATTCACAATCAACTTCTTCAACCCCGTTCCTCCCAAGTCATTATTGGGTATTGTTTCCTCGGTGGAGTGGGCTCAGTCTTCGTCTTCAAATGGAAAAGATAGAAGAGGAACAGTGCACTGCTTGCTCTGGGTAAGTTTGGATTGAACTTTTACATGACTAGGTTTTACGTCATGGTGTCTGTATTCTTGCGTGTAGGATCAGGAACGGCAAACAGTGATCGGGGCTGCACGACAGGTGTGTAAATGGCTGCGTTGAGCTAGCTTTGCAAGAGCAAACTCAATCGCTGACACGGTATCGTTTAGGTTGTCCTTTTATCGGCCTTTGAGATGGAGGGTGCTGCGGCTGCACGGCCGAGAATATGATCTTCTATATTGATGTAGTATACAACCAGAACTAGAAGACCGTAGAATCAAAGACTGTTGTGACATTAACTACCAAAAATGAATGAAGCTTCTCTGTTGATCCTCAACAGAGGCGAGAACAGCTCCTGTACTCAAGGAGCGACAATGCCAGTTGCAAGTGCGGGATTACTTTGAGTGACATATTCCACATCATCCTTGCAAAAATTTGCAGAAACGTACATAGTAGATGCTGGTGGCTGTCACCATCACGAACGGTTACCACATTCCACAGCGGGGTGAAACCTTTGTGCGGAGATGGTGGTCGTTAAAGCCATGCAAAAGCAGAATCGCCATATTCTCGTGGAAGGTAAATTTTGCTTGTGCCTCAACACTGTGTCCCCAAACACTGCATTCGTTCATCACAGAAACTGCTCAGAACAAATCAAATCCTTTGCAGTGAATGAAGACATAGGCAATCTTTTAAATCTTCGCAAGCTAATTCAAATTATGAAACCTCAATCAACACGGTGCAATAGTTGTTGTGACGTAAAATATCCGTGTCTTCAAAGCGAATGCAGTTATGACACCACGTCACCAAAACTCCAGTAGGATAAGTGAATTGGCTAATGTAATCCAACACGTGCGATTTTTAATTTGCAGGGTTGTTTTCCAGGGCTTCCACAATGCATATATTTGTACTAAAAAACCAAGGCACTGTGTACGCACTGCAGTTTATTATGCCGGCAGCAAAAGGCATTGAGTTTCAGCTCTCTTCGGATCGACTAAGCGCTTCCAATGACGTGCTAGTTGATGTATTCAAAAGCGATGAATGTACAGTCCCTGATGTTTGCGTAAAGTAGTGATATAATTGGACCGAATACTGGTCGTACATCGACGATGCATGATACAACTGGGGCCTGCCACGAGAAATCATATTATTCGTCGTTTGCAGCGCCAAAAACAGGTTTTGTCCTCAAGTTGGTGGTCCCTTGCTCTGGGCTGACATCAGTCATGCCTAATTCTCATGCCAACTTATGCAAAGCAAGTTTAGCATGGAGTTTTCATTGCTTATAACAGTACAAGAGCTGTGGTGCAAATGTGTGTATTGGGTACGGTGGGTGAACCAGAGCGGGACAAAAAGGCATACGCAGAAAATTCAGCAGTAAGAGGAAGAATGAACGTGCACACTGCATATCACAACGCGTGGTCGATGACGTGTTGTGAGCTCGCAGGTGCCAAAATCATCACTAATAGTCGTGCTTTCTCCGCTGACCAAGATTTCGGGCTTGGGGGCCGAAGCACGTATTGCTTTATTTTGCTTTGGCCTTCGAACACAAGGCCCAGTTCAACTACCTCGGAGGCGCTCTACAGTATTTCTATGCCCTGCCACGCATCTCCTCCTCCTTCGTCCTCTCTTTATCTATATCCTCGAGTCGCCGTACCCGCTAATGGTGTGGGTGGTATTTTTTTTGTTAATTCACTCGCATTCCATATAGAAAATTCGCTCCGTAATTTCCCAAAACGCACCTGTTCTATCTCGTTCACGATTTTCCCTCTAAACTTCTGCCCTTGTCCCAACGCATCCATCTCTTGTAACCACGTTCGTCGGGACTGGATCTCGTCCAGAACTGCATCAAAATGAGGTCATGGAGTGATTGACGTCCCACGAGACACCACAGAACCGCTGCTGCACTTACTCATGTCGAACTCGTCAAGAGGTCCCCCACTCTCCGGTCCCCCCATACCTTCGCGCTCCAGTCGTCTCCCGTCGCCCTTTCGGACTCTGGATCGTCGTCGCTCCGCTTCCTCCTCTGCATTCCATAGGTCCGCGAGGGATCTGGGGGTAGCATCCGAATGTGTGGCCTTGTCGGTTCTACTGTACTGGCTCAGATTCTCTATTGAAAGACTTCCATATGTACTTGAATCTCTCTCCGATCCTTTCATGAATTGACCTATGGGATCCAGATGTTGTTCGCGTTTTCGAGAAGTTGACGCCAGAGGCTCTGATACCGCCATGCGATATTGCAGGAGCTCTTTATCCGATGAGGATCGTCCTGTATTTAAATTTTGTTGAGGGTGAAACAGAAATCCCGAAAAGCATTGAAGGTGTGCGTTAACTCACCTTTCGACTGCCCTGACGGTCTATACCGCTCTCTCTCGAAAGCCTTCCCCCCGTCCTGCTCCAAAATCTGATCCAGCGTACGTATGGAAGGTTTAGGAACCAGTGGAACAGTGAGTTTCCCCGTCGACTGTGCACCACCAGACCCGAACGGATTCGATGATCGATGCGTCGGGCGAGAGTTTGATGCAGTTCGGAGTGAAGAAGGAAGGTGTCCCGTTTCTGTAAATGGAATTTCGATATGTTTGAACAGGCCAGCTGCGTATTCGACGCGAACTTTCGAACATCTCACCATTAATAGCACTGTCCAGCATTCTCTGCTGAAGGTGGGTCAGTCTCGCTCCCCCCATCATTGCTTTGTATAAGGGATTTCAATTGAATCAGCTCTCTGTTACTTCCAACGTCTCGCTTCGGTAAGAACACGTGATAGACTCACATCGAAGGAGATCGATCGTGTCATCAGCGAGGCGCGGCGCCTTCCCATCGCGGAACTGAGGTCCGTGGAACGTCCTGCTGTTAGATGTGGGCTTGCCCGCGTTTGACTGCGTTTGATGAAGCATTCCGGTAAATCCCCCGCTCTGCCTGGATTTGCTGAGGCGAACGAATATACGACAGATTGACAAAAACATAGTAGTCACCAATCCCAGAAAGGCAAATCCAACACGATGCTCTCCGTCGACACCAATGCCATCTCAGCGCTCAGTTCGTTCGTCCCCGTCGGTCACGGCGATGTTCACCTTTTTGACGATTGGGATTCCCCGAACGACGACCTGGCCGGACCCACCGGTGAACACGAACACAGGGAAGCCTCGGACGACGATGCGCTCGCTAGCACGAACGGGTGGTTCGCTGACCGGCGAAAAGCGAGATCGACGCCATCGACACCAAAGGCATCGAAAATCCCTATTCACCACACCAGACGTCAGTCGTTGCCCTCGGCGACCTTTGTGGGACCGATGAACTTCACTCTCATCCGTGACCAGTTAAGCTTGGAGCGCGATGCGGTGGACTTCGGGGACCATGTGCCCAATATAGTTGCAAAACCGTACGTGACACTATTTCAACGCTCTCTTCGAAGAAGTCTCGACGAAACGCACTCCTCGTCTTTCTGATAGTCAAAGACAGGTTCGGCGGGCTTTTACAGTCGCCGGTCCGCAAGAGCTTCACGGCTTGGAGCAAGGAGAGCGACTTGAACAGAGTTCCCAGCGCCGGAAGCTTCACGTCGAAGAGACACGTGAAAGAATATTTCAGCTCACGGACGAGAAGTTGGTGTTCTTTCACGATTGCTTCCTTTCTTCTATTGTGTCTAAAACCATTCTCGTGTTTTAGGGTCGCACAAGTTCGAGCCCACCACGAACAACAGGAACTCGAGCGGTCCCAGCGACAAGCCAATAGCAAGAACACTCAACTTCGTCGAGAGAAGGACGCCCAAGAGAGGAGGAGGGAATTCCTCGAGGGCCTGAAGAACATCGCCAAGAAAGCAGCAAATCACAGTCGAAGCTCTTCAGCAGGGGGAGTGCACGTTGGATTTCTTCGTAGAACAACTACGCGTAATGCGTGAGACTGGGTTTCGGTGGAAGGTGAGTAAAATGCCTGCCGAACCTCGTAGTTTGGAATGTAAAGTGTTCCTGATCCAAGTTTGCAGGTCCAGCTTAAACGACACTTCACACTCAATATTTTTGTGCAAATCAGGAGTGAGCGCGCGAGGCAATCTTCCTTTATGCATCAACACTCTGGTATTGTTGAACACCACCTCCACTTCAATCGAAGCGACACTTCCCAATTATTAGCAGTCTTCGCATTTCTTTTGAAAGATCTTGGGACCGATCGTTTGACTTTTATGTACTATATTTGTACCGCAATTCGTGACTTTATCGCATTTATACAAATGCATAATCTACATGTAACCAGCACGGCGATGGTAGGGCGCGACGGAGACATTGGTAAGCCTTCGGCATTTGCTCACTCGCTATGCCAATCGGAAAGAAGGTGAAAAACAGGACCTCGCACGAGGATTTTGGAAATAGTGCACAAAATTCGTGGCGGTGTGTGAGAGGTTAGTGCAACACTTCCCCCTTCCCCTCTCCCACCATGGAGCATTTCAATCCACTGCGACATTCAAAGCTCAAGCTAAGACGCATCCGCTACAGACAGTGGTCAGATTCTTTCGAGGCTTCCCCGAGCGCTCTGAGAACTCCCCCATCGTCCCATTTCCCCTCCTCCAACTCACCCCCGAAATCATTCTCCGAATCGCAAAATACTGGACGCGGCGCTTCCCTCTCGGTCTCCCCACAGGTTGTCTAAATCGAAGGCTGTATGGGGTTTTGTCGGACCACGTGGCCATTGTGCCACGAGCAATTGAGAGATTCGGGTCCATCCAGCTTGCGTTCGAGGAGGAAATTCTGCGAGCGTCATACGGAGATTTCCGCGCTGCAGATGCCCTCATAGCAAAAGGAGCAAAGGTCAACAGACCGCTCGCATCGAAGCCGGACAAATTCGGTGTGGTGGACTTCGACAGACCTCTCACAAAAGCATGTCGATACGGAACATCACAGACGGTCAGATATGTTTTGGAGCGTGGAGCAACAGTTGATGACCTCAATGCCGACGGTAACAGCGCAATCGAGTTTGTCTCCAAGAAGAGCTCCCTGAATGGGAACTGGGAGATTGTACAGCTTCTGCCCTCTCTATGGGTGCGAAACCAACTAGAAACTGTCTGAGCCTTGCCATTGAGTCCCAAGAAACGTCACATGTCAAGGCGATTCTGGATCACGTACCGCCAACCGTTATAAGAACCTGGAGTCGAGATCGAAGTCTCGACCAGGCAGCCACGCGTCAACTTCTTCTTGTCAGCATGTGAAAAGCCCAATTTGGAAATTGTTGAATTACTTCTTAAGTGTGGAGTACCTGCTGATGAAGGTTTTGCATTTGAATACCAACCTCGTCGAAATACGATGAGGGGTTCCGCAATCTCTGCATCCGAGGCTTGATGATTGCAAGTCGAGAGGGGAATAAACCACTTGTTCGCCTCTTGGTGGAGCATGGTGCGGACGTCAACGCGCATAATAGCAATGCTCAACCCTGCAATGCACTATCGCCACTCTTGTGGGCGGCCAAGTATGGACACGAAAGCATTGTGAGATACTTACTGGACAACGGCGCGGACGTGAAGCTTGTTGGGGCAGGAAGTGCACTTCACTATGCCTGCTTGAGCAGACACATTGACATTGTCCGACTGTTGATTCAGAGGGGAGCGGACGTTGACAAAGGGCCACAGTTGTATTGGATTACACAACTTGCATTGGGCGTGGACAGTGGAAGCAGCGCATCTTATTCTGGACGCTGGGGCAGACATCAACGCCCGAGATATTGCAATACGATACACCGCACTGCGTTGGGCTTTGTTACGTCCTGATCATGACCTTGTTGGGTTTCTTCTGGATCGTGGCGCAGATGTTTCAATAGAGGACAACAAGAACAGAAGCGCCCGGAATTTTCTGGACAAATTGAGAGGGAGGAAACACACAGAGATGGTGCGGGTGCTCAAAGAGCGAGGAGTGCTCCAAGTGCGTCGATTGCTTCGTACCAAAGAAGCGCAAAAATAATCCGAACTTTGCTGATGATCATGAGCTTCCGGTGGATAATGAAGTGTTGCACATTTGAATGAGTGATGTCGATAATGTTTTAGATGTAGTTGCAGAATGGTACAAAAAATGCAGGGGATCGGTGAACAAGGTGCATGCTGCTACATTATACATCACCCAAATTCAATTGGGTCGTGGGTTGCAAAATGCATGTCGCGGTAGTGGGAGTGGTAAAATTTGCGAATTTGTCGGCAAACTGAGGGAGGTTCCCCGCCTTAAAGCGGGAGCTCCTGTTCTGCAGCCGGGTCGTTTTGTTGATCGCGAAACTTCCCCCTCTCATTTCGAACTCCGGATTGAAGCAGCCCGTGAGTACACTCGAGCGAATACAGCAGAGGCCCGAATCCTCCGCATTTCGATTCCTGCGAGCCCGCAAATGTTGCCGAGATTCACCCTCGGTGTCTGCCGATTTCAGGGTCCCACGAACAGAACACCTCCACACGATTCTCGGCTCCGTCCAGAGTCAAGAACGAGGTGAAGCGACTCGCAGATTGAATATAGTGGCTCCAACAGCGAGAGCGGTCGTTCGGAATTCGACACAACACCGGACATTTTCTCCCTCGATTGCTCCCATTCAATGTCCTTCAAAACACCAAACACGCTGACCAGAGTACCGTCCACGCCTTCTTATCCAAAGCTGCGCTCCCACGGTGACTCTCGTCATGTCGAATCCTCCGTTCCGATCCTCGTAGTGGATGTTTCGAAATCCGCCGGCTCGCGTCCATCCCCACCCTCTTCCGTCCGAACAGCAGCAACCTCCGTCGGGGCCACATCCGTGTCTTGGGGGGGCAGTGAACTCACCGTGGTGGCTTCCAGTCAGGGCGGCTCCATTTCCAATCACACAAAGACGGTGTCATCCCGACCGTCGGAACGGTACAGCGCGAGCATCAGCAACGATAAGGATACTTTCAAGCAGAAGAAGCTCAAACTCCCCGCAACGGAAGCTGCCCTTGCCAGTGCGACTTCGACGATCGCGTCCACGTCGAGTCCGAGGAAGAGGAAGCTTGATGAAGGCAACGAAGTAGCTGATGCAACCACTCTGCGCCAACCAGTTTTGTCTGCATCTACGAGAGATCCCCGCTCTCCATCTACATCCCCCAAATCATCGCGTCATTCAACCCCACAACCTTGCAGAAAGAAGACCAAACGTCACGCCTTCATACCCCCGAGCCCCCCCATCGCCAAACCCACTGCCGCCGCCAATTCTACTCTGGACTCCAGCTCTCCACCCGTCGACCCTAAGTCCATCCTCGTCGTCAGCCCTTCGATCCTCGCCGCGACCCCTTCATCCACATCATCAGCCGATAGGAACCACCGCAGGGCACTTAAGTGCCTCGTCGGAATACTCTCCGCAAACCCGCCGTCGCCCCTGTTCCAGAAATACGAGCTCGGGGAGCTCCTGGGGTACGGATCGAACGGATGCGTCCTCGCTGGCACCGAGCGCGGGTCGGCGCGCCGCGTTGCCGTGAAGCTAATCTACCAACCGTCTTCGACCGTGTCTGGCTGCGACGGAGGTCAAGAAGAGGTCCGCGTCATGGAGGCGCTTCGTCGAGTGCATGGCGCCGGTGTAGGCAGCCGAAGCCGGAGTCACCAAGGAGCCGTGCCCACTCACCACCCGAATCTGGTGTGTCTCCATGAAACCTGGCTCGAGTCGTCTGCGCGTGTCGTTGTCATGGAGTACGTGCAAACCGGCAACTGGGTGGCGGGAGGTAGCCCCTCGACTGGTCGTAAAGATATTTACGAGTTTAGGGTTCCGCTCGTGGAACATTCTGGCTCTGAGGAACCTATAGATGTTGACGCGGAACCTGGGACGGCAGGATCCACGAAACCTCGTGATATCGTTGCACTCCGCCTCTCATCGGCGAGCTGCAACACGGGAACCATGTTCGACCTCGTAGAGCAACGGTTCTCCTCGGTCCCGCCAGCTACGCGTGCTCCTGAGCCGCATACCGGGAGCTCGGTTCCTGGAAAGAAGAAGTCGTCCACCACGAGAACAATTGCGACGCCGGTACCTCCACCTCCCATACCAGAGCATGAAATTGGAGTCCTTTTCTCGCAAGCAGTCGGAGCGGTCAGGGAGATGCATGGGAGAGGTGTCGCGCATGGAGACCTCAAGGTGCTTTTGTCTTTACTGTGCCGAAACGGCGTACTCGGGTTGATGCAAAGCCATGTTCGCGATTGTAGGAGGAAAACTTTCTCGTGACATCCGATCTTCGCCTAAAGCTTGCCGATTTCGGCCACTCGCATTTTGCGTACACTTCGGCTGGCGCTAACGATGCCGGAGAACCCAAATCGTCTTACGAGGTCTATGGAACTCTCGAACTGGCAGCTCCAGGTTGGTGTTTCGTTCCGGAGCCGGACTAGGCTACACAGCGTGTCATTTGAACTCACACAAACACCTATTTCATTTTACGTTGACAGAAATGCACCCTGCAGTACTGTACAGACTTGGTTTCCGTGAACTCGACGCCGCAGGAACCGCAGATCGATCGAAAGCCTTCCCCAGGCACACTGGGCTTCCTCAAGATGTTTGGGCCCTGGGGCTCGTCCTGTACACTATGTGGCATGGCGAGTTACCGGAGGAACACCAGGAGTGGATGCAAGGAAAGTCGGAGATAGGCAAGGCTACGCGAGGTCGAAATGCCAAGGGAAAGTGGTACGGGTGTGATATGGGAAAACATGTTCCGACGGGTGAGTCCACAAAACTTCCGCACGAGTCATGAAGCGTGGTCAACAACTCATTCCTTGCCACTGACTTAGAATGTCGGGACCTTCTCAGGAGAATGCTTGCGATGGATCCAAACGAACGTTTCACGATTGAAGACGTCGCCGCACATCCTTGGACGAAAAAATGGAGCGAGTGGAACCAGCGGAGGATGGTTTCTGGTCTCGCTACTCCCCAACGCGTGGGGACCTGAAGTACTGCCTTTGGATATATACGTACGAGTCACCGGGTTTTGACAATCGAGTGTGATCTGGATGGCGGGAACTTGATATCGATCAGCAGAAATTGACGTCGATTGACATCTCAGAAAGGGGTGAATGAACGTGGGGCGGTTTATGTTCTTTTCGATGTTTCGATTATACCGACCTTCAACACCCTTTTTACGTTTTAATTGTGGTGATATATTATACCTATACTGATTTTTGAAAACTTGAATTTGGCCTTGTTCCGTGGAAGACACTCCAGTTGCAAAATGTTCTTGCGTGTTGAGGGTGGTAGGTTTTCACCAAAATTTTCACCACAATAATGACCGAACCCAGCAACGATTCCTTTGTTCCCACCAGCGACGTCGAAGACTCGGATGTCGCAATGACATCGATCGAAAGTCCCGATTCATCGGACTTCTCGTTCCCGGTATATCAGAACCCTCTGGTAGCTGCAGCTCGTGAATCATCGGCCGTAATCGCACGGATCGCAGCCTCTACCTCACTCATGCCGGTCGTTACGTCATCGGTACGACGATCGCTCATGGCGGATATTAGGGGCGCCGAGGAGGTTAGAGGGTCAGAGGAGTCTGATGATGAAACTTGGCCGGAGAAGGAGAAGGACGATGCGGCAAAGCCCAAGAGCGCATTCCAGGAAGCCGAGGAGCGCCTGTTATGTGAGAGGACGCTTAAGGGGATGGCCCCTAGGAGTAGAGAGTGGGTGGAAGGTGTGCGACAAGATCTGTTGGCGCGACAAACTTCGCGTAGCGAGGCCAAGCCAGAGGTTGATAGTGGTGGGGACTCGGCGAGTGGGCGGAAAGCGAGGCGTCGACGGGAGTGTGAAGTTGGACGTGGACTTGGACTCTTCTGGAAGTGAAGGTTCGTCAGCTCCCGTTCCCGAGGGCAACAGGCAGGGTGCCGGCCGCATTGCAGAGGGTCTGGATCAGCTCTCCAACGTTGCGAGCGACATTGACAATGCAGAGCTTCTCCTGGGCTTGCAAAGGACGAATAAAGTGAGTTTTGAGACTTATAATTAATTGCACTGACTACAACTCATTACACATGCGAATGCTTCAGTCTCTAAATAATGCAACCATTCGAACAAAAAAATACTTCTTTCGCTGTCGCTGAGGGTACTGCTCCTGCTCCGTCCACTCCTCACGCTTCCTCGCACTCAGTGCTCATTGCAATACGTCGCCACCAAACCAAGAAACACCGCCACGGCTCCAATATTCTGCACGCTCGTCTCGATCGGCCCACTCGCCACAACGGGGTCCACGCCGACGTACCGGAACACGAGCGGGCCCAGCACACCGAGCATCCCAGAAAGAGTGCACCCGATGAGAACGCTCACCCCGACAACGACGGCAAATGTAGTGTCGCGGGAAGAGGTGTAGAAGGCGACCAGGCCCAAAACGGAGCCGCAGATGGCGCCGGCGAAGATGGACGCGAGGACCTCGCCGAGGAATAGCCGGAATGTGCGCGAGGCGAGTGTGAGCCGGTACTCGCGCTTTTGGGTTGGTGACATGTGACGCTCGGTGGTTGGCGAGGAAGAGGGAGCAGCGCCACCAGCAGCGCCTGCCGGTCGGAAACGGGAAGGGAAGGACATGGTTGAGAGTGTGCGCAGGGCGAGTTCTGATGATTGGACGCCCGTGTTGCCTTTGTTGAGTGTTTCCGTTCAACAGTAAAAGCCAACGTCAGTACCAAGTCACGTCGCGTCATTCATGCCCACCCCCAAAAACCAAAATCGTACCCACCACATGCAGAAACAACAACGGGCACAAACGCCGCCACCAACCAACTGCTCCTCACTCCCTTTTGGAACACCGCCATGAGCCGGCCCACGACAATGTCGAGACATACCGCCATGATGATCGCTGGGAGACGCGGGAGGACGATGCGCGTGCACCAGCGGGACCATGTTGAGGTGGGGTGGGGGCTGTGGGGGCTTGATGGGCTTTCGGTGTCAGCGTCCCAGGAGGAGGTGTGTGGGAGGGAACCAGAACGAGCTCGAGGTGGTGGGATGAGGTTTTCGGCGACTTGCACGCTCCGGCGGTGCTCTAAATGGTGGAGACGAGCGCGGATGGAATCTACGAGCGAGGATCGATCTCCAACTCCGCCGTCGCCTGTTTCGGTCCGTCGCCGTTTGGGTTTCCGGCGGGTCACTTTGATGGGTTCAGCCTCGGTGCTGTCGCCGGCGCCGAGGAGTGACTCAGGCTGGTCGTTGGTGAGTTTCCGCGAAAGTGCTCTTGTGCGAGACACGGCCAGCTCCTGAAGTTCAGGATCGGAATCATCGTCCAGCTGGTCAACACTCGCGTGATGCGCACCGGCGCCGGTACCAGACCCTCGCGTGACCTTCTTGGCCTCCATGTTGTGAAGCAGGTCCAGGAGAAAATCGCGTTCCGATACTTCCAGCGGCGGTCTAGTCGTCACTCTTGGAGGTTGTGGCACGACGATGCGAGGAACTATTGAGTCACGGCCGTTGGGAGTGATCTGGCCGGGGGACAAGCTGACGGTGGCGCCGGCCAATAGAGGGCTGCGCTCATCGTAAACAGATTGGGCAGAGTTCTCCGCCACAAGCTCTGTACTATCTGATGGCAGTAAGCGTCCTGTGTGGGATTCGGAATCGTCCCAACCGCGACTCGACGATGCCGACGACGCAGCACTCGAAATGTTCACGTTCCTCTCCGAGATTCGGAGAAACGCCGCGTCAGCAGCTTTTACTCTTTGCCCCACGGTGACCATTTCGCTCTCCACGGCGGCAGACAGCAGCGCGGCCTTGGCAGCGCGTGTTCGAGGTCCCTGGCGCAACCCGCGCTCCACGTCTGAGATTGTGGACATGACGATGGACCTGACCGACTGCGCGGATCTTGGACTTGGAGGTGTGTCGGGAATGAGGTCCGGGTTGACGGAGGACGAGTACGCGGTGATTGAGCGCTGCGATGGGTTCCTTGGTGGATTCCACTGGCCTGCGGTTCGTGCGGGGGTGGCAGCGTCTGCGGTTTGGGGGAAGACGAGTGTGGAAGACGAAGCCGCCGAGTCGCTTGTCTCTGCCATGGTCTTCGCGGGGAAATGGTCAAGGGGTTGGAGGCGCCCGGATAAACTCAAGGGATTACCCGGTCAAGGACATCACCAGTTCGTAGTCTCCAGGGAACTACGAACTCACAAAGTACAGAGACACAGTAAGCTTGCGATAAATTGAACGTGTTCTCGGTGCTATGTGGTAGTTGAGCCTTTTTCAAGTCTTCGAGTTGACTCAACATCCTTCTTTGTGGTTTTCTATCCGAAAGAAAAGAGTCGGTTGCTAACCAAGACATTTCGCTCCACGAGTGTTTTTTCATGTTTTTGTGACGGCCGCTTTTGACGCCTCAGAAGTCCACTCTTTTTTGATCGCACGCACAACCCTGATCGAACACATTTTGAACGTCTGAAATCTCGCGTTACCGTCACAGAAAACGACAATCTTCGCCTCCACCGGGAATTGCTCCCCCCAAATCGTCTGGAGTCGCCACCAGCAAAGGAGGACGCAAATGTCCGTCTCCATCCACCCGAATCGCCTGCAGATCCTCACATGCCCCAAATCTTCGCTTCGCTGCATCGCACACGCGGTCACTAGGAACTTTTTGCTTCCCAGAAGGTGAGAAATGGCCCTGGTCGGGGGATTGAAAGATGTGCGTGAGTTTACTGGAGCCCTCCTTGAGCACCGTCAAGTGTCGCATGCTCACTTATGACCGCTCGATTATAACCTCACGTGATACATGGAGCGTATTTTCACTCTTACTAATGCCCTCTGAAGGAATTGGCCCAAATCCCCGTTGTGTCATCCCCCCCACCGCAGTCGTGAAAACTTCTTTTCCTCCACCGAAAATGCCCTCGAAGTGTCCATTATCGCAGATGTCTCGATCGTGAAAGAGGACTTCCCTCCCAGTGGCTCGCCGCTGTGTCCGGGACTGGTCATTGCAGACGACCCGTTCCGAGCACTGGAAATCGAATACGACTACGATGGTGAGTCTGTCATCGCACACGACATTGTATCGTAGCTGATTCTTAACTCCTTTCTCCTCTTCCGTGTCCTCGCGCACCTTGCGCCCCTCGCGTCGCTTACCCCCCATCAACGAACTCTCCGCCCCACTCGCCCGCGCGGGCATCTCCATCTTCTACCTCTCCACCTACCAAACTGACTTTCTCTTCGTCAAGGAACGCCGCCTCGCTTACGTCATTGCGACCTTGCAGAAGGAGGATTTCGTGTTTGTCGATTTGGAGAACCTCGACGTGTTCCTTCTCCCCGCCCCAGTCCGATACGGGTTCGGTTGGTGGCCAGTCAATGGGTATGAGTATGAGGGGAAGCACCGCGCTTGATGATGCAGAAGTCGTGCGGAAAGTCGGGGCCATGGCGGCACAAATGTCACGGTCGGGACAGCAACTCAGTGGGACAGCGGTCAGTGAGGACACGTCGGCAGAGTCCACACACCACATGGTGTTGCCGTCGATTGCCTCGTCGTCGGTCCCAACTTCTCCTGCGATGACGTTCTCCGAAGGTGTGTGCGAGTTTAGTTTTTTTTTTTCCACAGTAGTTGATGTTTTGGGTTCCCTCCTCGTCTTTCAGACGCTCTCGCGTCCTCCTTATCAACCGCGACAGCGCACACATCGGATCACCTCGTCACTTCCTCGGACGGCCCCGCCTTTTCCGCCTCGAAACCCGGGCGGACACATCCCGCCTCCGCAACAGCTACCGCCGCCACCCTCGCGTTGACCGTGTCGCGAGTACGACGAGTAACCCCACCACGACGGACTCAGACGATGTGGACGATGTGTCGTCGGCGGTGACGGACACGTCTGGAAGTTCGATCCCGTTCACGTGCTCGCTTTCGCCGTCCTCTCCTCCATTTCCAACATTTCGCGAGGATTCACGCACCCCACGGCCGACCTCGCCCAAAGCCCCGCCGTAACCGCCACCACGACTGCCCCTAGCCGACACCAGCGTGCGGCGTGGGAAGCCATGCTTGAGGAAGTCCGGCGCGAGACCCACCGCCAAGTCCTCTCGCACACCCTGCGCCTCGTGGGGCTCAACCGCGACTACGCAGAGTGGTGGGGCGTCAGGCTCGTCAAGTTCATATTTTACCCCGACGACTGCACCACCACGACGGCGGGTGTGGCAGGGGCAGTGGCAGAGAGGTTCTTCTCGTACACGGCGACGTCGGACGGCGTGTCGGTCGTGGCGGAGGAAAGTGTCGTTGCGCAGTTCGGGGAGAATATGGTACATATGCCAGGTGACGGTGGGCAGCATGAGGCGCTGAGGTGCATTCAGGTGGATTTGGAGCAGTTTGGGCTTGGTATGTTTGATTGTTTCGGGGGACGCATGGGCTGCTTGAAAAATGAGGTACCGATTGCGCCGCGCGGTGATCTGTTGCAGACCGCTACGGTATCGTCTTTTCCATGTCAGAACTCCTGACGAGTGCAAGTGTTAACTTGCTCTGCCTGTCCACGGTCAAGACGGCAAACTTTATCGTGCACGAGTCAGACCTACGCCGTGGGGATTTTGGAGAATCTGTCGAAGCATAACAACATGGTGCCCGCCCTGGCTGACGGCACACGTCAGAGCCCGGGGTCGACACCGCCACTGGTAATGGGGATGCTCGGGCAGATGAGGAGGAGGACGACGAGTTCGGTTTTGATACTTCAGTGACGACGGAGCAGTTGCGAGGGTGACACATAACTCTTCGATTCTCGATGCCTAAAGGGCTGGGGGAGAACACAGTACTACTGAACATTTTTGGTGTTGGTGTTGCGGCATTGGAAGGCGGAAAGCAGAACTAGGGCACATTTCATCCTCACCCTCATCCAAAATGCACATATTCACAGTGTTCACTACTCCTACTACTCTCAATATAGATACTCTTTCACCCTATTTTACGTACAAATTTCACGATCAGTCGAATGAGGGCGTGTTCTCGTGAGCCGCGGCTTCACTGGCTTCGCTGTACCACATTCGGAATAAGTCGGAGGTGGCAACTGTGTACAGGACCAGTGTCAGGATTGCTAATAGGGCGAGTTGGTCAGTTTCTAGTTCAACCGGTCGCTGAATTTGGGGGTGGTTCCCCAGCATGAAGTGAACGCACCCAGTATTATTGTGACGACCACTGAAATGTCTGCAGCGACAAATCGCTCGCCAGATTCATCCTGGGTCGTGTCGGCCCCAGCATCCGATTTCAACTCCACTTTTGACACTGCGTCTTTTGACAGGACCCGGGCTTTCATGTCACTGGATGAGCCATCGTCCGTCCGAAGAGAACGTGGAGAACTCTTTTGCTCTTTTTCCGATGTGGGTGACCGCGCAGTTCTTCGCGGGCGTCCCACCGGTCTTTTCTCCCGCTGAGTTACACGAGGCGATGAGGCAGGGGACGCGGCCGAGGTCGAGCGTGGTCGTCTTCGAGCCGGGGATGGAGGTGGTTCCAGCTCCACGTACACATCATCATCTTCGTTCGTTCTAGTTCTCCGGGAGCTGGACCGCCCGCGCTTCACTGGTGCGCTGGTTTGTGGGCGAACGCGACTGTTGCTTCGAGTCGTGACTGGCATTTCGTGTCGATGATATTGCTTATGTTCGTCAACCTGGAAGCGGATGCGTGATTGGCATCAAGTAGCTGGGGGAGCTCCGATGGTGTGGCATACAATGAATTCTGGCACTGGGTTCCAGAGCACACTTGAAGACCTGACTGACTCGCTCCACTCTCCACATGGCGCAGTCTTCCCCTCACGATTATGGTCCTTAGCCTCCTTACTAAATGCATATGACGAAGACCATGTTCCTCGGGTAAGTTTGTGAATTGTCAAAAACGGACATCACGTCCTTTCCTTCGACATTGGACAAGCAAAGCTGGCGACAATGGTTATGACGGATCCACCTCGGCCCACCCGTCCCCCGTCTCTGGGGAGCTGCCGGGGTATCACTTTGGATTCCCTGATAAACTACAATATGTCTACCACTGTACTCATCGATTCTCCCTCCCCTCTTCCTTTCTTTTCGTTTGGCTTTTGTTTGGGGCGACGTGCGTCATGCCACATAAAGTTTGGTACGACGGAGATCATGCAGAGCGGCAACATGTTCGGGATTTCCCAAATTTTATCCGATATGACAAAGTCCGCCAACGCCGCAAGCGGATTCTTTTCTCTACAACAAAGACAATTACGGCGATAACGACAACTCTCTCTTGAGCGATGGCGAGACTCCGGACGCTGTCTGCACTCATCGCAGTCCTGCTCGCACTCTTCGCTGTCTCAACCTCCGCTGCGGCTCTGGATTCCCGAGCACCCCGCTGCAAGGAACAATGCATCACACGATGTAACAGGGTAAGTCCAAGTCTAAATCGAAAATGAAAGATGGATACCCCGTACCAACCGAGGTCGATCGCTTTTCTTCTCGGTCATATAGAAACCTGCCGCGCAGATTCCCCCATGCCTTATGAAGTGCCAAAATAGGCCTCCTTGCGTGGCCACCTCCCTCGGTACATCGGTGGTCGCTGGTGTGACAACGGCCGCCGGATTGCCTGCACAAACAAGCGGCATAGGTGCACCTCAGGTAACAACGCCGCCCGTTGGTGCTGTGGGGACAACTAGTGCAGCACCTGCCGCAACGGGAATTTCACCACAAGCGGGAGTGATCTCATGCCAAGACGTACCTGCACCTGCACCTCCAACTTCAATACTCCCGGCGCCAGTATCTTCACGAAGCCCAGCTGCTTCGGCACCTGCTCAACAACCTCCGGCGTCCACGACGAATGTCGTCATCACCAGACCCGCCGTAACAACCGCACCGACTCTCCCAACAAGCGCAGCTGCTCCTCCCACCCCGGCAACCACACGAGCAAGTTCCATCGCTCGACCTCCCGTCACAACATCCGCCGCCACCACTCCACCAGCTGCTGGCCAAGCTGGTACAACTCCCGGTACGACCCTCCGCTCCGCCGCCATCTCAAAGGGGAAATACTTTGGCGCCGCGGTGTCTCCGAACCTGTTCGCCACCGCCGCGTACGCCAATGCGTTGAAGACGGAGTACGGTTGGCTCACGCCGGGGAACGCCATGAAGTGGGATGCCACTGAGCCGGCGCAGGGACAATTCCGATTCACGTGAGTCGCGGACCTTTGTCGCATCAATGGGGCTCCGTCTGTTTGCAAACAAGAATTCTTGTGTGCTGTTATTTTTAGTGACGCAGACGCCGTCGTGAAGCAAGCACAAGCCAACGGCCAAATGATCCGGGGACACACACTTGTCTGGCACAGCCAGCTGCCGGCGTGGGTGCCGAATACGGCTGGGACCGATATCGCCAAGGCGAGAGCGATCATGATGAATCATAGTGAGCATTATTCCCGCACTCGTCGGATACATATCTGAGTATTCCACTTCCCGCCTTACTAATTTAAATGTTTTTCAGTCAATACCGTGGTCGGTCGATATAAGGTAAACTTATTAGAATGAGACGCTGTTTTGATCTTCAAGAGCAATATCCGTCTCACACTGCAGGGTCAACTCGCCCATTGGGACGTCTGCAACGAGGTCTTGAACGAGGACGGCACCTTCAGGCAAAGCTTTTGGTTCAACGCTTGGGGGGGTATTGGGTACGCTATCTTCTTGACGCTGATTGTTGTAAAGCCGTTCCATAGCGCCAAACTGATTCTTCTGTTGGAACGTAGGTACGTTGCCGAAGCTTTCAGGCTTGCTAGAGCAGCAGACCCTACAGTAAAGCTTTACATCAAGTGAGTGCCAGACGTATTCCCAAGGCATTTAATGCCGCGATCGTTCAAACTTGGCGCCGGTCACTGACACAAACTGAAATCCCGTTTGCCTTCCAGTGACTTCAACGTCGAGAGCCCCAACGGTGCCAAGACCAACGGCTACTTCAATCTTGTGTCTAGCCTCAAGGCCCAAGGCGTCCCCATTGACGGCGTCGGGTTCCAAGCCCACTTCATTACGGGCCAGATCCCAGACATCGCGGCAACATTGAGGAGATTCGCGGCGCTTGGTGTTGATGTGGCGATTACGGAGGTATTTGTCTGCCATCTTCTTTCTCTACTAATTTCCGAGTCGTATTTATGCGTTGCTTCCCTCGAAAGCTTGACATCCGACTCCAACTTCCCGCGTCGGCCGCTACCCGAGCAACCCAGGCCGCAAACTACGCAACCGTCGTAAATGCCTGCAAGTCGGTTGCTGGCTGCGTTGGAGTGACCGCGTGGGGTGTTGCGGACACGGACTCTTGGGTTCCACAGTAAGTACTGGAACGCAGAGAAACTTCGTCGATTTTACACACCCCCTGACGCTCTTGTGAATTTTTACTGTGCATTGTTACGACGATAGATTCTTCCCAGGCTTTGGTGAAGCGTAAGTTGCAATGTTCTTTATAATTTATGATCCAAACTGTAACGGTGCCTTTGCTCCCTGCCAGCCTTCTTCTCGACGCAAACTACCAAAAGAAGGCGGCCTACACGTCCACACTGAATGCGTTGAACGCATGATTTATATATATATATATATATATATATTTTTTGTGAAATACATTTCGGCGCTGGCGTCGACACTAAGAGACAATATGTGCATCAAGTCTCTATTGTGGGAGAATGTAAAGTCAACAAGCATCACCACTCTTCATTACAGAAACACTCGGTTTTGACGTGTTGCTTTTGTAATTTCGGTCCCAGACAAAATGTTCACGCCAAGTAAAAGATAAACACTTTAATCGATAAGTATAATTCAAGTATAAGCATTGCGTATCGAAATGGAACTGAACCAGCGAAACGGTTCTTTACTTTATGTTGTGGGGCTGTGGTAGTTGAGGGTGCAGCCTCCGACATTCCACCACACTCTCCACCTGCAATAGTGCCGAGCACTGTACTCCCCCGGGGACAGGGATAATTTTCGTCGACCATCATTCTGCAAGGACAGATAGGCACTTCGGGAACCGTCCATCACCCACGGGTCACGTCCCCTCACAACCAACCAACACACCCGACACTCCTCACACCCTGAGGGCGATCGCTCCCCCATCCATCGGCATAAAAAATGTCATCTCAAAACGGACACACCCCAGATATGACCATGGTGGACTCGATGGCTCAACCGCCACTGACGACGGAAAACGCAAATGGTACCCCAGGGACCGCCCAAGCTGCCGCTCAGGGCTTTACCCCCATCTCGTTCCTTCCTTACCTCAAATCTGCACGTTTTGCGGATGCGGTGCTGAAGATTAAGACCTCTGATGGCAAGGTTGGTGGCAGGATGGCGATCGGGGTGAAATGCTGCCGATGGGCCGAAAGTGGGGACTAGAATCGCTCACGTCTCTCTTCTTCGTTCAACCTACCATGAAAGGTGAAAACACTTCCAGTACACCGGATTGTCCTCTCTTCCCGGTCCACTTTTTTCGACGAGCTCTTCAACGGCCCACAACCGACTGAACTCAACTCAAAAGGCCTCCCCGTCTACGGAGTGCCTGTTCTGCCTGTTCACAGGGCACTTCATGAGGTTCTTGGACTGAGTCTGTGGTGGGTCTGTGAGTACTTGCTGGGTTCCGTCAAATCATGCGGGCACCCAGGAAACCTGGCCCAAATGTGGATTTTTGGGAAGGAATGGTCATCAAAGGGCGGTGTATAGTGGCTCGAAAAGAGCAAATTGTTTTCGGGAACGTCATATGACTGCTCTTCTCTGATCGCAACGACCTGCCCTTCCTTCGTCTAGACTCGATGGACGACACAAAGGTCACACTTCCTGACACCAAATGGGACCAAATTCTTGGTGTCTATCACGTCTCTACGGTTTTTAAGCTCCCTCGCCTGACACAGGAGTCGGAGCGAGCCATTCGAAACGCCATCGAAGGTGGAGCCGGAGCACCAGACGAGTTGTTCAAGATCGCTGAAGAATCCAAGAAAT
Organism: Gonapodya prolifera JEL478; assembly: GCA_001574975.1. Classification (NCBI taxonomy): domain Eukaryota; kingdom Fungi; phylum Monoblepharomycota; class Monoblepharidomycetes; order Monoblepharidales; family Gonapodyaceae; genus Gonapodya; species Gonapodya prolifera. Next base: position 134,587 of record KQ965825.1, read on the forward strand.
GGTGCTTCCCCGATATTGAGAAGCGCGCCTCGACCCGTCTCCAGGAGTTGCTGCTGAACACGGACTCTCCGGAATCCACTCTCGCAACTACGTCTCTGGAAACCCTGTCCACACTTGTGGAGACTATGGAGCCAGCATCTCACTTCGCTCTTGTGCGGCGGTACATAGACGTCCGTGCTGCCGCGAAGGATCCCGTTCCACCAGAGGCCGTTTCTAGACTGTGGTCTCGAGTTCCATTCACGAGTCTCTCAGTCACGGACCTTGAATCAGCCTACTCGGACGCGACCGTTCCAGTTGCCTCCGTCGTCGACGCAACGTCGCGAGCTCTCCTTCTTCAACCCTCTCAAGGTCCCACCCTCTCATATGAGCTCTTCAACGCTGCCCTCGAACCTTCTGCCTCGATGACACTCGGAATGTCCCAGTCCCAAGTCTACCGTCTCGTGAGGGAGTACAACGCAGCGCACCCAGAACTGGATGAACCTCGAAGGGACCAGCTCTGGAACAAGGTTCGCTTCGTGGAGCTGAGCGTCGAAGAGCTTGAGGATGCCTACGGGTCGACTGATGTCCCGAGAGCCCCCGTTGTTGCCGCGATGTTTTCACGGTACGCAAGAATTGCTCACGCCGCTTCGATACTCTTTGGTGTATTCACTTATGATTTCAATTCCATAGTCTTCGCACTGGACCAGCTCCTTCCCCGTCCGCCTCGCCTCTTCCACCCAACCCTGTTTCAGCCGCAGCTGCCTACGCCCCGGGTTCATACGACCCTCTCATGAAACCCGTCCCAGCAACCCCCTCACCGCCACCTGCGATGTCTTATGGTCATCAGCACACTCCTTCGTACGATTTTGGCAGTCCTTTAACTGGAGCAGCGGCTAAACTGTCGTTTGATCCTTACACACCTGTTCCAGCCAATGGCGACGCACCAAAAAGGGTTAGTGAAGACAAGAAGCGATTCCCGTACTGAGGTGGACTTCATATAGTACGGGAGAGATGTGTTGGAGGAGGAATTCCTGTGACTAAGATCTTAGTTGTTAGATTGGAGACGTTAATGGGAACCGGTATCTTTTGACTATGTTTTGGTAAATGAGGCTTTTGTAGTGGAAGAAGCGCTTCTGAATAATCTAAAAGCCCACTCAAAGTTCTCGGAAGGACGGAAATGTTAGGCTGAATTTGTTGACCCCTCCCAAACAAAAGGCTGTTCCCCCTTCGAACCTTTTCGCTGACCCACATGACCGATCCGGCGTTGGTAAAAGAAAAGCCTGTGAGCGCATCGCTGACGCATCACACGCATCTTGTTCGGCCGGAGCAATGTGATCCACGTGGTGAGTGATAGATGCTGATCGGTAACAAATACAGACGAGCTTGACTGCTTTTCTCCAGGATACATCACTGGCGGTGAAATCCTTGCTCTCCTTGACGTAGTTGCTGGAATCGTCGTAACCAGACATACTGGTGGTCCGAGGTGAAGGACTGTATTTAAGTGTTATGTAATAATTGTTGACCCGGGGTCATTTATGGGGACTACTTTGCAGCGTGACACTCTCCATGGATACCATACACTTCATACAACCAGTTCAACTAGGCGAGATGATACTCTTCAGCGCCGCCGTGAACAGAACATGGCGGACCTCTCTCGAAATCGGAATTCATTTGGAAGCTGAGAACTCTGCGAGTGGTAAGCTAAGCAATCAATTCCTCCCCAGTTGCAACTTGAAATGTAATCTGTCGCGTCTTGGAAGGTGCACGTCGCTACATCGGGCAAGCCTACTTCACATTTGTGGCAGTAAACAAGGACGATAAGCGGCCGCGCCCAGTACCTGCCCTTGTTCCGAATACTGAAGAAGAAAAAAGGCGCTTCAACGAAGCAGAAGAGCGCCGTCAAGCTCGCATGTCCATGGGCGTGACTCGTCCGAGTCTCATTCCCACTGGTGCTGCACCCATCGTTGGCCCGAACGGTGGAAAGGGTGCTCGCTTCAGAATAGGCTCTGGCAAGGAAGGAGAGAAGCTCTGTAAGGACAGTTTTGTTGAAACAGTCCACTTGGTGGTGAGTAATTCATTTTCCAAGGGATGATTATACACTAATGCTTCACCTTGCTACACGACCCAAATAGTTTCCTAACCATATCAACTCTGCGGGGACTATCTTTGGTGGCGAGATACTGAGATGGATGGTAAGTTGTGACGTTGTGAATCTCATTGTCCCGATGTTTCACCAGTTTCAATATTCCATCAATGTACTACTGCAACTGATGACTTTTCACCCATGCCGAGGTAGGAAAACTCAGCAACTTTGAGTGCTTCCCGACATGCTCGCGCCCAGGTCTTAACTGCCTCGAGTGAGGATCACTTACTGCTCCTAGCTATTGTGCGCTTTTTCTAGTAACAGTCGTGCCCCAGTGGACTCCGTGACCTTCCACGCACCTGCTCGCATCGGTGATCACTTGGTTCTCAGATCTTTTGTCTGTGGAAGTTGGGGCGCAAGCATGGAAGTTGCAGTTCAAGTGTTCATTCTCACGAACCGCTACGACATTGACGCAGGGCTGAAACTCCTCGGTACGTCGTAAAGCACGATTTGGTATCGAATTCCTTTTACTGATTGATGTTTCCCTTTCCAACGTCCACTCCCTGGGACCGTGCTATGACTTACCGGCTCAATGTGCAACTTGAAGTGTCGGGATTTGTAACGTTAGTCGCAATCGACTCCTCCTTCACCCGAATTGACGTTCCGACAGTGATCCCACAAACGGAAATCGAACTCGACTTCCACAAGGGAAGCGAGATGCGTAGAAAGGTGCGACTCGCACAAAGGCGGCAAATAACGCTGGCGAAGGTGAACTTGTAATCATTTAGTGATATACAATGAAAGATGCTATGTATGTACATCTTTGTCAAACACGCTCAAACCGATCGTCGCTGAGATGGCAGAAGCCCGTGATGACAAGGTGTCGCAGAAACAATCGATACGTGATCCTCTCGTCTGGATTGATTGCGAGGTTTGACATAATGTGGTTGAGTTTCCCTCCCGTTTCTGGAGCTGATTCCGTCGCTACGGATGGAAATCTCTTCAAGATGACTGGCCTGAACCCGGACAAGGATCACATCCTTGAAATATGGTGCGTATTGAGCAGGGGATCGCACCGCGGCTGGAAGCAACATTATTTTGACAGATGATTCCAAACGGATCCCAGCGTGGTGATCACCGATGGGGACCTAAACGTCGTCGCAGAAGGCCCAGAGATTATCATTCACCATGAGAAGGAAGTTCTAGATCAAATGGGAGAGTGAGTTGACTGCAAAACTCCCTCCTGTTGACTCTAGTATCATCAAAACATGTGAGGGGGAGCGGGCGGGGGTTGCTGAGTGAGTCCGAGGGAACGCGACCAGCGTGCGAGAGAGCCGAGAACGAGTACGAGAGAGTCGAGGGAGAGACCCGAGAGCCGAGAGGTCACGCCAAGTGACCGGAGAGACGAGCGAGACGAGGGGACGAGATGAGCGAGCGAGAGTGAGGATCGAAGTCGGAACTTATTTTGTAGAAGTTTACATTCATTTATAAATCGCCAGATTCTAGTTTACGCTAAGAGGGTGAAGTCCAACAGCTGGGTGAAGTCCAAAAGCTTCCGGATTTGATGAATCGTGGTGCCAAAGGTTGGCCACAGCAACTTGCGAGGGAGCTCGCCCAAGCCCCTCGCAAACACCTTGGACGTTTTCGAAATCCTGACCTTTTAGATGGTGTGTCAAGCATCACGGTGAAGTGAGTAAACCGCTCCATGTCGAGAAGGAAGGAAAGCTGCATTAGTGCTCGTCACTCATCCAACTATTACACAGTCAGGACTGACTGCACGAGTTCTCGCCTCCAAGACGACACTTGTCGACGCTCAGAAGCAGGTCATCGAATTTATTCGAAGTCATGTTGGGAAAGGAGATGCGTGTCTTGGTGTGTGGCTGTTTCGTCTCTCACATCCGTTTGTGAATTGTGATTGACAAGTGAAACCTCGCAGCCGGTCCACGCAGACAAAATGTTTCTCATGCAAGAATTTCCCGAAGTGGTGGAGTGGTTGCACGTGAGCATCAGTATCTTTCTGACGATACAACACGTATTATCGTGCGAGCCTCAATGAACCTCCTTCTCGAATAGTATCGGATCGTCGATGTATCCACACTAAAAGAACTCGTACGGCGATGGTATCCGGACGTCTTTCGGCGTCTTCCCCCAAAGAAACTCTCCCACCGCGCTCGAGATGACATTTTAGAGAGTATAGAGGAACTTCGGTGGTACAGAAGAACTGTAATGAGAAAAGAAAAGGCTGCCTAGTGGTTTAAAATTGGAAGTAAGGTGACAATTGCAATTCCAGGGTTGGACGGCCGGTCAATTCCGCCAGTTCATGGTTGGAAGACAAATCTTCCACTCACTCCACTCCATCCCGCGATCGGCCACGTCTCTTTTCAGCTCGTGCTTTGGTATACGCAAGCTCGAAACCTCTCGATCCGCTCCGAAAGCCACTGTTGCGAAACAACCTACCACTAGACAAATGTCGACCACTTCTTCATCGACTCTCGCTTCGGAGTTTATTGAATTTGTCTCAAATGTTTGTTGTTCATCTCTGTCGGATGTCTTGAAAGCTCCGATTCACCTGCGTCTTCCTCGGCATCGCTCTTCGCGCAACAACAACCCTGCAAACGGTTCTCTCCCACCACAGTCTCCGTCTCCATTCCACGCAGTTGCAAACGCCAAGAAACTGCTGACCGCTTCTGGCTTTGTGGAGATTCGCGAACGTGACAGTTGGTCCGGAAAGCTTGTCGCGGGAGGGAAATACTTCTTCACTCGGTAAGCGAACTGGCGGCCAGCGAAGTGCCTCACTTTCCTTCATCTTGGGCCACACTACCTCCCGCTTCTCACAGCAACCACTCCTCCATCCTCGCGTTCACGCTCCCACCCATCTTCACCCCCACCCGCCCCTCATTCGCCATCTACGGCGCACACACAGACTCGCCCTGCTTCAAACTCAAGCCCATCTCGAAGAAGGAGAAGGTCGGGTACCTCCAAGTGGGAGTCCAAACGTACGGCGGCGGACTGTGGAACACGTGGTTCGATAGGGATTTGGGGCTCGCGGGGAGAGTTGTCGTGGAGGGGAAGGAGGGAGATATTGAACACAAACTGGTGGACATCAGGAAGTGAGTTGCCTTTTGGAGCGAGTCAGCAAATACGCGGTCTCATTTCTGGTTGAATTCGGACTGCAGGCCAATCCTTCGAATCCCAACCCTCGCCATCCACCTCGACCGCACAGTAGACAACGAAGGGTTCAAATTCAACAAGGAGCTCCAGCTTCTCCCAGTCCTCGGCGCCGCAGCGCAGACACAGAGTTCGGCACCGGCTGGGGCTGAAGTGAAGGAAGGTACTGACGCTTCGGCCTACGACAGACATCACAAGGTTCTCGTGGACCTCGTGGCGAGCGAGTGTGGAGTCACGGGTGCGTTTTTGAGCATTGAATTTTTTGTCACAAATAAGGTGTTCCGGCATGAACCTGACATTCTCAATGCCCCGGTCCACTCAGCAAACCAGATTCTGGATTTGGAACTCTGCCTGTACGATATCCAGCCTGCGACCCGAGGTGGAATAAACGGAGAATACGTCTTCTCTGCAAGGTTGGACAATCTCTGCATGTCGTGGTGCGGGTTGAAGGTAATTTGTGCGCCGTGCTGCGCAGTCCGGCTGAACGTACATGTTCCGAAACTAACACGTTTTGCGGTCACGATATACCAGGCTCTTGCGCTCGACTCCGCTGCTAATACGTCGTCCTCGGCCATCCGCATCGTGTCACTGTTCGATAACGAGGAAGTCGGGTCGACGTCTGCGTATGGCGCAGACAGTCACTTCCTGGAAAGCTCTCTCAGAAGGATTTTGGCGGGTGCTGAAGCTACCGCGCAGGTTTGTCCACCTTTGACGTGCGTTTTGTGAGCTACTTTGCAGAGGAAATGATAACTCTTCTGCAGACTGCATTCGAAGAGTCGATTCATCGCTCTTTCCTCATCAGTGCGGATATGGCTCATGCAGTGCATCCGAACTACGCGTGAGTGGACTCGAGCGACATCGTTTGTCTTCGTCTCGTTCATGGCTTGATGGTTTTGAAAACCGCGATCGATCACATTTGTTTGATTATGAACGTGATTACAGCGACAAGCACGAAGAGCTCCACCGTCCACAGATAAACAAGGGACCGGTGATTAAAACAAATGCAAATCAGCGCTACGCCACGACAGGTGTCACGGCGGCGGTCATCAGGAAGTTGGGAAAAAAAGTTGGAGTGCCCGTGCAGGTGAGCCTTCCAAATCGGTGCTTATTCAAAGGTTTCAGCATATTAACCGAACCCATCGCACAAGGAATTTGTGGTACGCAATGACTCGCCTTGTGGTTCCACTATCGGGCCCCTGCTTTCAGCGAAACTCGGGTTACGCACAGTGGACCTTGGAAACCCTCAACTCTCTATGCACAGTATTCGCGAGATGGGCGGCGTTGAGGATCTTTCCCACACTGTCGCCTTGGTGACGGAGTATTTCGGTAGCTGGGAGGATATTGATCAGGAAGTTGCAGGTGCAGCGTTGTGATGGCGTGGTGTGATTAATCCTTGCTGAGAAGAATAATGTCTAATAAAGTTCACGAAGAAGTATGATTCAAACATATCTAAGGCAATTGCCTGATCGGCCCCGTGATTGAGCGGAAGTGTTCCGCACTCGGAGCACTGCGCCCACACATCCAACACATAATGGCACTCTCACGTTCGCAGTCGGAGGAGACAATCAGCATTGCGGCAAACGGAAATGCGAAGCCAGCCGATCCCCTCGCAAGCGTGCGATGGATTCGGATGGCGTTCTGCAATTTGAGGTTTGTTGAGAAGAGGAACACGACCCGGATACACAGCGATGGGAACGGCAACTGATCGCTTATACGATTAGCAACGCCATGATGTCGGTGCACTTCCCCATTCACCGCCTGGAAAAGCTTTCCAAGAGTGGAATTGGAAAACCCTACGCTGTGTTCCAAACTCCGATCATGGTGAGACTGGCCGCAAGAGACGGAATTTTTCGAATGATGTGAACTAATCTGACCATTGCCTGTTGGGCAGTACGACACGATCACGCCGGGTGCTGAACTCGGATGTGTCGGAGAGGTCAACTGTGTGCCTCAACTTGACACCATCCGCGTGCTCCCGTGGGCACCAAACACTGCGGTAGCATTGGCAGAGTTCTACACTCGTGACGTCGAAAAGGGTAAGAAATATGGCTTTTCGTTCTCAGCACGTTGCTGGGCTGACTGGAGGCTCTCCCCACACGAATCCATTGATTTTGCTTTTCCACTTTCTAGATTCGATATCCGGCTCGGCCAGCCCCTACTGCTCACGATCATTCTTGAAGAAGCAGCTTGCGACATTAAAGAGCGAGTTCGGATACGAGGTGGGACAGCGGAAACAGATTGGTGTCAATGACGTTCCCATTGACATATCCCTTCCCTCACATCAGCCGGTTGTCGGACTCGAAGTCGAATTCATCCTCTTCAAGGGATACGATCCTGTCACGAAACTCCCCGTTAAGCTTGAGTAGGTCCAGTCACACCCCACCAATGATTGCCTCGATCTAACTAGTTTCTTCGCAGTGACTTGTGAGAACGTTTGATTGACATCGAAGATATCTCCTTGAAACTAATACCCATCGTTTTTTCGTTTCCTTCTGTTCTTGGCGGACTCTCGTGTCACCTCAGCATGTACTGTGAAGACCAGTGCTGGAACACGATCGGCGGGAAAGTCCTCACCGAGCTCTGCGAAACACTCCAGGACGTAAGCACCCCACTCCACTTCAAAACCATCACCATCTCTGCTCATCACTCTTAATTCCCCACTTAACTTAACCCCTGCCCCCCCCTCCTTCTCCAGCTCGGCATCGAAGTGTACACTTTCCACCCCGAATCCGGCAACGGCCAATACGAGCTCTCTCTCGGCCCGGCACCCATGCTGCGCGCCGCCGACGACCTCCTCTTCATCCGCCAAGCACTGCGCGCCATCGCCACAAAGCACGGCCTCAACGCGACAGCGACCCCAAAGATCCTCCTCGACCAGCCCGGGAACGGGGCGCATATCCACTTGTCGCTCGTAGACTCGACAGGCAAGAACATTTTCCCAGACTCCACTGCGGAGAAGAAGTTTTCCAAGCCGGCGGAGCACTTCATTGCTGGCGTGTTGGACCATATGGACGCCATTCCGGCGGTGTCCATGCCGAGTATCAACTCGTACGCGCGTGTCGCGAAATCGATGTGGGCGTCGTACTATGTTACTTGGGTGAGTGGCTTCGTTTCTGGCTTTCAAGCAAATGGGCAGTTTCTTCCACGGAACTGATATATCGGCTTATTTTTCTCGAACGACAGGGGTACGAGAACAGGGAAGTCACCGCACGGATTGCATGCCCACCGTATGGAGGTAAGGAGTCCCGTGCTGCGCAAATTGTCGACCATCCTTTTAAATCTTTGGGAGCTCGTCCCTATCAGGATCATACAACAACGTCGAATTCCGCCCGCACGACGGCGCCGCCAACCCATACCTCGCTTTCGGGACCTACCTCGCCGCCGGGATGGACGGCATGCGGAGAAAGCTGGAACTCGGTGTTGACATGAAAGATGACCCGGCCGTGCTCCCCGAGGAGGAGATTGAGAAGTTGGGGATTAGGACCTTGCCAAGGTCACTTCCGGAGGCGCTTGATAATTTGGCAAAGGATCAAGTGAGCGGTTCGGTTGAGGTCTCGACGAAAACATAGCAACATTAACGAACGGAAATGATAGGTTCTCATCGACGCCCTCGGTCCGGACCTTTACAGAGTGTTCACCTCGGTCAAGAGGTTTGAATACGAGACCATCTCCAAGTGGTCTTTCGAGGACCAGATCAAACTCTTCACGTCGCGGTACTAGAGTGATCGGAGAGTGGAACGAAGTTTTTATTTAGGTTTGCAGTCTTTATAGGGTAGACGTGTTATAATTTGTGCATCGGTTAGACACATTTTATTCGACTTTAAAGTTGGAATATAGAAGTTGGAATCTAGTTACGGTTGTACAAGGTGCTTTCACATTTAGTGCTCCTTTTCAACAACGGTTCTTCTATTGAGATCCCAAAGTACTATTTGTTCATATATCGCATAGACTTCGGTCTCTTTATGAATTGGGTTGCGGGCATCCATCTCAAAAATGACATGTGAGGTGGGCGTGTCTCTCCATCAGCTCATCAGGACTATGACTCACACAGGAAGTGGACAATCTTCGTGTATCGTTTGAAAGGCAGTAGTTCGATCGATATACAATGTCATTAGGGTAACTGGAAACACACTCGGAAAATATTCAACATTTTCCCGATATCACCAACTCCACTGATTTGACTAAGTGAAGACGAGTTGTGTGCTTTCGGGGAGCCAAAAAAATGGGATGCTATTCTGACGTCAGCTGTCATCAATGGTGCAAGCGGTAGCGAACCATCGTGCCTCCTCAAAACGACGGTTAATATAGAGGAGTGATCTCCAGTAGGACGTTTACATCAATGTTTTACAGGACTTCAACTGCTTGACATTCCAGTGAAAAGGCGCGTTCGGAGCTCGGAGAATGGTGGATCAGAGACCCACTGGCAGGCATGAAAGTGTCCAACAGAATGATGGAGTCAAAGAGCTGGTTCGGCCAATGCATAATCATTCGAACAGTCAGAAGCAACAATAAGTTTCTGGCGTGATCAGCCAAGTCCGTTTTTCAGTAGCAAGGTATTTCTTGCCTCCGCAGCGATCTGCAATAGGCAATGTCTGTTTCGGCCACAAAGAACGATTATCTGACATTCTCAGCCTAGGTCTCGCTAATAATTCCCAAAAGCGCTAATAGATTGACTGCAGACAACAGCGACCAAAATACCCTCTTCTCCACCATACAGGCACAGTGTCCCTCTGTGAGAGCAAAATAGCGCTGTGTTAGGGCGCCTAAAACAAAAATTTGCCGACGTCATTCCATTGTCCACCAGGCACGAACACAACATTGATACTTTGTAGGTAGTCATGAAGGAAGTATCAATGTGGCTTGGATATTCATTGAACCCGGTTTGGACAGTTGGTCTCTGACAAAAGTTCGTGCGCGCCAGCAACCTTGAGTGGCACCGATGCCCAAAAGATATTAGGATCACTGCGAATTGCAGAAACAGCACAAATATGTATAGTCAGAGAGTCGGAGATCGAACAGAACAGATGGAAGGTCCATACTTGGCATACTTCGAGGGAAGATTGAACACGTCAGTGACAAAATTGAGCAGCTGTGAAGGTCGCCAACGTGCGAGGGGCTTTGCAAAGGCCGAAAACACGTCCCCAAAAGCGATATGAGAGACCAAGCGGAATAGCTGGAAGGTCCACGCTAAGCTAATTGAGTCGTAGAGCAGTCAGCGCGGCCGAGGCAAGGAGGAGGACCGCGACGACGTGCGGCTGGACCGGCACTCGTTATTGTTATCCGACGAAACAAGTGAGAGAATTGGGGCTCTTCCGTGAGCGGCATAAATTAAAGCTACTAATTCCAACGCACTATTCCTAATCTTCCATCCAACGGCCTCACGCGCTTATCAGTTCCCTTCAAACGCCCCGAAAGCTCCATTACAAAGCTTTTCCTGATCTCCCCCCAAGCTCCAGACTCGATGAAATCCACATTTGTTACTTACATGGCGCAGAGTGCCGCTGCCCAGTCATCCACAGGTAGCTCTGGTAGGATATTGGTTATGGTTATTTCAAGGTGCGCAAGGTTTGGGTATCGCCGAGTGAGCACCACGAGATCGCGCAGGGGTGGTGGAAGTCGACATCGCATAGTTGGTCTGGAAGGTCTCCACGCTGGGTTTGGTCCGACCATCTGTTGCTGCACTCTGCAAGTACCACCTGCAGAGAGTGCACCCGTGCACATGCTTCACTGGCAGTCGTCCCTCTTGTGATTTCATGCCCGAACTAATTTGAGCATCATACTGCATTTCAGGCCAGGAGACATAATCATTGACGTCCCCATACAGACACGCGCTAGGAATACCACCAAGGTGTCGGAGGTTGGGGAAAAAGAACGGAACGTCTTCCTCCACAACCCTGCGAATGTCAGCCCACAAGTTTGTCCGACAAAAGTGCACCCACGTCCTGTTCTTCATAGACATCCGTGCCGGGTACCAATTTGAAATTGTCAGTGAGGTGATTCGTGATCGAGCATCCGATGAGGTTGAATCAAAGAATAGGAAACTCATGGACCGTGTGCTCCTCAGCTAAAGCCATTTGCACTCTGGGTGAGACAACGAGTTCATCGCAGTCGGTAAACCAATCTTGGGCCACAAGCTGCGAAATGGCGCGGCGCGTGTCGGGTGCTTCATGGGTGCGCAAAGACGTGAGATCGATTCTGTACCGTGTGGCAGTGATGCAGCGCGGTTCGTTCTCGCTACTCGCAACCAGATCTTTGAATAAGATACGGCTTGCAGCGTCGGCCAAAAATCACGCCCATCCTGATGTTTTGAAGGACCGATTCCTTGAGTTTCTGCAGCTCCAAAGACACAACCGCGACGGGGTTGCTGAAAACCGTCAAAGGCCAGATTGCGTTAATACGTGCAGATAGTTGAGATTCGGACGGAGCCAAATGAACGGTCAGGTGAACTGGGATGCAGCTGTTTGAGTTGTGTGTCAGAATTCGGGATACGAAGCGCCATCGACGGCAGACGAGTGGTGTGTTGGTAAAAAGGAAGCGAGGGGGGAGTTGGGAAAACACAACGAGCAGGACCTCGTCCGAGAGGGAAGTCATGCCAGAAGCTTGCAGGGTCTCCATTTCTTCTCTCGAAACTTTCCAAAATCAATATATCCAGGGAAACGATTTGATGCCTGCGAATGTAGCGTAGCGTTCCCGTGCAGGCAAGGAGTCGGCAGATAACTTGAGACTCGGAAAGAAGTTGGGTGCAAAAGATGCGTAGCAGGATTACTCCCTCCAAAAATAATTCTGCCAACACTTTGTAAAAGCCCAACATCCAGAGCAACGATTTAGAATGGACGTTGCATCCAGCGTTACAAGCTTTGGAGACATCACATCCCGCTGCAAAGAAGAATAATGGGCCATCTTCAGTCTCCATCGCATGATCTCATCAACTCACTCTCGCCTGCCATGAGGCCCTCCCATCTTTGTTGGAGCAAAGTAGCTTCCAAAAAGCAAGTAAGTTGCTCGCCTTTCTGGCCCATTGGCGTCTTTCTAGTCGACCCTTCACCGCCGCCCCGACCCTGCTTGGCAAACACGCCGGGGCATCCTAAGGTCATCCACGGTCGCCTTTTGTCCCCATCAGTCACGGCTTGCACTGGCGATCTGCTCTTTCTCCTCGTTGAACTGCAATCTGCACGTGCACACGGTGCAACCGCGTGTTTCTCTCGTGCTCGCTCTCGCAATGGCCGTGCTCGCACTCAACGGGCACGCCTGGGTCATCGAATTCGACACTGGCGCGTTCCCTCGCGCAGTGAACCGAAGTTGAGCTGTTCTCTGAGTAGGCTTCATTTACTGAACGAAGCGAATCTTTCGGTGCAGTATTACCTTCCATTCGCGGAAAAATTGTGATGGCTACCTCCTCGGCTCGACAAACGCCGGTAGTTCTTTGCGCAAGGACGATACGAGTGAAGAGGGAAGCAAAATGAAGTCTTTTAGAATCGCTGATTGATGGAGGGCACCGATTCCAAGACTACCTTATGATGTTTATCAAATTAGTGACTGCAACTGAATGCGGCGAATGGTTGGAGAGATTATATTATGAAGCATTTCGTTTTAGAATTACCCAATATCGTTAACGTCACCAACAGATCCAGTGCTGTCGCATAGCATTCCGGTTCACGTCACGTCCTCACCAAGCCGACCGTTGCCAAATCATCCCTCCAAAGTCCAAAGTCCAATTACCCCGATGATCAGTACACCAAACTCCACACAGTCCCCAGCCCCGCCATCACCACACCACCCACGACCAACACCCAACACAACGCTCTCTCCCACCACTTCGCACTGACCTCATACCCGCCGCCCTTCCCATAATACCCCCCACCTCCACTGAGTGCCAAGAAGCACGCGCAGGGGAACACGACCGACACCGTGAATGAAAACAGCGAGCCCAGGAGGCCCATCACGCGGTGGAAGCCCGGAAAGACCATTGCGATCGTGACGGCCAGGAGGGACGTGGAGAGCCGTAGGAGGAGACGGAGGAAAGCGCGCAGGGAGGACGCAGGTGGGAGGGTGGGGAAGAGGAGGAGTTCGAGCGAGATGTTGACGGGGTTGAGTGTGAGGGCGTACTGGTGATTGTGTGGGTTTGTGGTGGGTTGTGGGTCGGTTAGAAGAAAGGGAAGTGAGGAAAAGAAAGAATGCAAAAACGCACTTTTGTGAGCGGATTCAACGCAATTAGCACAACTGTGGTCCTCGTCATCGCCGGGTTAAAGCTCGGCACTGTCGGCAAATTCTGCGTAATCTAGTACCATCACAAGGCATCATCAGTTCACACAACTCGCTCTCGTCCCCTCCAAAAAATACACCTCACCTCCTGCATAGACGTGGCCCCGAACATGATGTACCCTGCCAGTCCGAGGATCGTGGACAGGATCGTGACGACGGTGAATGTGACGGTGACGACCGAGGGGTATTGCGTGGGGTCGATCATGTCGCGGTACTGCAAGTGGTGCGTGGTTGTGTCGTGGTGAAGTGTGGGTTGAATCGTGATTTGGAACCAGGCACCAGCAGAAAATAGTCAAAGAGCAACGACGAAACCCACAATATTCGGAAACGTCGCATGCCCGCTATACCCCGCCATGACCAGGCCCACACTCAGCGGCACGTCGAACCAGGGCCCGCCAGGTCGGTCGGCGGGGACCAGCCACCGGACGGTCGGGTGTGGAGAGAGCAGTGAACCGGGGGGAGAGGAGGTGGAGAGGCCAGAGAGGAGGACGATGGTAATGAGGAGGAGGACGGACTGGGGTTGGGGTGGTGGGTTGAGCAGACGGCGTGGAATAGGGCAGACAAGCGAGAGGACTTACAAAGACCCCCACCAAACTCCCATAACTCAACCACCTCGTACCCCTCCCCACCGTCGTCATCGCCACAAGGACGCCCACGCCCGCCTTGATCTGCACAAGATCCCAGTCCGGGAACAGGGCTTGGACAGAGTCCGCGGCGAGGATCACCAAAGCGACGGACGCGGTGAGAAGCTCGATGATGAAGAGGAGCGAGATGAAGATACGCCCGCGCGGGCCGAATGAGATGTGGCCGAGGTCAGCGTAGGTCGAGACTGGAGGAGGGGGTGGGAGCCGGGGGAAGGGTTGTGGGGGTTGTGCCCAGTGAGACCGCGGCCGCAAAGGCATAGCACAGGACAGACAGAGACCCACCAGACTCGCTCATACATCTTATCAATACCCTCGCCGTGAAATTCGCCACACAGGACAGTAAGAGGCATTCGGTGACTCCGACGGCGACAGAGGTGAGCCGGAACGCGTAGGGGAGGGAGAGGATGCCTGGGGCGCCGTGGGAGGAGGAACGGATACGTCGAGATAAGAGATGAGGGAGTCAAGTCAAAAGTGGCAAGGTTACGGAGAGGCACAAACGATGACACAGATACACGGAACTCACCGATCCCCAACAAGATATTAATGGCGTTGGCACACGTCTGGGCGAACGTGCTCTTATCCATTCCCATCCCTCCCCCGTGTCCATGCCCTCCATGTGCGACCACCTCCTCATCCTCCGCCTCGCCAAGGACCTTGGACCCTTCGAGCGATACTTCCTCTTCGACATGGGTGCCTAACAGGGGAGTCGTCTCGTTTGCTGCTCGGGTGTCCCCAACGGCCGCGGAGCCTGCGAGCCGGACAGGGGACCGGGAGTGGGACTGTGCGCGGGAGTCCCGACGGCGGGGCATTGCGGCCGACGACCGTCTCCTCGATCCTCCTGCCCAACCTGACCCATTCACAGGCGGACTCCCAGCCCCTGCAAGAATCGACCCCCTCCTCGGCGGCGGCCCACCAAGCGTCGAGAGCGGGCCTGCGGGGTAGTACGATCCGGAACCTGACGAGGGGATTGAGTCTGTGCGGCGGCGCGTGAGGGGACCTGAGTTGGACGAGGATGAGGATGTGGTGGCGCGTGCGGGTGCCATGGTGGAGGCGCGACGGGGTGGGAGCAGGGAGGGGTCGGCGATGGTACTGCCTGGGCCAAATATGGCGTCGATTTCGTCGTCGATCGCCACGTCTTCCTCCTCGTCTTCCTCTTCCTCCTCCTCCTCCTCCCCGCCCTCCACCCCCGCCTCGACATCGACATCCTCGTCCTCTTCCTCCGTCCTCCGCAACAACGGCCCGGCGATCGCGGCCTCGGTGTCCCAGAAGGTCGCCTCGACGGACCGCGCGTAGGAGCGGGAGAAGGACAGCAGCGTGGATGCGGCGGCGGATGCGGATTCGGCGATGGGAAGGGGGAGGATGGAGGCGCGACGGGGTGGTGGGAAGTGGCGGTTGCGGGTGGGAGAGGCAGAGGGGGAGTGGCCGGAGACAGCGTGAGGTGGGTTGGTGGGAGGGGTGGACATGGCAGGTGGGGATCGGAGTGGGAGAGAGGGCGAGTGCGTGGAGAGAGGGCGGGAGCGGAGAGTGCGCTGGTGTCGGTAAAGAGAAAAAGAGTGCGCGGGTGTCGGTAGAGAGAAAAAAGAGTGCGCAGGTGCCGGTAAAGAGAAAAAAAGAGTGCAACGGTCCGTGGAGAGTGAGTGATGCCTCCCGCCTCCCTCACACTACCTCGGTCAAAGTTGTGCCGACGCGGTCTCCGACCTGGCGCCGCACGGGTGCAGCGTTTGCAAAAGAGAGAATAGGTGGTGATAAAAAATTAAATTGGGCGTGTGCTGGAGTAGGAAGACTATGTGTGTTGTGAAGTGCAATGGAGACATGGGGCCGGAGATCAAGGTTGATGATTTGTTGAGTTGATTTGAGTGGACGACGAGTATAAACCTCGTCAGCGTTAATCTCCTGCGCTGTGTTTTGCTTTTCAAAGCGGCCAGCTGCATTCTTTCTCGGGCGACAACGTTGTGTGCGGACGCGACTTTGATGTGGGTTTCAACATGTGCACACCAGTCTCCGCCCCCAAGGGGGCATGCAAACGTCCTTGTAGAGCTTGGCGTCGTAATTTTTACGGATCATCGCAATAATTTCGGCTGGGTTGGGTGTCGTTGAGAGGTGGGTTCACCGTGGCCAGTGGGAGACGATTTTGAAAAGTTTATCGCCCGAACAGTTCGCATGCACAGAGTCTCGTCGACGCAAGATTCAATTAATCGGTGCTCATCGTGTTTTCCGTTTTTTTTTTTTTTTTGAAGTTTGGTCTCCATCCACGAAGGAGAAAATAAAGTTTGACAGGTGAGGTGAACACAACCCGGACAGAGGTCACTACAATGTTCTATGCTAAAAATAGTCCTTTCTACGTTGTTTCGATCCCCCGTTGAAAATTCGCGTGTTTTTTGAATTGACACGTGACTCGACAGTTGACCCTTATCTCCCTTTCTGCGGCTCGACATGCGACAGAATCCGCACCGATCTCGCTCCAACTCTCCACACCAGCTCATTTCACTTTTAAATACTGTAACAAACTCTTTTCTTGCCCGCTGCAAACAGATCGAGAATTAACCGCAGCGGAAGGAAGCCTTGCCCGATGACCGCAGCCCTCTGTGCCACAGCTCAGATGTTATAAAAAGCCAGTATTTTCTCCCTCCCTGTCGGTGCACAAGTAACCCTTGGCACACACCAACCTCACCGCCGCACTCTCAGCTCGCAACCGATGGACTCTGCACACTCCAGAGAACTGTCTTCTGCGGTCGCACTCGCCGACGCAGCGCGCACCCGTCCGCTGTCTGTGCGGTCTGCTGCGGTCACTCCCTCCACACCCCGCGCACAGTCCACCTCGTCGTCTGCCCGTCTGTGTCCCTACGCGCGCAAGTTCATTCGCCCGCCGTTCCGCCCGTCGCCGCTTCGCTCGGCAGTCGTCGCCCGGGTGGCGGAGTCAGAGCGGGCGGGTGGAGACGCATCGGACTCGACTGTGGCTGCTGCTGCTGCGGGCGGAGGTGGAGCCAGACGTGCGAGCGACAGCGCGTGCAGAGTGCAAGGTGCGGTGTCTGCGTGCGGGGTGTCTCCTGCCGTGTAGTGACGCTTTAGCAATCACCCGTCATGTCCACTGCATCGTGCGTCCAATATCTGCATCTGCCTATTCTCCCTTCACTCCCCTCATCCTCCCATGCACCGCTCCTTCTCTCCCTTTCTCCACTCCCGCTCTCCCCCCCCCCCCCCCACCTCGCCAGCTCTCGCCTCCTGCTGCAAGTGCACAGGAAGCCGCCACCTGCACTCCCCACTCCGCAAACCCTCGGCTCGCTCCTCCTCCACCCGCTCTTCTTCTCGCGCCCCGCGCCGCCTCCCCGCAAAACACTCACTCGCTCCGGCCCTGCTCCCAGTCCCCGCCGACGTCGCATCATCCATCCGCCGCGACGCCGCGTCCTCGTCCATCTCGGACCGGCTCCGCTCCACACGCCGCCGTCGCCGTGGGCAGGGACAGGCGCAGGTTGCGGAACGCGGCAGGATCCGCCCCTCCTTCCCGGATGACACGCCCGACTCGCTCCTGGCCCTGCAGAGGCTTCGACGCACCCTCGCCTACCGAGGCGCCTCGGGAGTGATCACCCGTGTTTACCGCGTGCCTAAATCGTGGCAAGTGTCGAGAGAGGAGGCGCTTGCATTGGAAGATGTGGATGAAAGTTTGCGTGACCTCGACGATGATGACGAGGGCGCGGATGAGGAAGAGTCCGACGTGAACAGCACTGTCGGGATGGACGAGGAGGCAGACGACGACGAATCCTCGCTCGATGACGTCGACGCCGATTTGGACGACCTTGAGTCCGAGATCGAGGCCGCCATGTCCCCCGCTCCGTCTCTTGCTCCCTCTCTCGGCTCGGACGGGTCCGCCGATACCGACGCTACCGTCGCAGGGGACGCCGACCAGCCGGAACACGCGTGGTCAGCACAGTACGTCCCGCTCGAGGTAAGCCCCTTCCCCCTCACCTCGGTGGGGTTGTCAGCCCTCGCTCAACCTCGCCTGCCCAAAGCTGGCCTCGTCCCGCGACGCGTACGCGTACGGTTCGTCGGTCGACGGCCAGGCTTCATGCGGGATCGAGTGGTCCTCTAACCGAGACGTGTTCCCGGTAGAGTCGGAGTTGTACTCGAACGAGGTTCGTATTGCCCCCCCTTTGCCCTGTTTTCGCACCCGCGGACACGCAACGGAAGAGCGGGGACGCTACGTGACATTTCCTGCCCGTTTGTGCGCCCCACGCTTACCCGTGTGTCGCTCGTGCTAATGAGTTTTTGTGCTGTTTTCCATCCCCTGATGGTGCACGTTCTCGTCTTGCTGTCGCTGTGGCTCGTGGTGTTCCTTTCATGGCATCCTACTTCCTGGCTCTACTCTCGATTTTCTTCCTCGTTTCGTCGTTAATCTCTTTTTGCAGATGTTCGCCTCTTCGTACCTGCCCTCACTGGACTCATCCTCGTCTTCCTTCGCACCCGTCCCCACCTACGCCTCCCTCGACCCCTCGCTCGGCGTCCCCTGGACAGACGCATCCCAACCCCCGGACTTCGTGACCTACTTCCTACGGATCATGGGGATTGAGACCCCCGTGTTGCCTGATGGAAGGATTAACCCGGCGATGGAATCCTGTGCGGCTCAGAAGCAGGATGGAGCAAAGGTCGTTGACGCCTGGTGAACGGACTCGGCCTCCCGCTTCCGACCTCGCCCGCGCTTCCTCCCACCATCCACCCCCACCTCGACCCCCCTCGACCCACCTCGACCCAACACCACACCACAAGTACCAGTTTTGAAACCCTCACGATACACCGATACCTATACCCCTTTGGACTTTTCCCCCCGCAGTCGGTCGAGCACTAGCAGCTAGCACTCCTAGTGGGCTTTTGTTCTTGCACTTCGGCACGCGCGGGATGGGCGTTTCTGTACCCTGTTCAGTGTTCCTGTTCATGCCATCATCATGTAGATTAGACTCACGTTTCCCTTCTCGGCGCCACCCCACCACCTGCTTCCCTACCTTGTCTCTAGTTGGGCGGGGCAGGACAGGAGGGGCCCGCTTTGAATTGAAGTCGATGTGGGATGGGGTCTGTTCCTGTATTGTACCTCTTTCTTTGAATATCGACTTTGTACACATATTCAAACGTTTTCCACGGTCTCCCACCATATTCCCCTTGACACAATCACTTTACGACTTCAACTTTGAGGTCCCTCGGTCTTGCACAACGCTCGATATCGTATGGCACATTGTTGTGCATGTGTCGTGTGGTGTACGACCCTAGAAAATTTTTGGGAGAGGCTTGAATATGGACACCCTTATGAACAAATTAATTGCTGACTTTCCATTTCCGTTCTCCCGCGGCAATCACGAACGACGGGCGCTGATCCTCTTCAGGCTTCAATCACTGTATGGCGTGTAGGGATCTGCGCTGAAGGGGAGGTGGTCCGGCAAGGATTTCTTCAATGATTTTGGGGAGTGGCTTGAATATCGACGGTATTCGAGGGTCGAGCTTCTCTGTAAGTCATCCTCTACCCCCTTTCTCATCGAACATCGCTATAGTTTTCGGACGTCAAAATTTTGGGCGAGGCTTGACTATGTAGACCCTTGTGAACATATTTCTGACTTTCCAAATGCGTTTTGCCCTCGGGCAGCCACGAATAACGGGCCTCATTTCTTTACACGTCAAACACTATATGGCTTGTCGCGATCTGTGTTGAAAGCAGGGAAGGTGGTGCAGTGCGACGCCAGGCAGCAGGTGGGCAGGCTTACGGTAGTCGTCTCCGCCATAAGACGAGTGATCTGCGTCGAAAGAGGCTGACGTCACCGTGCAGCAAAAAACCCCGGAAAGCGGAGGGCTTCCTGGGCTGGAGACGTCCAAAAACAGCAAGAACAACGCAGTGTGGGTGAATGTGTGAGTCTGGTGTCGCCCAGCATGGGGTTCTTTCAAGCAATGGGTGACGTCTCAACCCACCCACGCGGTGGCCCTCCGGCACAACCCAGCTGCGTCCAGAAAAGCGATTTCTTGAAAAAGCGTGCGGTGGTGAAATCGAGATTTGGCGAAAACCAACAGTGCCCCCGCGACGTCGGGCCGTCCTGACGGCGCCTGAGAGGGTCCTGTGAGGATTTTCCGGCGGTGCGTCGATAATTTTGTTGCAGTGGGTGCGTGTGGGCGCTGAGCAGTGGCACGTGGGCGGTGTGTTTTGCGGGCGTGGTGGTGGGGTGTTAGGTGTATGGTCAGAACTACGAGTACCAGAACTCACAAACCCATCAAGCGGCGCTCAGCACTACCAAGCAGCCGGAGGAAGGAGAGAAGGATGACGAGATACCGAAAAAGAGAGAAACATGATTTTGAGACTTGTGGTATATCATTATAAGAAAGCGGGCTTGGGTTGAAATGCCAGTGCCTGAGACTGAAAGTTTCTCACCAGCCATAGCAAAGAGTTGCAAGAATCCGTTAAACGTAGGCATTCTGAATGAATTTCAACTGACCTCGAAAAGGCTCAAAGGGAAGGAGTTTTATGGGGAGTTACATAGAACCTCCGGAGGCACCCACACTCCAGCCTACCATGGTCTGCATCTTTGCTGCCATGTACTGGCATCAGTAGCTCAGAGCTCAGGCTACAAAAGTTACTCTATCGTGAGTTAGTAAGTTGTTCTGTCGTACTAAAGTCGGGAAGGCGATCAATAGCATCTATACTACATCTATACTAGTAACGCTCAGGGACTGAAGCTGGCTTGGAGGATGGAGCAGCGAAACTTTAACGTACAGTGAAAGATTTGAAGAGTAAAGAGTAATCAAGCAAGTACGTTGGAAATGAGTTGAGTAGTTACAAAACAATATAACTCTCACTCCCGGAAGCCCCCATCACCGCAAAAGACACACGTCACAGACTGTCGTGACTTTGGCGTCTTGCATTCAAGAGGCGGGCCTTCCGTCCGTGCCGGTCCTCTTGTCTTATCGAGTTATGTATGGAGCAGCAATCGGCGGCGGACAGAACAGAAGGAGCCAGTCCCCCGAAGAGCAAAGACAACGAAGGCGCTGCATCGAGCGAGATGCGTCGTGTGCTGTCGCTCGATTCGTTGTCCGTGTCCCTGGGGCGCGAATGAAGCAGCGCGAACTTAGCGACGGAGGAGAGATGGGCGAGATGCCGACACGAAAGTCTGGCGGGTCCCGTCGATTGCACGCCTACGCGTCCTCTACTGCTACTGGCGTTGACGAGCGTGCGATGTGCGACGACTTCCATTTATGGACACAATGGGAGGCAACGTTTCGGGCGATGGAGAACGAGGACTCGCAGGGGGCGGATTCCGTGTGAAGGCGAGTCCAAACGCATTTTTTATATTGTGGGCATCGTGCTTAGGTGGAAGGTCCGATGGCGACCCGGTGCGGAGACGAGGTCGCTCCACTTTGCTCGATTGCCGGAAACTCGCCCAGTTGGTCGATGTAATCTGTGCGATGGACCGTCCAAACGTCTTTTTATATCATAGAGAGAGTGTTTACGAAGCGGGAAAGTCAGATGGTGGGTATATAAAAGTAACATTTGTAGTGGTCAATTTTTGCTCGCTTGTAAGCAAGGGCACAGGTGGTCAAGATGGATGAGACGTACCGATTATGGTGCTCCTGTCTCGGCGGGTGCTCGACGCTCGCCAGCGCTGCGATCAGACACACTGCCTAATCCACTTCTCGTCGGGCGGTTCGCCACTTTCTCACGTACAACCATGAGGACGCGGCTGCACTTTCAACCAGCTCATTGGTCGGGCTCATCGCAATGGTAAGTTCCTTCTCGGAGCCCTTGCGCCTAATCGCACCATGACCTGTACTCTGGCGTCTGCTGCATATTCTGAAATTCCGTTCCTAATATCTGGATCTTGGTGAAAGTTACGACCGTGCCCGAGAGCGTTCTCTGAGAACGAAAGGAAAATAACGGGAGGTTGGCGGGGCAGTTAGCGAGAGGGGTCCGTTGGGCGGAACTTTCGGAGGCTAAAAAAAGGTAGCATCATTTTACACGAAGCAATTTGGATTCAGTCGCAAATAACAATGTACAAAGACCGATTACATTGATTCTCTATCTTGACTTGACCCGCGTAAAAGCACTGTTTTAGACCGACTGCGGTTGCCCGCGCCGACGTGAAGGGATTCACATGGCACTCTTCAGCTCTCTGTAGCGGCAAAAAAGAACGAGTTAGGCGTCACTTTTATCCGGACCTGTCGCTCTCCTTGTCTTGTCGTCGGGGTATCCAGCCGGGGATCGAAGATCGGCGAAGCACTACCACAGCACACATCCGGAGCTCTGAGTCCAACGGAAGCACTACCTTGGATGACGCGCGATTGACTTCCTGTGGCAAGCCCTCTTCTGGAGATCGAACGAGCGGAGCGGACAGTCGGTTGCGAGAGTTACGGCGAGATGCTCAAGGGATTGTCCAGTCGTCGCTCCATTCTGTGGGATAGTATACCCAAGCGTCGCGCTATACTGTAAACGTTGCGGTGACGAAGCGGGACCGTCTGGCGGCGTCGTGTGGGGAGACGAGGTATCGCCTCTTGCCCCGATGTGGGAGGTTGCGGACTGGAAGGCGTTTGATTCGGTGCGATAGTATGCTCTAGCGTCTTTTCATACCATGAATGTTGTGTCGGCGAAGCGGGAAGGTCTGGTGGTGTCGCTTGGGTTGACGAGGTAACTCCTCTTGCCACAACGTGGGAGATTGCGGACTGGAAGTCGTTCGATTCTATGGGATGGGATGTCGAAGCGTCTATGCATACTATGGACATTGCGTTGGCGAAGCGGGAAGGTCTGGCGGATGTCCGATGGAGAGTCGAGGGATTGTCATATGCCTGACGACGGAGATTGCGGACCGGAAGTCGCTTCATTCCATGCGATGGTGCGACCAAACGTTTTATATTATACGAGGCGCTGTGATTGTGAAGCGAGAAGGTGCGATGGCGTAGCGGTGGGGAGAGGAGGGAACGCCACGTTGGTCGGCGATGGTGAACTCGCCCAATTGGTGGAGGGATTTCGTGAGATGGATTGTCCGAGCGCCTGTTTATATCATAGAAAGTGTGTTGGCGAAGCGGGAAGGCCAGATCAAGGTGGTACCAGTTATTAGTTTATAAATGTTAAACTCGACTCACTTGTTAAGAGAACGCACAGGTGTCCGAGTGGTTTAAGGAGTTGCACTCAAGTTGCAATGGAGCAATCCGCATGAGTTCGAATCTCATCCTGTGCATCCTTTGGCTTTTTCCTCGGCGGATCGTCCAATATCCCGCCTCCGTGGGTTGCATGGGGGAGGCTCAATTTAGCAATGTTCTCTTTTTTTGCTCCCTACACAATAAATGGTGATATTAAAGTGTTCCCGTGCGTGTTCGGACTGCAATCTTTCCGTTTTCAGTTGAAAATTACCATGAGAACCGTGCCCACGGTCAGACCGCAGCAGTCGTAAAGGTCGCAATGTATGGTGTATGTCAATCCAAGGAATAGTAGATTAATTCGGGCAATGTAGCTCGCTATTGTGCTAGTTACATATTTCTTAGCTGCCTTAAAGTTTCTATTCGTATTAGCCTCTGAAATGTCTCCCCAAACACGGCCAGCTTCCCTTACCCATCTTGTGAATGTGCTGACACCTAGCAGTGGTGCATCAAGCAAAAATGTTCGACGACTTCTTTCAGGAAGAAGCATCGCAAAACTCAAGTAAGGATCCTTCCAAACGTTTCTCACTCGCCCTCTCGCCTTCTCATATGCCGTGCCAAAATGATGAGCAATCGAGGCGTTACTCTCCGCGTCAAGCACAACCTTCTTGGGAGCTTCTCCAGGTGGGGACTATCAGTCGATGTGTGTGATGTCATTGTCGTCAAGACCCCCAATCAGACTCAAACAACCGACATTGGAGAGACAGTCATAGGAGCGGCAGCTTTGTCAAGCAAGAATAAGACGACATGAAGGATGCCTTGGCATCGGATCCGAGAATCACGGAAATAACAGCTCGTCGGGATGTCAACAAGGAAATGAAAACACAAGAACGAGTTGGAAAGGTGAGATACGGAGTAGCAGACTGGAGGAAGGGGGGAAAAGGAGAAACTTGGCGGTGGAGATTGGACTGAACGGTCTGGAAAGGCCCCGAAGCTGGATGCGCGTTGTTGAATTCGACAATGACTTACAGGAATCGGTCAGTGTGGGCGAGCAAGGTCAGAAGGCCGATTGAGTATCGCGGATGTGTTCAGAGGAAGTCTTATTGTCCTTCCGCACCTCCCCTGTCTTTCCCTTCCACCTGCTCCCTTTCTCATCGGTGGCGATTAATCACTCTACTCCAAACCACCATCTTGACCCCACGGACCCTCTCCCTCTCCAAGCAACCTGAAACTACTTACCCCGCAGCATTGACGCCGAGGACTCCCCACGGGGAACCCCGACTAGGAGGACGCAGACGCATGTCGACGATCTAGAATGACAGCAGCACCCGCACCCGCACATCTCGCAGCTTACTCATTCCGCTGCAGCTGGCCCAGGTACTTGGGTTTAAGTGCGGGTGGCACTAGCGTGTTTATGCTGTATACCACCGCGAGGGGGGCTAAGAAGAGGGCCAAAGGGAGAAGGCGGCAAGGCTCACGCCCTCCACAACCACTCGTACCTTACCAGCGTTTTAACCTTACATGGGAAGCGACTCTTACAATGCGCTCAAAGCCATGNGGGGGGGGGAAACCCCGGACAGATCCGTTCACCAAATCCAGCGTCGCAGGGGTGACTCTTTGTCGTGCTTCTGTTGGATTCTTGGAAAATGGCGACGCTATCATGGCAAGCTTACGAAAAATTATCGCTCAAGCTTTGGTGATGGGTGATGCGCCATTTACATCTCTTTCGGCTGCCGTTGGTATCCCTTCAAGTTCATGTTGCTGGCGCTTGTGTGCAGTGGGGTCAGGAAACAGACTCCGTGATTTATGAAGACGCTCCCCGGTCACTTGCTGGGATGGATATTCGATGACAGTGAATTCGTGTGTGAACTTTGATCGCATTATTATGCCTTATGTATCATTCTCGCCAATCCCGCAATGCGAACGTCATATATCCTTTACTATATCCCATCCCAACCATTTCATATCTCCAACAACAACCTCGGGAACAGACCCCATCACCGTATCCCATCCGACTATGATATCGAGTGGTGGCTGTCTCATTCGCAAAATGTCGCGCAATTGGTTTTCTTTCGCTTCATCTTCGTCCATTGAATCTGGCGCAAAGCTCCAGAGCCTTAAATTGGGAAGAGTCGTCGCCAGTTTGATTGGAATGAGATAGTCGATTTAGTCCTCAAAGCATTCTTTCAAGGCGAGAACCTGGAGATTGCGGCACAGCGCGTGCAGGTTGGGTCCAATCCCATAGTCAAAACCTCTGACGTAAAGCTGTTTGAGAGACGAGCCAATGTTTTCAAGAACGGGTACAAGATTTTCCACAAAAGTATCTGACGTAGTTGCTCCTCCAACAAATGGCCCAAGATTTTCAAGATTTTTGCACACTGGAGAGCTTCTGGAGTCTCTCCTTTGAAAAGACAGCTTCCTCACCCCCAAGTTTCAGGTTCTTGAGATTAACCATTGTCTGAATACTGTTACAGAGATTGTCGAAATTAGAATCACCACTGATGCCATCGATGGCGAGTCCTCGAATGGACCCAGGCTTGGCAAGCCTGCAAAGAGATGTTTCTGCGTCTTCCAAAAGCTCAGTTATTTTAAGTTCTTCCAGGTTGGGGCATAGTCAGATCAGTGTATTCACCGACTCTGAACCATCAGCGCTGAGGAGTATTGCTGTCAAACATCGAAGATTCTCCCTTGGCGCGATGGAGAGCAAAGCAACAACTATCTCCAGTCCATAGGGTTCTATATCCCATTGCTCAACGGTTGGCGCTATTGCGATAATAAAGTCGTGTAGTCCTGGAAAGTTTTCTCGAACCGTAAGAGCAACGGCAAATGGCTCGGCTGATTTTGACTTCTGGCTGAAAAACAACTTACCTCTAGTAAAGTCGAAGCTCTGCGCTGTAGGGTAATTTAAGAGTCACTTCGCTGTGATGATACCACTAATTTCCATTAGAGAGGATTTGTTTGTTGAACCGGGTCTGAACGGTAATCGGGATTGAGAGTGTGTGAACCAAAAGGAGGGAGTTGCCGTGCGAGAGTTGACAGCGAGGGACCTGCGTGTAGTTAGAGTGGAGGCGGGGTGTTGGTTGCTAGAAGGGTTCCGCGACAGCAGGAGTATATGTACTGGTTTGGAATCCAACAACGGCCCGTAAGGATCAAACGCCGTGAGAGAGCGAGGACGGCAAAACACCAGAAGTCCAGAAGGGTTAGAGCACCTTCGTTGTGGAATCGCGAGGGACGGCACGGGGAAGGTGTGCAGAGACTTTGGAAGGGCACAAACTGGTCATGTGGGGAGTCAACTAAATGTCACGCGGAGGAGCTGCCAGCTGAGCCACATGGGGTCATAGATAAAGGTGAGCTACGTGCAAGAACTGGGAATACTGGCACCGATGAAGAGGAGGCAGGCGCGGGGTATGTGGGGGACGAGCGGGTGGCCGGATGGAACAAGAAACTCTAAAAGATCGTACGGAAGCCTGGAGTCGGGCGACTGCCGCACAAAGGGAAACCGACGATTGATTCCAGGGAGGGAGGCATGAGGATTTCCGGCGGGTTTTGGGCGTGGGAGGTGTGAGTGTACTCCAGACGAGGATCAAGGAACTGCTGCCACAAGGATCCCAGCGCTCTCATTTCCCGCGTCCCTTCCTCGTACCCTCTATGTCGACTGAAATCCTTCTCCTCCTTCCTCGGCATAACTCACACTGGATGTTATTCTTTCCTGTGTAGCGGAACTTCCTGCTGACCACTGTTCCACATCGGATACGTTCTGGAACTTGGGAACGGTGTCAACATGACGTCGCACAAAGCATGAGTAAGAACAGACACATGAAGACATCAGTGTTGTGAGGGAATTCATTGGTTCCAGCTAAAATGCTTGTACAAGATGCCTGGTCCTCTCATTACAGTGGCGAGATTGTCCCAAGATCGCCGAAACAGTATTAGCTGTTGATTATCCGAGCCAGAGCTCAAGCTGTCCGTTTACGACTCTAGTGTTCCCCGAGAAGGGCTTCCACAACGTGTCACCTAACAGCCATCCTCCATTCCCGAGCTCTCCACCCATCACAGCGCCAGGAGGTCCCCGAACTCTCTGAAGAGGTACACCGCTCCCACGAAAACACCGACGTGCAGACCCATTTTGAGGTTTCCTGGGTGTGCGACCTCTGCCCACACGATGTCGAGGAGCGTGGGAGGTTTGGGAGGAATCTGGGGGCCAAGACCGCGGCGGAATGCAGGGTCCATGGAGATACGGAGATGCGCGGAGACGTGGAGGAAGAGTGCGGAGGGATGTGTTCGAAAGTCAACGGGGTACTTTGGTCGGCGAGGAAAAGAAATCCAGCCAAGTTCGCTTTCACGGAATGGAGAAACCAAAGATCGCATCCGTCAAGAAGAGAGCAGCGGATTCCAGCGCACGGTCATCGCAGGTTGGTACAGTGACGCGAGCATCGCGCTGCGTGGGTTTCCGCTCCAAAAAAGACCGACGTTCTATTCATTCTTCAAAGTCCACTGTGGCGAGCAAGGCTGAATCTCAGCCCGCGCAGTCGAAAAAGCGAAAGGCGGAGGACGTAGACCACGTGAGTTGTCTACGCCTGGAGGCAACCAGACGACGAACTGTTATCAATGAAACTTCAAATCCAAACTCAACCACCGAAAGCCATCCAAGAAGTTTCGCCCAGTCGAGCCCGCGGCGCCTTCTTCTCAGATATCGAACGCTCTTGTGTCCGATGACGAGCAGCTCTCTGACGCAGAATCCTTCCAAGGCCAGGACAAATCGACAGGAGGACAGGAGAGGGGGTCTTGGGTGTAAGCGAAACTCACGCTTTTCTCAAGCGACGTGACATTTTACTTGACGTAATCACGCAGGTTTCGCCCGCCACCCTCGTTCGTCACTCTCCCAATCGACACAGATCCGGAGGCGACCCCATTCGACGCGGCCAATTTGCGAGGATCCGATGGAGAGGGAAAACAGTTCTGGGTCTTTAGAGTCCCCGCTCACGTGGGTCAGATTTCTGACCGCCCATTCAACGTGAAAGTTTATCGCAGCAATCCCTTGTCAGATACCCCTCTCGCACCTCTCCTCCAAAATGAAACTCTCCTCCCTCCTCACACCAACTGAAGACCCCTCCGAACCTCTTTGCACCATCGAAGCGTCCGCACCCGCCGTTCCCGGTTCCCGCGCACAACCGCCATCGGAAACGTACGCCCTCCACGAATCACAACCGGGTGGTGCCCTGCCGCCGCTTCTTGAGCGGGTCAAGATGCTTGTTCCGGACGGGGAGAGTGGGAAGCTTGTACTTTGTAAGTTCTGAAAGTCTTTTCAGGCAGGCTTCCCCATCAACTATCGTGTTTAAACGACGATCGGCGTCGCCTTTCAGCACCCATTCCGACGACACGGTTCTTCGACATCGTACCCCACCTCCCGGCCCTCCCCACCGCCAAAGACGTCGCCGCAGCCGGGCGTCGCGCAAAGCGCAGGGTCGTTGGCGCACGAGCGACCATCGAAGAGGCATCCAAGGAGACGCGACGCCTCAACGGGAAGCTGTACGTGGCGGGTGCGCGTGGTGATAACATGGGAGTTTACACACCCGCCGGTGCTGGTGTTGGTGCTGGGGAGGGAGAGCGGAAGACGAAGAAGAAGGACAAGGCCAAGGAGAGGGAGGGCAAAGAGAAGGCGGACAAGGGTAAGGGAATGGTGAAAGATAAAAGTCAATCGTAAATTCGTTGCTCGGGAGCGGGAGAACTGGGAATATGAATGTGCTGAGAGATTAAATGGAAACGCAAGCGCCCTTCCCCTTCTTCAATTGCTCATAGAATTGCACCGAATCAACTCGTATTCTTCAACAGGACCGCTCCAACGGAAACATGGCGTCGTACTACGGTTCGTATCACTGCTTTGCGTGGAGAATCGTCCGGTCTCTTTCACGATCGACGAACTCTTCCAACCCTTCTACTCCACAGAGGACCTCAACTTGCAGGACCCCGCTCTCGCACCAAAACTTCCACGCCCATCATCATCAGAATCGCCTTCGGGGGTACGCCGGCCTGGTCCCGACGGGTCCAACACGCATGGCCAGCAATCCCCACCGAGCGATGGCGTGAGGGATTTCATGAACCCGTCCAGAGAAGGATTTGCGGGTGATGATGAGGACAGGTCGGAGAGAGCGGCGTGGCTTGTTAAGTGGGTTGGCAGCGGACTTCGAACAATTTCGATTGACCACTTTGGGGACTATTTCGGAAACAATCTTTCCAATAGCATGTATGGCGGAATACGAGATCGTCTCAGTGGAATGGAAGCCAACCAGCAGATGCTTGAGGCGCTTATCCAGCAGTTGCTCACAGAAGGAGGCGGAGGGTGAGTGCACTGCCGCGTGTTTTCATGAGTACAGTATGTCTCAAACTCTCTGTTACAAACGTTCTTCATTCTACTTTTGTATATTTCGTGGGTTCCTCAACGATTGCCAGACCTCGGGGAACTCCACCCGCGAGTAAAAATTTTGTTGCGAACCTTCCCACAGTTGATATCGGAGAGAAACATAGAGGTGAGCTCAATGAAATTACGCGAAGAATGGAGCCCTGGCCGCCGTGGATGAATGCGATGGGAGGAACGCCGGTTTCTGTTGACGATGGACCAACGAACACTTGTTTGACCCATGTTTGGAAACCCCGCAGATAAGGCATGCTCAGTCTGCGTGGAAGATTTTCGAAAGGAAAGTGTCGCCAAAGAACTGCCATGTGGACATATCTTTCACGCCGGATGGTGAGTTTGGCAATTTTCCATTCTCAATGTAGGATATTGAACAAAAGCGCGACCACAACCACCACAGTCTTTTTCCATGGCTGGAGCTACACAACACTTGGTAAGTTTTCACCCATCGAAATCGGTATTCGGCAATGAAGAATGATCCCACGAAACATCCTTCCTTTGCACCCACATTATAAGCCCAGTCTGCAGACGCGAATACCCAACCGATGACGTCGAATACGAGGAACAGAAGCGCGCACGGGAGCGCCAAGCGCGGGGTGAAACAACGGCGAGCAGTGCGACTTCTCGCACACAGACAGCTCGAACAGTTGTAGAAGAAGAGGATGATAGGGACTGGATGTACGGTTAATGAGGTGCCGAATGTAATAATTGAGTGTTGGGAAGGATAGGTTGGCCTTGCGTTTTGAATCCATCCACCAGGCAACCCAAAATCAATCGCCGAAGGACGCAACCCAGCCATCTTCCACTAAAAGCTCCAAATCACGACTTCAAACCCGAATGTGAGTCGAAGTCGGGAGTGATCCACTCGAATTTCGCGCGAAATAGCGGAATCAGTGCCCCGGTGGAGTTGACCTTGAGAACCTCGCTGGACGATTGATTCGAGCAATTCGAGGCGACAGACTCTGCTTCAAAGCTTTTCTTAATTGATTTCTACATTTCAATCGCGCCTACAGTGCCCTCGTGTCCCGGATTATTGGGTCAGATGTCAAACGTCCTTGGCGTCAGGAACACCAATTCGCTACCCACCAAAAGCAACAGGAGCGGTGGGCACCAGAAAAACGTACAGTTCGGTACTGCTGGCTATAAGGTATGGCCATATGAGGGTTTCATTTCCTCGAATCAATCGTCTGCCAGGGTTCGATGACACATGCGATTGCCAGACTCCCTACATCACGGACCCAGAGAATCTCACTACGAAGTCAAGCAACTTGCGAAGATATGTCGACGGGAGTTCTGGTAACCTGATTTGGACGACGGAAACGTTCCTACCGGAACTTTCGAGGGTGTCAATGCAAGAGCGTTTCCGTTCCCAGAAAACGAAAGGCAACAACAACTACGGCCGCACAGTGAGTGAGCCCCACCGAATGAAGATTCGCATGGTAATACTCACCGTTTGATTGCTTGCAGGATCTCCTCTATACGACCCCATGCAAACCAGTACAATTGACAACAAACACCACGAAGGGCACAGAAACTGGTCACTGCAACAAACATCACCTTTCCGCGGGCTCAAAATGCACCGAATGCACCAAAGAACGCACCGAAGTCGCCGAAGTCGAGCGGACACATCCTTCAGGCCCTGCAGTCAGTCCACGAACTCCTATGCGTTTTCATCAAAAGAGTCCCCTCTCCGATAACAAAGAGAATATTCCTCCCCCGTGGTACTTCGATAAGTTGCACTCCACTGACCTCCAAGCGAGTGGCGAGACGGGAAACGAAGCGGAACAGAAATGCAAAACGTCTGCGATCGAAGAACGGGAGACCGAAGACAACGTTTGCCGAGTCAAAAGATACGACGAGTCGCCGGGTAGCCCCTCGCATGCGGAACCTAAGACATGTTCAAGGCTATCTTTTCCGTCCACACCATCTCGCACGAAAGAAACAGTAACGCCTGCTCCCGAGGACGCGACAACCACGCCCGCCTTTACCGAGGGAGGCGGTGGCTCCAGCTCGAGTGGTGGTGGTGGAAGGCGTGGAGAAGGGCGAAGCAATGGAAACCGTGCTGCCGGAAATGGAGAGGGATCAGGGTCGAACAATGGTGACCCATCTGGTAACAACGGATCCAGTAGTTCTGGCGATGGTGGCCGAGATGAAGGAAATGGGAATGGTCGCGATGGGAATCGAAGGTCTGCTCGCCTCTTTTCAATGTCCGGGAACGAGACAACGGATGATGATGAAGAGGAGGAAGACGAAGCACGCGAGACTTCGACGGGATATGATACGCCAGAGATATCGGTCTCAACTCCTTCCACTATTCATCGCCCGCATGCCAGGCGATATCCAAACCGCAGATCTCAACCTGTACTCTCTGCTACCCCACCCCGGGATGCACCCCCCACGGACCTGCCGAACGACCTGCCTGCCAATTCCCAAGAGTCTACAATTGTAGCCTTTGCCGCCGTTGAGCTCACCGAAAACGTCCATAACGGATCTCCACCGCCATCTCCTGATACGAACCCTCCTCGGCGACCTTCTGGTGTTGTGGCGCTCGCAGCATCGCGAAGAACGAACCGACCCATTGGAAATGGCATACGTGACAGACGTACCCCCGTGCTTTCAAATCTCACAGTGGTCGCTAGCAACGCCGGGGCACAGTTGCACACGGCAACCGATCCAACCACACGGCCCAACGGAGAAGCAGGCAGAAGACGGGGTACTGGGACTGCACAACCTTCTGGTCGCATGGCGCCACCAGCACCCATCGATATCCAGGCCCGGCAAGGGAGAAACACCACTCAGAGGGGCCGGAACACCGTTCGTACCATCGCACCGATAACGCATCGGGGCTCTCCGGGGCGATCTCAGCGACCCACTAGTGCCAACGCACCGCGCGGTGGCAGCGCTATCCCACGATCTCCTCAGAGGCCTAGGGCTCGACTCACAAATTCACTTCTCTTGTCCGTTGATTCGCCCGACCTGAGAGAATCCCACACCGCTCTCTATTCGCCCGAGCCGAATATGAATGGTACAGCTTGGATGAAATCGCCAGTGAGATTGAGGTCGGGGAAAAATCTGGCTTTCGAGGCTCCCGATCCGGAAGAAAAGGAGCGCCAAAAGCGTGAAAGGATGAGAAGAATCGCTTCCGTGAAAGAGGATAATCGATCAACGGAACGTCGTATGTCAACGTCGACCGTTGCTTCGGATGCATCTGACCAGTGGGGTGACTTCCTCCCGACAAGGAGGACTCCCAGCGCAACTTCGGATCAGAATAGAAGCCGTCCTGCAACCCCCTTCGGGATAGAATTTTGGATGAACTCGCGACCAAGTTCGACAGCTTCGAATCCGACGGCGCCGGCACAGGTCACTGTTCCAGTGTCTCAAGTGGATAATTCGGAACTTGACTCGGCGTTCAACGCGCAGGGAATGGGACTTGTTGGTGTCAACCCTCCCATTACTCGACCAAAGCCTCTGAAAGAAGAGTCAATTTCGAGAAACCTACGCTCAGGGACAATCTTTTACAATTCCCGATTCACCCCACCAAGAAGCGGACGGTGTGACGCGGACAGTGAGGTAAACAGGAGAGAACCTGCAGGAAGGACACCCTCTGCACTTCCAAGCTTTGACGAATACCTTACCGGCAATGGCTCTGCATCCGCCGCGGAAGCTTCAGCGCCTCATACACCAAAACGGAACCTTCGCAGTACGCGCCACCCGAGAACACCCACGGCCCCACCGACCCCGAGTGCGAACGACAACACAAACGGACACGGCGTAATGGGCGGAATGGTGGGGCTCCCGGAGTTGCTTCTTCAGACGTCGCGCAAGAAGGGCCACGAGAGGTTCTCGTCGACGGAGGATTCAGACCGCGAGGGACCGCTCAGGAAGAAGAAGAGGGTACCGTAACTTGCTCAGTCACAAGTGAATGGATGATATGAACGAAGAGGGGGGTATTTGGGAACAGGAGTGGGGATATCGATCAATTGTGAGGGGCTTTTATATCCGACGTATGGATATTTTCAATGGGTTTATGACGCGGAAAACCACCACCAAAAAAATTATGATCTGTACAAATATTTCTTTAAAATCGATAATAAATTCACTTCTTTTTTCTAATTGAAGTCATTATTGTCATTGGTTGAAACCAATCCGAAATCCCGATTATCAACCCGAACATGACAAGCTCACGCGAATCCCTCTCACCGGTCGTCATCGGCGTCGGCGAGATCCGCAACAAGCACAGAAAGCTCGGAGATGCGTTGGAGCCTGGTAGTATCCGGGACGTTTATGGAGCTGACATCCGAATACTCAAGATCCAATGAATTCGGTCAAACACAGCGGAACTGATCATCAAGGCGTTTGAAAACGCGATGCTGGACTCACAGGCAGACCCAGCCGTCCTTCGTGGGGCGATCGACAGTATCGGTAAGTGAGGGAGCTGGTTGGTGTCTGATCAGCAAATGCCGTAAGACGTGGCACAACTCTCTCTCCTTCCTATCTGATTTAAGATGTGGTCGAAGTATGGACATGGCGTAAGTGCTCCACACTTCGCTCCCCTCCATCAGCGTCGGAACCAACGAGACCTTCGTTCTGCCACAAGCCTACCCCGACCTCCCATCCCTCCTCAGCGCCAAACTCGGCCTTTCCACCACT
This sequence comes from Gonapodya prolifera JEL478, assembly GCA_001574975.1. NCBI lineage: Eukaryota > Fungi > Monoblepharomycota > Monoblepharidomycetes > Monoblepharidales > Gonapodyaceae > Gonapodya > Gonapodya prolifera. Next base: position 168,881 of record KQ965825.1, read on the forward strand.
CACAAGGACTACTCCCCGCGAAGTGGATGCTGGCCATGCCGGTTTCTCGACCGGACCGCCCAGCGGATCGTGGAGGGAACCACGAAAGTCGGACTTGTGTGTGGAGGAGAGGCGCTTGCGTCGTGTGAGCTGCTATGTCGTTGTCGAAGAGGTGTTGGATGATACGCTGAACTGAGTTTGTCTTGCGTCAGTGAACCTTTATGCAGCGGCGAAGCAAACCCCGCCGTGGACACCTGTTCCCAACCCACCCTCCACGGGATCGAAGAATCGAAATAGTGGGTCTTTCCGCACCGCCAAGGTGGTAGTGCGCTCATTGCCCCGTCTTAACCTGACATTGGCTTGGACAAACAGTGACGGGGAATCGGGTCGGGTACACTCAACGTCACGGCATCTCCACACCCGTGCAAATGTGTAAGTCCGTCATTGTGCGACGTATTACCCCTTTCCTCCTCCCCTGCTAACCACCGCTCCACCTATACGATCCTCACCTACGTCAGACCCCCTCTTCGAAAACGCCCTTCGCGCACGCACATCCCAGTCCAAAGCATCCAACGAGGCCGAGAGCGCCGAGTTGTATGCCGAGTTCGCCCAAATCGCGGCTACGAAACCCACGGCATGGGCGTATGGAGAGAAACCGTTGGGCAGGGATGAGATCGGGACGGTGTCGAAAAGAAATAGAATGATTTGTTATCCGTGTGAGTCGCCCGTCTCTCGTTTTTTTTTTCCCCTACCCCCCGTACTCCCCGTACTCCCCGTACTCCCCGTACTCCCCTGCTCCCCTGCTCCCCTGCTCCCCTTCCGCACCCCAACCGACGCGCCCCCCTTACCGAACAGACCCCCTCGTCCAAAATGCCTTCAACGGGGTAAACTGCGCCGCGGCCGTGCTGGTCTGCTCGCAGGCGCAAGCCGCCGCGATGGGCGTGCCCAAGGAGAAGTGGGTGTACGTGTGGAGCGCAGCGGGAACTCAGGACGAGACTGATTGTGAGTGGTAGCGCGGGAGTTGCGGCTGTGGGAGTTGCGTTGTGGAGTTGATGGTAACGAAGTGTTGGGTCGTGGACCTTTGGTAAAAGATCTCCTCCGCCCGGTGTATTGGAAGTCGCCGAGCCTTTCGGCGTCGTTGGATGCCGCCATCGACGCGGCGAATATTACCAAAGACGATATCGATGCTTTTGATATATACAGGTGAGTATCTAATCTTCTTGTCGCTCTAACATGAGTTGGCAAAACGTAACCTCTCACGCCCGATCGCGACACTTTACGCCACACTAGTTGCTTCCCAATCGTCCCGAAACTCGCAGCGCACCACCTTGGAATACCAGTTACGAGGGAGCAAGGGAGGACCAAACCGGTGTCATTGATTGGAGGGTTGACGTCTTTCGGAGGAGCGGGGAATAATTATAGGTGGGTGGTCGAAGGGCTTTGGGGGTGCGAACAGCTCCGGTGGATGTTAATAGAAGTTGTCTGCGGCTCGTTACTTCCTGAAATAGTATGCACGTAAGTGATCCGATGGTAACTTTGTCGTGACCATTTTCTCTCGAATAATGAACCTGACATGAAAACTTTTCCCACTCGATTCGCTACCCAGGCACTTGCGGAGATGGTGCGGCAGATCCGAGCGGGGACGTATCGTGTGGGGTGTGTTTTGGCGAACGGTGGAATCACAACGTGAGTTGTGAAATTGCGACGAGGCATCTACGAGGAACTATAACGACATTCTTATATGACCTTTTACAATCGCATACAAGGTACCATCACGCAGCAGTTTTGGCAGCGACATCACGACCTGACGCATCAACCATCCCGTTCAAATCGGGGAACCTTCCTACCATCATGCCTTCGGACGTGAAGCTGGTTGAGCACCCTGACCAGGGCATCGCCACGATCGAAACCTACACTGTCGAGTACTCCCGTGATGGCAAGGCTGTGCGAGCATTTATAGTGGGAAGATTGGAGTCGACCGGAGAACGATTCCTCGCAAACGAGGAAGGTCCCGAGACGCTAGCGTATATTTTACGGGCGGACGAGCCCATCGGAACCCGTGGGATTGTCAGCAGTGTTGATGGGGGGAACAAGAATGTGTTCAAGGTAGAAGCTGCAACGCTGTGAATGCGAGACTTATTTATTGAAAATAGATGCGACGAGTGAAATCATAAAAGTGTACCAAAGTTTCTTTGAAGGACTTTAGCTTCGCCCTGTGCGGAATCGACGGCTGTGCAGGATGAGGCTCAGGTGAGTTTATCCATAGTTTACCCGGTCTTGAGCAGCGCTCATTTTTCGATTTTTGCACGCAAGAAATCGAATTTCTCCCCATCGAATGGCAGAAGCGTCGACGGAAACGCTGGCGCAGGAGAAAGTGGCGCTGACGGAGGCCAAGGAGGACGTGGCGTTGCCCGTGGACGCAAAGGAAAGCGGCGATGGGAATGCGACGACGACGATGACGGTGGCGGACAAGACGGGAGACGTCGAGAAGGGCGACACATCGGAGCCGGACGTCAACGTCATCGTTCGCGGACCGGGTGCGCAGACGTACTCGAAGTTGGAGTTCTTTCTGCTGTTCCTCGGACTCTGTGAGTGCCGGATGTGGGGTGCAAACTCCGATCTGTGTCCGCGATATACTTCTGACTGTTTTTGACTCCGCTCCACTTCATTGAAACTCTACTTATCGCCTTCAGCTCTAGCACTCTTTGTTGCATGTCTGGACCAGACCATCATCAGGTGAATATCCTTTAGCTACAAAGGCGCGCCACCCCGGGCCTACCTCGTCTGCATCCACTCACCCTGTCTCCCACCCCACATAGCGTTACTGTACCGAAGCTCGTTACAGAGTTCCAGACTCTCAGTGGTCTCTCGTGGATTTTCACGTGCGTTCTGTCTCTCCCTCGAATTCACTCGCCAACCGATGTGACAGTTTATGCACCCATTCTTCCCCTCCACAGCGCATACCTTCTCACAGCCACGTAGGTGGATCGCTCTCTCGTTTTCACACTCATTTGAACCCACACTGCTGAACCCCTCGGTACCAAAGTCCTTTCATCCCCTCCTATGGAAAACTGTCAGACATTCTCGGACGCAAACCAGTCTTCCTCTTCGCGGTCACCGTGTTTGAGGTTGGGAGTGCCATTTGCGGTGCAGCGTGAGTTGTCTTCCTTGGCTTGTACTGTTCCATTGAATGTGCATAATTGATGGGAATCGTTGTGCAGCAACAACATGACGACGCTCATCGTCGGTCGAGCGTAAGTCTCTTCCCAAATCAAATATGATTTTTCCGAGCCCGTCACTACATTCAACTCACTCGACATCTTATTGCAAACCACAGTGTCGCCGGTCTCGGCGGAGGAGGCATCTTCTCCCTCGTCATGATCATCATTGCCGACGTCGTCCCTCTTGCCGACAGACCAAAATACCAAGGGTGAGTCTTCTCCCACTCCTTCTGTTCTTACGTTTTCAGCTCACCGGCTTCTACAACAGAATCCTCGGTGCCGTGTTTGGTCTCTCCTCCGTCATGGGTCCACTTCTTGGTGGCACGTTCACAGACCACCTCTCGTGGCGCTGGTGCTTGTACGTCTCCCATTCCACAACCATTTCCGATATTACTCTCCTCATCGCCACCTCTCCCCTCGCTCTCCTCCCTCCCAACACCAACCGCTACGCAACACCAGCTACATCAACCTCCCCATAGGCATCTTCACCATCTTCGTCACCGTCTTCTTCCTCAAACTGCCCCTCGGCTCCGGCGACATCCGCAACAAGCTCAAGCACATCGACTATCTCGGAACGTTCCTTCTTGTCGCCGGAGTAATTCTGTTGCTGGTACCGTTGTCGCTGGCGGGCACAGAGTATGAGTGGAAAAGCGGGTTTGTGATTGGGATGTTGTGCGCGTGCGGTAGGTTTCGCCCTTCAGTCTTACTTCAATCGGGACGTGCACCACTCACACTTCCTTTATCGTGGGCTGGCCCATAACTCGCCCGCACTTCTTCCACGCCTCCAACCCAGTCGTCTCCCTCTCCCTCTTCCTCCTCGTCGAATCCCGCTTCGCCGTCGACCCCACCGTCCCCCTTCGCCTGTTCCGGGACCGATACATCGCCGCCGTGCTCGCGTGCGGGTTCTTTGTCGGAATGGCAATCATCAGCGCCACCGTGTATGCGCCCATATTCTTGCAGGTCGTCAATGGAGAGACTGCCGTGGATGCGGGTATTGGAACGATTCCGCTGATTCTGTCGTTGGTTGTGTTTTCGCTCGTTAGTGGGGCGTTCATGACGTGTGAGTTGAAGGGTCTTCTTTGTTTTCGTGTCGAAGTCCCCTCACCACTGCTACTCCAACCCCACTCCCTCCCCTACACCCTCCCCCACCTGCATTCGCAGTCACCTCGCGATACCAACCCCTCCTCCCACTTGGCGCCATTCTCATCGCTGTCGGAGGCTACCTGATGTCGACACTTAACGAGTCCAGCTCTCGAGGGGCCCAGATCGCGTACTTTATCATCATCGGTGCCGGGTTCGGCCTCGAAGTGCAGACTGTCATCGTCGCTGCCCAGGCGACGGCGAAGCCCGAGGACGTGGCCATCGTCACAGCTAATACGACGTTCTGGCAGCAGATTGGTTCGCTTATCGGTACGTGGCGTCCCGACGGACTTGTCTCTTGTAATGCCACGTTGATTAATCTTATCCACCCCTCTTCCGTTGCAGGCGTCCAAATCGGCTCCTCCCTCTTCACCAACAAGCTTACATCCGGCATCCTCGAATTCGCTCCCAACGCCAACCTCATTTGGGTCCAAAACAACCCTTCGTTCATCCGCGTCGCGCCGCCCGAACTCGTCCCGCCCAGCGAAGTCGCAGGTGTAATCACCGCATACGTCAAGGCGCTCGACACCGTGTTCATCCTGGCGATTCCCTTCGCCGCAGCGCTGTTTTTGGTCAGTTGGGGCGTCAAGATGCAGAAGCTGCCCAAGGGTGCGTTGTCGCAGAGTGCGGCGCACGGTATTTGAAGCGTGCCCCGTGGGTGGGACGCTTTTACCTAGGGCATTTGCACTATAGAGCTGCATTTGTTTAGAGTTTTATTTTACTGTAATCCATGCTGACTACAAGTGATACAATTCAAACTCACGCTCGTAAAATTTCAAAGAGATGTAGCGATTCATACTGTGGCCATTCCACTCGCCAAGAAATCCATCACTCCACTGTCTTTTCACAACAATTCTCCCCACTTCAAGGAATTGCAACAATGAGAGTGAGCTGATGGAAACTATTGCGACATCGCAGTCCGTAAATCAGTCAATCTGCAGGTCGCTGTTACTGGCTGTGTCCATGGGAATCTTAACACAATATACGAGGCGATTTCGGCCAGCGAGGAGGAAATAGATCTTTTAGTAGTCTGCGGAGACTTTGAGGTTTGTCCTGCTAGTCCCCAGACGATGAGCGCGTTGATCGTGAAGGCAATTGATATTATCCTGCACAGACACTACGAAACCTTTCGGATCTCCATGCTATGGCTGTTCCCGACAAATATCGTAATATGGGTGACTTTTATGCCTATTACGCGGGGACCAAAACGGCTACTGTCCCAACAGTCTTCGTCGGGGGTAATCATGAAGCATCCAACTACCTCTCGGAGCTCTTCCATGGAGGCTGGGTCGCACCCAACATGTATTATCTCGGAGTTGCCGGTGTCATTAATTTTGGTGGCTTGCGAATAGCTGGATTGGGTGGGATTTACAATGAACCGAACTATCGAAGAGGTAACTACATTTGTCTCATCGCCGTTTCTTAAGACCAGGGTAGCGAATGTGCGGCCTGCTGTGAACTTAAGGCCACTTTGAGTCCAACCCCTACTACGGTAGGGAATTGAAATCAGTGTACCATGTTCGTGAATTCGATGTGCTTCGGTTGTCACTGGTACGGTGCCTTTCGTGGCTCAATGAAAGCATTCTGACGATTTAGGCCTTACTTGTTTTCATCAGCTAAGCTCTCCACTTGATGTGTTTCTTGCGCACGATTGGCCACTAAGCATCACGCTGCACGGCAATACCAATCGCTTGGCTGCGATGCGACCAGCTTTTCGTGAGCAGGTGAGTTATTATGCTTGTCTCTGTGTGCATTCACGTTAACGATTGCAAACCATGGCTTGTGACACCTCGCGGAATCCAACGTTGGGCGGTGGTCGAAATCTGCACACAGGTCAAGGATGGCACGATCGGCTCACCTGTTCACAAGGAACTGCTCACCACCTTACAACCTGTATATTGGTTCTCCGCCCATCTTCACGTCAAGTTTCCCGCGCTGTATCGACATCGAGCCACTGATGGAACTTCAAGTTCCCACTCGACTGCTGGGGGGAGCCAATCTGAAGCCCGACTGCATTCTGTTCAAAACGATACTCAGTTCGATGAATGGCAGGACAATGGCGCAGGCGGTGAGTTATTTGTCTGATCCTTTTAGATCGGACTTCGCGAAACCGACAACTCTGGAATCTTGCAAATGGATATATCCACAGTCCCAGCCACGCGATTTCTTGCAATTGACAAGTGTGAGTTGCGTCGAAGACAAGCTGACTATTTCCAGGTGTGTTTCGTTGACTTTGTCAGGTTTGACCAGATTTTTTTTTGGATGACATGAATCCTGAACAAAACATTATTGTGTCGATCCTCTGGACGATCGCAAGGTTGTCGATATAACAGTCAACATTCCAGACACAGCGAAAACGTTTCAGTACGACGAAGAATGGCTTGCAATTGTGAAAGTATGCAACGACTTCATGCCGCTCACTGAGAGACCCGCACCCGCACCGAATTCCACAACACTGCAAAGGTGAGGAGACGCTTACAACTATGGTACAATGCACGCATTGATAAATTGTACCTTTGATCTGTCTCGCCACAGTCGCATTGCACAAGCGAAGGTCTGGGTGCGAAACAACATCACATCAAGACCAGAGGGTCTTCGTACACCCCTCAACTTCGTGCATACCGCCCAACCAATAACGATTGTGCCTGCAAGACTTCCACTCCCTCCTCAAATCCGTGAGTGTGCTTCACTGTCAATTAAATTAAGTTTTTCTTGCAATCGTTTGTGTCGATCGGACCAACTTCGTGTAGCTCTTCCTATCACCTTCTCCAACCCTCAAACAATTGCATTCTGCTCGATGCTTGGAATCCAAAATATCATCAACCCTCTAGGTGTGCAGATTGAGATCACCGAGGCAGAGGCAGACTTGCAGAGCACGTCATCGACTTCCAGCAACCCTAGGAGTACTGCCGTGGCTTCTAGTGCTAGCAGTGCATCGGCGAGTAGACAAAGGGGGCGGCAAGTCAATCCAAAGGTGCCGAGGGTTCAGAGATGATCATGCAATTTTGCGTATATTTTCTCTAGTTATTCAGAAGTTCGTGTCTGACGGTACAGAATTCAGTGATAGCTGTGTGGGTTCACTCTATGTGAACAACCACATTCATTGAAGTCAAATGCAGTCAACTGCTGACAACGTCAGTGGACCGAATGTTGAACAAATGGTCGTACGAAATCCTTCAGCTGTTGCGATGTGGGATGATCAAACAAATTCACACATCAATTGTACGGTCGCACATAACCAAGGAGACAGTACATGCAATCATAAACTATTCGCCCAGTTTATTGCAGGTGAAGGTCTACTCGTGGCTGTGGAGAGAGTCGACCAAATCCTTCAGTTTGTCCTTGCTGGCACCGACGAGCTCCGAGACCTGCTTCTTCTTGCTGTCGGAGGAGGATTGGCAAACGTTAGCAATCATTTCAAACCACGGCTTTGCAGAAAGAAAAACATACTGGAAGACCTTGAACGTGGGCATGGCGGAGATTCCGAGCTCCTCAGCAACCGGGCCCAGTTCGTCGCTGTCCACGTCGATCTTCACGAATGTGATATCGGGGTACTTCTCCGAAAGCTCGGCGAAGTAGGGCGAGATGAATTTGCAGGGACCGCACCTGGTGAAAAGAAGTCAAGTCAAAGGTTGTCAGTCGATACCGCTTCGGTAATTGCGATGTTTCACTGCGTATCCAGGAGTAATTTGCTTGTCGATCCCTCCACACAATGACCCGCGGTCCCATCCAGCAGAGATAAAACGCGTTTCGCTCCACGGAGTATACGAATAGCACATCTATCCTAGTCCAATGGACAAAAAAACCCGCGATTCCATCGCATCTGGGGATGGCCACGGATTCTTCCCCAACCTTCCACTCGAAGCGAGTCGCAAACTCACCACTCAGCGAAGAAGTCGACGGCTGTAAGTCATTACCAAGGGTGCAAAGTGTCGAAATGTCCAGTATTGATTGGTGACACAAGATTGATTCAGTCACGGTGTTTGCCAACAGTCGGAACACGGAACTCAAGGACACATACCGATTTTCCCGCCGGAGTCGTAGAGCTCATCCCATTCCTTCTTTGTAGAGAGAACTTTCACCATGATTGAAGTGTAACGAGGAAAGGTTGAATGTGGATGGGTGTTTATGTATTAGTGCTTTGTAAGCCTTTCGAGATCGCTGGGTGGCGCAGCAACAACGAAACATTATTGAAAAATCGAGTTTTTCCAACATATAATAGTAGCACTACATTGGTGTCCACGTCCAAAAACGCGAAAGAAGGCTCCCGATTCCAGCAACATAAAGTAAAATAAAAAGGAGACATCCAATGTCAGCAACCCTGAAACATCTAAGTCAAAGTGAGAGCCCAGTTGTTGACAGATGTATACTCGGATTGGAATGCTGGTAAGTGACAGTGCATATTCTTTAGCGTGAAGAAAATCCAGGCAGTCGTGACAGTAAACTCACCTCGTCCCATGCGATTGTACTGCGCCAAACCGCTCGACCAAACGTACTTTGATCGGTCAACTTCAGCAGGAAGAGCTCGACGGGTCAATAAATATTTAATCGTCTGAATCGAGTTCGAAATAGATCAGTTCAATAGATCCTTCACGATCCAACGAAATACGAAAGCAGACTACACATACCTTTGCCCACAGATCGTGCGTCTCTTTGGTATCTGCACGAAGCCTGAGCCCTCCTCGACCCGCCTCGATGGGGTGATCCACGGTCGAAAGAACGAGAATGGGGACTGAGGTCGAAGTTCCCGCATCGTCACCGCGAACCTTCTCTTTCGGCGGCATTTCAGAGTACACAGCGAGTATTGTTTCTGTAAGGTTGCACATACACGTTGATTCAAAGACTGTAACATAGCGTCCTCCAAAATAATTACTACGTACCAGCTTTGATTTCGTCTTCCGTCAGTTCTGACTTCGACTTTGCTTTGCCCTTGTTGTCCTTGCCTCGGTTGAACATGAGAGTCATTGTGGCGATATCCACCCACACGAACCGACGCTTGCCGCTGGACCGAAGTGCACTAAACAAGCCAGTCGAAGAGGGAAGGAACTCCATGTACTCTCCGGCGGCAAGCATATCGATGGCCTCCGCCAAGTTGGACCTGGCCGGTGCTGGTGCAGGTGGGACGGGGAGCTCCCTCCGGAAAGAACCCGAGCTACCAGAGTGGACTGACATAACTTCGGGTGACGGTACGCGCGCTCGGTGAACGGTAGGGTCTGTCAAGCCAATGTCGCCTCGAAGAGAGCCTTCACGGGTTGCAGGCGAAACGAGGGTCGCGTCCCGTTTCTCGAAGGTCCTTGAACCCGTAGGAGGAAGAACGTCTGGGATTCCTTCGACGGACGAGTACCGGCTACGAACGACCAAGCTCTCAAGCGACTGTTGGCGGCGGATCGGGAGGTCTTCGAGGGAACGGCGTACAATTCCCGAGTTACGGCTCGCGCTTCGAGGTGGTGGAGTTGATGTCGGAGGGGGTAGTTGAGGTTGCGCTAGTTGAGATGTGACGTCAACGATAGAGCGTAGTAGTTCCGAGCCGGAAGAGAAAATAGGTGATTCATCGGCAGATCTGGAGTCTTCGGATTCGTGAAGAGTCTGCGCGGATCGCATCTTCGTGACGATGCTCTCCGGTGCTCGCTGTTGAGGAGCCACATCACGCTTGAATTGGGATCGCATTAGTGCCGTCGACGACGGGATTGTCAAAGTGATAGAACATACCAGAACTCGTTCCGTCAGTTGCGGGGAAGTCGCTTCCGTCACCTCCTCAGGTGAAGTGTGCTTTACTCTCTCGCTCTCCAATTCCTTGATAAGGCGCTCCTTCTCAGCGATTTCGGACTCCAAAAGTGCAAGTCTCGAAAGGTGAGCTGCTTGCTGAAGTTCAAAATCTGCCAACAGATCATCGGTCGAAAGCGCTGCGGCAACAGCACTGTCTGGCTCGGTCCCCACGTCAACGCTTTCGACCATCGCTTGCGCACTGAAGGATACCATCTCGGGTCTGGGGTCTCGGAGATCGTCCTGCGTAGACTGATCGGATTGCTCAAAGAGGACAGCCGAGACGTCCGTCTGTGCTCCCATATCCGTGTTTGCGGGCATTCGGAAGGATCCTGGGGAGGATGATCGAGATTTGCCATCGAAGTCATCCGCTCCTGCGGTGCGCAATCTTTGGTGAAATGCCTTCTGCCGGCGACCCTCACGCAGGTTCTCCACCTCCTGTCGCAATTTCTCGTTCTCTCTGTGCGCTTCATCCAGTTCTCTCCACTTGCTTCCCTCTCCACCACCACGAGACACCTCAGCAAGGCGACGAAGTCGCTCTTTCTCCTTCACGGCTTCGTCGAGCTGTCCCTGGAGCTTCTGGATCTGCTCCTGGAGGTGGGCCGATCGGGCTGTCGCTGGAGGACTTGTTGGAATGCTGTGACGTTCCTGCTGCGCGGCCGCGTTCTTCTCAAGCTGTGATACTTTGCCTTGGAGTTCTTGAAGACGGAGCTCGTAGTCTGCAGCTTGCGACGCGTATGTCTGTGCCTGCTCGGTGAGACTCCTGTCCCGAGCAGATAAAGAAGCCTGTAGTTCCGAAACGGTGGCTTTAGCGGCCTCCAGCTGCAACCCCAACTCCCGGGCCTCAGTCTCTCTCTTGGTTCTCTCCGCTGATATTTCGGCAACCTGATCCTCGTGTGCCGCGATTTCGGTCTGCCTTGATTCCGCGGCCGACTTCAAATCTTCAAGCTGTCGAGCTAGGTCTTCGTGCCGGGCTTGGGTACGCTCGAGCTCAGCACGCGCTTCTTCGGCGGCCTTCCATCCATCGCGTGCTGACTCAAGATCGACTAGGAGATTCTCTATGCGGCTAGAATACTCGGCAACTTGCGAATCCGCACCACCGCGTTGCAAATCCAGTGATGCAATTGCCGCCTCCAATGAAACCTTCTCATTCTCCAACGCTTCCACACGTGCTTGTTTATCACGGACATCCTTGGTGAGAGCATCTCGCTCCACCTTGAGTATAGAAAGCTGAATTTCGAGTACTGACTGCTTTGACTGAAGCTGTTCCAGATCGTTCATATTGGCGTTGAGCTTAACCTCCAACTCCGACACCTTGCCCGACTGCTCCGCCAAAGAATCTTGGAGCACGGCGATCTCTGATTGCGCTGCTGCCTTGGTCCGAGTGTTTTCGTCGGTTGCAGCAGACAAGGACGCCTTGACAGTCGCAAGCTCTGCTTCGGTGGCACTGTACTTGTCTTTGGCGGCATCGAACTGAGCTAAAATACTTTCCCAGTTTGCACGCTCCTCCAACGTCGCCGCCAGCTTGGCTTTGGCTTCGATCGCGGACCGCTCTGCGTCTTTCTTTGCCTGATCGGCAGAAGCAATGCGCTGTTCCAGAGCCTCTCGCTGAGCGTTGAGCTCCAGTAAGTGCTGATCCTTGCCATTGCTGCTTGCCAACAGGGCATCCCTCTCCGACACTAGTACCTCGTTGGTAGACTGAAGCTCGCTGAACGAGGATCGCAGGGCTGCAATTTGATCTTGTACATCCCTTAGCTTGACACCCAGCTCTAATGCACCGGCTTTCTCTTCGGCTAAGGCCGCAGAAAGTTCCTGGACCTCCACTTTAGCATCTTCCAGGGATCTGGACCGCTCAGCATAGTCCTTCTCCAGTGATGACATAAGTCGCTCCTTCTCCGCAACCGCGTTCCCTAGCATGGCCATTCGCACAAGGTCCCCGGCCTGAAGCTCGATTGTCTGGGCTTGCTCCCGGTTCAACTTCTCGAACTTCTCCCGTCGTCCACGCTCCTCATCTAGCTCCACTGTCAAACTCTGGAGCTGTGCACCGTGATCGCTCAGCTGCTTCCGGCTCTGTTCGTAATCTTGCTCCAATACGTCGAGCCTCTGCTGCTTTTGCGTGAGCTCCCGCTCTAGGACGGCCAATCTTTCCAAGGACCGCGCTTGAGAAGCGATTGTCTCCAACTGCTGCTCGACTGTGGCGTTGAGCACTGCGACACGACCATGAGCAGCCTCCACGGCGATTTCCCTTTCTCTTAACGACCCCTGCAGATCCGTGATCAAAGAGTCCTTACTTGGCCCAATATCCTTCATCACCACAACCTGTTGCCTTAAGTCATCCAGCTCCTTGGCATGCGAGGACAGAGACTCCATGAGATCGGCAACCTCTTTATCGCGCACAGCCAATTGACTTGCCCGCTCAGCCAACTCCAAGTTGCGCCGAGCCAGGTCGGACCGCAAAGCTATGCCCAATGGCGTCTCTCGGTCGATAGTCTCCTTAAGTGTTTGGATGATGGCGTCCTTCTCCAGAGCAGCAGCTTCGCTCGCGGCGAGTTTCTCTTTGGCGGTCGTAACAGCGGACTCGAGATTGTTCACGAGACCCTGTTGGCCGACAAATCGAGGGCGGAACATGAACTACCCGAACTTCCACCGATGATTTTCCTCGCATGACACATACCTGCATACTTGTAAGATTACTCGCATGCGAAGCAACCGTCGCCTGTAACGCGGCAACTTCGTCGGACTGCTTGGCGAGCTTGGCCACAGTCTCTGCCAATTCGGAAGTAACACCCTCCAAATTCGCGCGGAGCTCTACAGAACACCAAAAAAATCGTTATCACGAACATTCTTGAACCAATCTCACCGTAAGAAAGTAACGCACCTTCCTCTATGTTCGTCTTCGCCTCGACCTCCCCCCTCAACCTCAAGATCTCCTTTTCCTTCTCCACGCCCTTTTCGATCTCCTCGGTGAACCTTTTTTGTGTTTCCTCAACCACGCTCTCCAACCGTCTTACAACACCCTTCATATCCTCCATCGCCTTAGCCTGCGCGACAACCGTTGCCCTGAGTGCGAGTAGATCGTCCTCTTGCAGCGCCATCTGGACTTCTTTGGCTTGCAACTCGTCACGCAATCGGTCAATCTCCGCCTCACGCTCGGCACTCTCCTCCGTTTGTCGATCCAACGTCGCACGCAATGTCGCCATCACAAGGTGCCGCTCGCGACCGGAATCCTCTTCCCTCCTTAACCGGTCGTCAAGTTCATTCATCAGGGCCATCCTCGCTTCCTCGGCCTCATCCATCACCGAGATCCTCTGAGCAAGGACGGCCATTTCAGCCTCGGCGGCAGCCTTGCCCTCAAGTGCAACTTGCAGAGCTGTCTGGAGCTCCGCCATCTTCGCATCCTTATCCTGCACAGTCTCCCTCATCGTCACAAGCTGAGCCTCCAATTCTCTCACCCTTGCTGCACCATTTTCAAATTTGGTCCTGACTTGTTCCGCCACGCTGTGTGCCTCTTGCAACTCGATGCCGCGTGCCTCGTCTTTCGCCTGCGCATCCTTCACCGCTGCAGCCAGACGCTCCTCCACATCCCTCGCCCTCTGTGCCCGCTCCTCCGCAAGCTTCTCCAACTCCTTCACTTTTTCTTCCACCGCCTCCAAGCGCTCTACGAGCCCCTTTTGATCCTCCTTCACTCCATCACGTTCCCCCTCTGCCAACGCCAGTGCCGCCAAAACCTCGGCCTCCTTTCTCTCGCCCTCAGCAAGCGCCTCTTTCAACTCCTCCAACCTCTTTCCCAACTCCTCCCTGGCTGCCTTCTGCTCTGCCGCATCCCTTGCTGCCCGCTCCGCTTCCGCTTTCTGTGCCTCTGCGCGTTCGCTGGCATCTTTCAAACCCCTCTCCGCCTCCTCCCTTGCCACAACCGCTCCATCCCGTTCTTCTGCGGCCCTAGAAACCCCAAGTTCAAGTTCTACGACCCTCAACTGCGCTGTGTCCAACTTCGCAGCAACGTCCCTGGCCATCGCTTCGGCTTCTGCACGAGCCCGGGCTGACCTTTCTGCCTCCTCCTTAGCCGACTGCAAATCCACAATAACTGCATCCCGTTCCCTTTCCGCACCGACTCGGGCCGCCTCGCCAGCCTCAGCCTCGACCTTGCGTCTCTCGTTCTCGGCCTTGGCTCGCTCAAGTTCCTCTTCGGCTCTTCCAACTGCTGCCCTCAACTGTTCTGCCTCCTCCCTTCGCTCAGTCATCTGCCGGGTGAGATCCTCAACCTTGGTCCGTAATCCGCCAGCGACCTGTTCGGCAACCTTAACTGCATCTTCCAACTCCGCCGCTCGGTTCCTCATCCGAGTTGCTTCAACTTCAAGGACTTTTCGCTCCTCAGCACGCCCGACAGCATCCCGCTCAACTCCCTCCAAACGACGCCGTAGCTCGGACTCGTGCCTTCGTGCATCGCTAAGCTGCATCTCGAGCACGTCGCGGTCTGATTCGGACGATGCAAGTCGAGTGAGAGTCGAGGTAAGTTGGTCGTCCAGGTCCTCAACCAGTCGGAGCAGGTGCGTGAGCCGATCGTCACGACGTGATAGCCTGCCAAAGAGAAAATAAGATACTTTGCTGGTTCAGTTGGAATGGCAATCAATACTCACACTTCCCTCAACCCATCAACACCTCGGCCCACATCCTCCGCACCATCTCCCCCACTGATTCCACTGAGTCCACTCCACGCACTCTCCGCACTCGCTCGGCTACTCAGCGTGTCACTCCTCCTCACCCCACCCGGACCGCTGGTGGGGAATGGCGCCAACCACGCCCGTGCAGACCCAACATCACGAAAGTCGAGGGGCACTGGACTTGCAAGACTGCTGACGAGGCTGCCGAGACTGGCCATACTGGACCTTTCGGGGCTGCGTGGGCGGGTGTGTGTGCTGGAAGATCCCGACGCGAGCTGAGGCGGGTAAGACGGCACACCTCGGGATCCGTCCACGCTGGCCCGTCGTCCACCACGACTTCCGATTGGTCGGCCGGTCTCGAGCGCCCGAGGGTCCTCGCGCAGTAGCCGCCCGTCTGGGTGCGCTTCAGTCGCGCCTGCAACGACGGGGGCTACGGGTGGCCTTGGCGGGGACCGTGTTGGCGCGAGCCCTACCGAGTTCAAGAATGACGTCGGTACAGTCGGTGCTGAGTACGTGGGGGACTCGGGACGGGGGAAACCGGTACCACGCGGGGGATGGATATATGGCATAGATGCCCCTGCCCTTGTGGCACCACCAAGTGGGCTTGGGGCCCGAGGCGTGGTGGGACTGAACCGTGGAATGTCGTCGGCGTCCGAGTCGGACGCATAGCCTCCAGATGGGCTGAGCGCTCGGGAGTAGGATGTGGGTGTGGACGAACGGGCTGTTGCGTAGGAGGGAGATGTGGGGGAGAATGCTTGGGAGGAAAAAGAGGGGGATGATGGGCGGGAGGAGGACCGAGGGGGGTGAATGGGAGGGAGAGGGGGTGCTGTGTAACAGGGAGCAACGGTAAGCGAGTGAGAAATGCCGTCTTAAACGGTGCAAAATATCCACTGACAAGACCCGATACAACTACAAAAGGACCAAGCCGAGTGTTCGAAAGACACATGTCGGTACTCTTCCGGCCCTCATCCTACCCAGTCGTCCCGGTCCACCCACCCCTCGAACCCCGAACACCTCGAAACCCACCTTGCACAACAGGCACGCCTCCGACCTGCCCCACAACTCTACTCCGCTGTCCAACTGCACTATAACCCTGCTGTCCCTGCAGCTGGCCGTACCCCTGGAGTCCGCCGCCATACATTGCCGAACTGGTCGCCGACGTCGGGGAGGTCACGTATCCTCCTGGGATGTGCGAGAGTGACGTACCCGACATTGATGGTGAGGGGGGTGAGGGGGTGGTGGAGAGCGAGGCGCGGCGGGGTGGGTGCTGGTGGGGGTAAGGGTTGGTTGGAGTTAGAACGCGAAGGGAAAGGACAGAGGCTCGCATCAAAACGCCTCCACGAAATGGTTCTCCTTGATTGCGAGATTAAGCTCTCCGAGGGTGGGTTTCCTTTCTTGTCATCGAGACCGTCCATCATGGTCCATCCATACGCCACATTTGGCAACACGGCACCACGATCACCCATCCAGGACAACGTATCCACAATTTTCAACGTTCATCTTCGTCTCCGCCCCGGATTACATGCATTGCTACCGCTCTCTTCACCGGGTCCCAGCATGCAGCGCCACACCGCTCACCGAAAAAACTCACATCAACGGTCCACCTCCCCGACTCGCTCTCTGACACGTTTCCACCGTCAACCGAGTAGAACGTCTCTTCTTCCCCGACTCTGTCGTTGTGCCGCGAGACCCAGTTCCCGACAGACACAGCTGAGGGTGACCGTGGAAGGGGGAGGGGTTGTTGCGAGGGCGACTGCGTGGAGAGCACGGGAGGGTAAAAGAAGGACGCGTTGGGTGATTTGGGCGATGGCGGGGGGGAATAGTGCCTGCGGGTGTTGATAGGTGGAGGAGGGAACGACGAGTTTCGTACAGGCAGGTTCGGCGGTGGCGGGGTGGATGTGCGATCAGATAAACGGTCCGAATGTGTAGATAGAGTGCGTGTAGGGGAACCCGTGCGTGATGGGGGAAGCGCGAGTCTGTGTCCTCCTCCCGACTGCTGCATCTGCGTCTCGGATGCGGACAGGCGGGTCACGAAGTCCTTGAGCGTCCACGCCGACGGTGAGTTAGACGGGTGAGAGGAAGAGGCAGAGTGCGCCGACGGTGACGGGTGCGTGTATGTTCTGGCTGGATTCCGCAGCGTGTCTGCAAGTCCGAGCGAGTCAAAGTCGACCGACGAGCGCGGCGACTGAGAGTGAAAGGACAAGAATGCGGACGTTGACGCGGACTCTGAGTCCGAGTCGTTTGTGGGTGCTGCGTGGGGTGCGAGTTCAGTTTTGATTGGTCGTCTCCACTCCTAACTCGCAACTTCGGCCACGTCGCTCCCGGATTCCTTCCCACCTCCCTCCTGTTTTTCCTCCCTCTCTGTACTCTCAGATGCCTTTTCCGCCTTCCATCAACGCGGATCCCCTCGCCCCTCTGTTGCCCTTCCACCATCCCACACATTCCCGGCCTCGTTTCCCTATTCCGTCCCGTCAATCACCCACGCATCCAAGTCGATTCCCTCCTCTTCACCGCCCACCTCTACTCACCGCCAGCACCCCCTCGTCCGCTCATTGTTCCAACACCGCGGGTCCGTCCTCCTCAATCTGGTCAGTCCCTTTCCTTCTCTACGCTTCCGTTCCTTTCTGTATTTTCCTTCTCTCTCTTTGTGTCGATCCAGCGTCTCTCTTCCCGTCCTGCAATCGCAAATCAGGCCGGTTGTGTTGTGTGGTGGGTCCGCCCTCAAAAAAGGCACTTCCGGTGTGTGGCGCACGCTGGAAAAAAGGACGCTGCAAACTATTATTTCTCTCTGTCCTTTGTTGCTTTACCTTACACCTTCGATACCTTTCTCCTACTCTTCCTTTCATTATTACTCCCCGCTTCTCTTTCAATCCAACTGGTTTGCCAACTCGCCCCAACAATGGCCAGGACTCCCTCCTATTCGTCTGACTAATGTCGATCTCGCCCTTTCCGGGATCCGGCTATCTTTGCAATCACTCGTTATGATTCTATTTTCATCGGTTTCAAGCGCAGTCTATTGCGGTATCACTTGGATCATGTTGCCTCCGTCGTCCAAAACACAAATCAACTCGACCCAACCTCCACTGTACCGCAGTTAGGACCATGTCCGGTCTTGTCTTCTCCCGTCTTCCATCCCGCGCGCGTGAATAATCTGTTCCTCGGACGATCCTGCGCCTCTGAAAACTGCCCCAGGCATTTCGTGTGTCCTGGGCATCGGCACTGCTCCAGCCCTGTTACCGCCACGTTGGAATTAAAAATTGCCGTGTATTTGTGGTCGCATGCTGCAGAAGAGTGGCATGTGTCAGTCTGGGAATATCCTATGATATGTTGTAGTGCATTGGTGATCTTTTGATCACAATATTTCTTGGTTGTAGCAGCATTCGAACTGACAGATCAAATGCAAAGGCGCGCCATTGCGCAACTTCAAATTGCACTAATGTCGTCAAAAGATGTACATGTTGTGCCAGACTGGCGTCCAAATGGAGCTGAGGAACCAACATGCGTTAACTGTTCCATTTCGAACACTTTGTTGTAGTCCCAGGTCGTTGCGATTGACGTGAACAAATAAGTTACATTTTTGGCTGTTGCACTTTGACTCCTTCATCCCATCCATCAATGCAATAGCACAACTCCGCAGTCAAGAGAATACCAGCTGCAAGCACAAACGGAAAGGATGAATTGTGCACGTATCAAACTTGTCCAAGTCTCCACTTCCTTTCCACATGAACAAACCACCACAAGCCTGAGGGAGCTGCAGACAGATCTGGACAGGGTCGGAGCTTCCTAGATTGGACACAAGAAGGTAGCTGGCCTGCAATAACAGATCTGCTGTGTTCCATTACCTGTGATGTCTGGTGTTCAGATAGTAAGCACTTTGTATACTCAGTATAATCACCACTCATATTTGCTTTTCCACATGTGATGTTGGATGGCAGATGCATCCATGCAAACACACAGGCAACACACTCAGTGACTTGTCATAAAAAAGATATGAAGGGTGTGAAAGCGTACCCCAATGAAAATGATTTTGACACCAGTGGATGCGTCTGACATTACGCAGTGGGTTTTGTTTTGCTCAATTGGGAATGTGGCTTCAACAGCAGGGGAGTTGAGTCTGCGCATCTGACTGTCACTTGTGTTTCTGATTCTTGCCAGTCTGGCAACTGCTGCGTGTTTGGCTGCTGTCCTGCATTTCTGTTGGGTCTGCTGACGTCTTTGCAATCAACGACAGCAAGTGCATATCCCTACTGCTTCAGAAGGGAAAAAATGCACAGTGATTTTTAGTGTTGCAGACGGGTCGGGTCGGGTTGGGCCAGGCACCTTTCGGGCCGGCCCGACTCGGGTCAGAGAACTTTTGGGCCAACCTCGGGTTGAGCCTTGGCCCGACCCGAGGTTTGTCGGGTCGACCCGAAGTGGGTTACCAGTTTGATAGTTCATATTTTCTTCCTAACACTGTTTTCATTATCAGATTAATGTAAACCACAAAAGAGGATTATATTATAATTGATAAGTACTGGATATCAATTGTAGTATGCACACCACCGAACCCCTCCGTACAATGGTCCCACCGCGAAAAATGTATATCTATGATGTGACTTTGGTAAATAACATTGATTGAAGCAACATGGTAGACGAAATCATATCAGCTCCAAGGCGGTTCCGCTTATCTGTGATCATATCCCCCACCTCAGAGAACAACCGTTTGCAGTCAACACTTGTAGCCGGCAGTCCCAAGTAATTGCGAGCCATCTTTCCCAATGCAGGATATGTACGGGACCCAATAATCTGATACAAATTAGCAGTTGGGAAAGTCAAGAGCCAATAACATTGACTCACCTTCCACCATTCCAGAATGTTGGTAGTTGGAGGTTCCATTCTAGCTTCCAGGTACTCAGTGAGCTCATCTTTGTCATCAAGTCGGCGGGGTTAGGGTTAGGGTGCAATAGGACGCTGGGTGAGGGTGGGGGATTTTCGGGAATGAG
>KQ965826.1:0-15278 GCA_001574975.1 Gonapodya prolifera JEL478
CTACTCCACGCCTGATGAGGTCATCAGCTTCAACGGGTGGGGGAGGTGTGGCGGAACTACTACAGTCCGCCAGGGAGTGGTCCGAAGGGATTGGCGTTGTGGGCGCCGGTAGGCGTCGTGACCACAGTAGCCCTCGGAACCGGTCAATATATAGCACATGTACTAGACGAACAACAGAGCTATTCCATACTCAAAACTAATCTTACCCTAACGACTAACTCCCGTAGTAACCCTACTACAGTAGCACGTACTCACATTTGCATATGCCTTCATTGGCAGATGCATAGAGCTTACCATTAAGCCACACCATAGGAGTAACAGATGCAAGGTTATAAGCTTGAACTGCAGGTGTTGGTGACTTGATAAAACAGAATTGATGAACGCCAAAAGTGTTGTGTTGCCATCAAGGTATGTGTTGATGACCACACTCAAGAGGGTCAGGTGTAAGGGTAGAATAAAACAGTTCACACTAAAATCATGCACCAAGGGTTCATTGATTGGTTTTCCCACTTAATGAATATCACAGTAGACCTGTGAGCAGCCATTTCAACTTGAGTGTGATTGATTGAGGAAGCCAGTCAGTGGAGATATCTGAGGCAGTTTATCAGAAGAAAAGCATACCTTCATCAAATCAAACATAGGATGCAGCTGACAATGGTGCCAGAACCCTCACTGTTGTCCCTGCACATGCATATGGTGCTGCCTGCAATGATCCTCCCAAGGCCCTTCTACCAGTGCCTGCAGATGGAACAGGATGTGCCAAGGAGGGCCAAGTTAATTATTTGATTCTAATTACACATGCTCCACACTTGCAGCTGCTTGATGGGTGCAATCTTCTGTGTTTGATTCTGTGAAATTTAGGGATCTCAACTCAGAAGGGCCAATCAAGTCTTCACCACACACCATTGGCCCAGCAAAATCCCATCTGTCTGTGAGCATTCTGCAAATTAGCATATGCACAAGACAAATTCCATTGCAGTGCTGTATTCCCAACAAGGATCAATGCAGTGAATCCTTTAAACATCACAACCATTCAAAAACTCAAGAAATTCACATTCACCTCTTGGTGGAGTTGTCTGGACACTTCCAATAACACGTTCTGAAGCATTGAGAAGTGTCAGTGACTGTGCTATGTTGGGAACCAATTGCAGACCCACCCAGAGGATTTGGGCAACCAGGGGAGAGCATTGGTGCAAAATGAGGTGGAGCATATGTTTTTGTTGGCCTGGTAGAGTCTAGAAGTCTAAAAACGTTAAAGAGCTGTGATGGGCTGCCACTGTGGTTGCTTTCAAACTAACATACAAGCATGGGAGATGAGGAACAATCATATCACAAGCTTTGTTGGAGCACCATACCTGACCCAAGATGTCCCTTGTCTGATTGATCCCAACATCATCCTGTTGCACCATGTCCAGCATGCCAGGGTAAGAATTCCAATTTCCCACAGTGGGAGCAAACTGACTTGGCAAAGCACCCATAACAGGGACATGATGCATAAATGTGGAAAGTAAAGAGCTAAGGCCCAGGCCCAGGAGATTGTTGACAGTCAAAAAAATTCCGCATTACCCTGTGCAGCTCCTAGTGTTGATGTCCCCAGAGGTGCAAAAGTAGCCAGATGTGGTTGAGGTGGAGGCAGAGTGACATTCACTGGCTTTCAGTTTTGCACCACAAGGTTAGAGCACAGTCCATGAGAAGTACTCTGCCACAACACTCACCACTGGAGGCATTGCTGGTGCAGGCACCAAATTGGTGGCTGAGATCAGATTTTGGACACCATTAATGGTGTTCACATTAGCACCATTGCTCCCAGTTTCACTTCAGGACATATTTGCAACTCCAATCTGGGTTGTGGTGAAACTTCCAAGGCCAGGGAGGTCATGACAGTTTTGTGCGCTTGTGGGCAAAGTGGGCAGAGTGGGTGGAGCAGGGGGGACAGATGAATTTGATCTGTTCACTGGTTTGAAATCTTTTACTTTTCCCTTTTTACCCCTGAACATTTCCTTTTCCGTTTCTCCATCTTTAATTTCACCCCATTTATCCTGAAAATGCCTAAAGTAAATGTCTAAATCAAAATGTTGAGACATTAATAAACGCCTGGCCGTTTTTCAAGCTGATAAAAAACTGCTTTTGAAACCTGTAAAAGCTGATCTTTGAAACTATATATTAAAAAAATTTGACTATTTCATTACATCATCATCTCGTACGGCGGTGGTTAAGGTTCACTCCTTACGATCCAGCGAAGCACCTGTTCGAATCCCGCCGCCGACGTGCGTGCGCCATAAAGGCCGTGCTAGGACGCGGGGTCAATGATGATGAGGTCGAAATGACCTTTTCCTTTTGCGAAAATAATTTTCGATCACTTTTTTTTCGAGGTTGTCGGATGTGGTGAGGGGGAGGGGAGGGGGTGGTGGCCGTACGGAAACAGCGGAACGCGAATTTGACTTGGTTGATGTTCCCCGAGCCTGAAACTGGCAAAACTGGTCCACCCATCGAGCTTCGCTGTGCCAGGGCTTTTCCAAACTGGACAAACTCAAAAGATCGTCACACCCACAATTCACACTCTGCAAGCACCCATGTTTTGTTTTGGTGAGTTGGTTCGAGGTGGCATCTGTCATGTGAATATTTACAAAGAAGTTCACATTTGAAAAGCAAGTCCGATCAATCATCTTACTCCACTAGAAGCATATCAGCGAATTGGTCAAGCAAGTCTGTCTCCCATTGTCTGGCATTCTGGCCCCGTGCACTCTTTTTGGAACAACCACGAGAGCGCAAAATAGCATCGGTATCAGACGCCGAGACACTGTCATTAGTGCGAGGAGTTCTTGCAGACAGGGTGCTTCTGTTGTCGGATTTGTCTGCACGGAGTCCGACCTCGGAAGAACACGTGTCCATGTCCACTGAGCCACCAGTCTTTTTTTTTTTTTTTTTTTTTTTTGCAAATTTGCGCAAAGGTGTAATTTAATGACGGTTGCATTCTTTGTGCGTATAATGTACAAGAAGTTCGAGAATATAAAGGACAGCATTTGAGTAATCATTGAGCCCTGCACCAAAGTATTGCAGCTGAGCTGTCAAGCAGTCAGGTGGTGGAACACGGCACGATGCTGGAGAAGAATCTTACTGTGCCATCGTGCCTTCGTGCCGGGCTTGCTCGATTCCATGCAGAGCTGATTGCTGATATTTTACCTTGCACTTGCAAGAGCTGGTTCCCGAACTGAGCTCTTTGTCCCTCTGAGTCAAATGGAGGGTGACCGTTCATGTTTATGATTGACGCTTGTACTGCTTTTCTGAATGGAATGAAATGGAACCAAGGTTCTGTGGGTTGCCCATCGGGGATGCTCATTCCACCCACATCTCAGAATCCCGCTTCATGTTGCTTTCTGCTCATCGACCCCGTTTGGTCTCCGCTTGACTGAAGCTTTCACTGGGTTAATTTAGCGTGTGAGTGAATCAGCTCAGAAATTCCCAAGGGTATTGGTGACGTTGCGACAGCCTCAACTGTCCAAGCAGTTCTCTTTTGTCACACGGCACGCATGAGAGTGAACTTTGGTATACAATCTCAGGATAGAACTAAGAGTACGCGGCATGCGCTGCACAATTGCGCTGCAGGTGGTTTTGTTTTGCAAACAAAAAACGGTCCGATCCAATTGGCCGACGAAACGCAAACGCGGTGTGAGGAAATGTGCGCATGCGCCCAATTGGCTTGATCCTTGTTTTTACAAATGCCGTTGCAGTTGTTCTCCAAGAAAGGGGGGCACTTCAAGGACAAGAGTGGCGAGACTGGAAAGCTCCCAGCGATCAGTCTTGTCTTGGAAGAGGAATGGATTACGGGGTTCAAACAAAGGAGACTGAGACTGCTGGTAAAACTCAAGAGGTGCGGTAAGGTCGCGTTGTTGTCCACTTTCGTCCGTTTGTTGATGAGAAAAAAGTGGTGTTTGGGTGAAAGATGTGGTTCCTGAAGAGCGAAGTGTGGATGCAGTTGCAAGGGCCCAAGAAGTTGTCGCCCTGCTACTGGTATGCCAGACGGAGTTCCAGGGAGCAGTCGAGAGAGAGTTTCTGGTGTTAATGAAAAGTGCTTTCTCCGTGAAAGAGTTGGAGGTACAAATCCTGGGCTTAAAGTTGTGTGTCTTGTCGGATTCAATAAATGCCGTCAACGAGAGAGCAGAGTTGGTGCCGCCCGCTTCCATTGGCGGCCACTCCTCCTTTCCAACTCTCTCTTTGATTTTTTCGTCCCCGGACTCTTGTTCGGTCGCGGTGGCCCAAGTGCCTCACCAAGCTGGCATCCGCATTCGCCCACCGGATGCGTTCACTAAAAAGCCAGGCATCGATTCTTCCTGAAATCTGGTCGAGCTAAGATGGAAAACCGACATCGTGAGGTTTGCTTGTGGAATGGTCCCTCTTGTCTTTGGCTTCACCTCCGCTCGATCCCCGTTCCCAGCAGCTGCTACAGCTGCTACGCTCAACCTCCCACAAGATGTCATACGTCTGCTCGCTCGGCGATGGCTCGATTATCCGTACGGTCTGCCCGCAGGATGCATCACTCGTTACCTCCACGAAGTGGTTGCCGACCCATCCGAGGTTGCCAAGCGCGCCATCCGCAAGTTCGGCAGCGTGCAGCAAGCATTCATCGAAGAGGCTCGACGCG
This sequence comes from Gonapodya prolifera JEL478, assembly GCA_001574975.1. Lineage (NCBI taxonomy): Eukaryota > Fungi > Monoblepharomycota > Monoblepharidomycetes > Monoblepharidales > Gonapodyaceae > Gonapodya > Gonapodya prolifera. Next base: position 4,643 of record KQ965826.1, read on the forward strand.
GGGATATGCAGACCGTGCCGAAACTCTTCAAGCGATGGCCCGAGTTCGAATCAGACCGCAAGACCGTTCTGGAGTCGGCGTTTGTCGCCAGCTGCGGCGGCGGGCACTTGCAATTGGCTAACTTCATATACACGCGACAACGTAGCCTATGTGCAACAGATCCGGATAGACCGATGAAAGAAGCCGTCATGTACGATCACGTCCACGTCATCGAATACCTGGACATCCTCCTCCCCGCCACCAACCCTCAGAAGTTCGTCGACACTGCCATAGAAAAAAATGCAATCAACGCCCTGCGCGGGCTCTTGGAACGTGGTGCGTCACCAAACCTCGCCTACCGAAGCGATCAAACCTCTCTCGCTCTTGCCGCGAGGCTTGGACGAATTGATGCCGCCATCCTCCTCCTCGACTTTGGTGCTGATGTCGACCATAGGTGCTACCGCCTAACTGCAATGCACTTGGCCGCGCAGCATGGCCAGACCGCCTTCGTGGAGTTCCTGCTTGCTCGGGGCGCAAAGACCGACGGCGCGCCAACCAAGTTCAACATTCATACACCGCTGATTGAAGCCTGTGCTAAGGGACACACAGAAACAGCTCGCGCGCTCCTCCGCGCTGGTGCAAACTATAACGCATGCTACGACTACGCGCTCATTGTCGCAACTCGCAACGATTTCGCTCCAATTGCTTTGATGCTTGTTGACCACTGCTACGCATTGACGTACCCGCCCCGCGACGACGATTTGGATCATAAGAGGTTCGAAAGTTACAGGACCAGGGCGTTCAACCTCGCAACTGCCCACAACGCCCAGCAAACAGTCCACATGCTTCTGGCTCGCGTGGATGCAGGGGCATACTCCGTTGATCTGAACACTAAACATAAGGTGGACACTGCAAAGCGCGCTCGACTTGGTGAGATCCGTCTCGCGTATGCAGCCGCATGCGGACACCCCAAGATCGTGTCCGCGCTTCTGGAATGGGGCGTTCCTGTCGACGCGCGGGCCAAGAACGGTAATACTCCACTCATGGGCACAAAGACTGCTCAGGTGGCCGAATTACTGCTTCACCGCGGCGCAGACCCGAATGCAGTCGCTGGGCGGTCAGGGCGCACCCCGCTGGCCTGCATCGCGAAACTAGGCCACACGGAAGTTGTCAAAGTGCTTCTCGACCATGGTGCCAAAATTGATGCCGTGGACCACCGAGGGCGAACAGCGCTGATGAGGGCATGTGTGCTTGGCAAGTCCAATGCGATCACGGCGCTTGTATCGGCGGGATCTGCGTTGAACGTTGCGGACCGGATTGGGTGGACGGCGTTAATGCATGCGGCAGTGAATAACAGTTTAGCAGCAGCCACAGTGCTGGTTGATGCCGGTGCAGACGTTAATGTGAAGGACTTTATGGGGAGGACCACGGTGGAGTTGGCGCGTGGGGACTGGTACAAGAGGAAGTTTGCAGAATTGTTGGGCGTGGATGTACCGCTGAGGAAGAAGAGTAGGGCAAGGGCCGCGGCAAAGGCGGCCTCCCTAATCGGCGCTGTTGGGCTGTGATGGACGGTGAGGAGGCAGTACAAGAGGATCGAGGTTTGGTCGCGGAGCATATTGCATCAGCAACGTCAGCTGTCGGTGTGGTTGTTGCGCCCGTCGTTGATGTTGTGGTGACAGAATCAATAGCTGCAACCCCCACGGAAGATCGAGGTCCGGAGGGACACGTACAGGTGGAAGCACTGGGAACATTGACAGCAGAGGAAAGCTCGCCGGTAAATCAACAGATACCACCCGAGGACATGATATTGATACCCCAAGTGGCCGTGACCCAATATTTTGCGCCAGTCGTGTCTGTCGCGCTGGGATATGGTAGCACGGCGGCTCTCGTGGGAAATAATGAAGTGCATCGGCGGGGAAGATGACTTTGCGTGTAGTTTGTGAATATGTGGTGCTGTGAGATTGCCTGCCGATGCATGTGTCAACAAGTACAATAATGAGGCATAAACCCAACAGAAATTGCATTTCAACTGCACTTGTTGACTCAAAATGAGTCCGAAGCAGAACTGGTTCGCACACATGGTCGTATCCACTGCTTCGCCCACTCTATCCCAAGATCAAAGATTTCACCAAAAACTGCCAGAGTGGGAATGTGTTGTTCAGCCGTCCACAATGTACTAATTGTACACATTCAGTATCTCCTCTCTCGCGAGCTCCACTATCGCCCGCACGTCGCCCCACCGCCGCTCGTCCAAGAGCGAACGCCAACTCATGTGGCCATCAGTCACTTCATTCTGCGCATCCACCCGAAACACAGCACCAATCCGCTTTGTCCCAACCTCGTGCAAGAACCGCACCACGTCGTAATGCCCGCCTCTAAGTGCCGGCCGCAACACCAACAGCCGCCACGTGATCAAGCAGCTAAGCATCAACGCCATCGAGCTTCTCCACCAACACGAGCTTTAGCACCCGCAAGTGTCCTTTCTCGGCAGCCGCGAGAATATCATGGAACGCAGCGCGGACCCCAAACTCATCCACCTGCATCCGCACCGTCTCCAGTCGCCCACACCGCATCGCCTCGCCATTGCCGTCCTCCCGCGATACGACCGCGTCCCAACAGTGCCACCCTTCGCAAGCAACACCTTCACAACATCCACGTCCCCCACGGCACACTCCCCCACCATCGCATCCTGTACTGTCCCGTACGCGATCTCCGCCCTGGGCGGCTTTCATCGCGGGGCTCGATACGGCGGCGTACAGGTGTTTGTTCAGAGCACGGGTAGGAAGGCCCAGGCGGGGGTAAATGAGCTTGCCATAACGATGGTTAGTAGCAGGAGGGAAATGCGGTACGATACGAGCGAGGATTTCAGAGGAGAGGTCAAGGAGGGGGAAGTGGGGCGTTCTGGGAGGCCGTCGAGGTGGATTGAGGATGGTGAGAATCTGGCGGGGTTGTAGAGATGGAATCGTCCCTGGTGTCGAAGAATGTGAATGCGGCGTTTCGTCGTCCTTGGTTGCGTCCATCGGGGTGTTTTTGAGACGAGGGTGGAAGTGCCCGCAGCTCTTCTCGTAACACGTTTGTACCATTTTTCGGACGCATGCATCAAAAGCATAAGACTCGTCAAAGCTCAACAAAATTCCCCCGTCTCCACCCTCCGCGCACTAAACACCCCACGGGTTCACTCGTCCGACCCACGTCACTGTCACCGTCATAATCTCTGCTCCACCTCATCACACCCCACCACGATCGCCTTCGAAAAGTTCTCGCAATGCTCATCAACAATCTAGCTCGCGACTCGGCGTGCACGCAAGTATGTCCTGACCGCACGCACATCACACAAGTTGGACCCGAACCTCGCCGTCCCGACGCTATGCAAGAACCGCACCAAGCCATAATACTCTTCCCCCGCCATAAGCACGCGCCCAGTGCAGTCCATGATGGTCTGTTCGTCAATCTGCCGATCACCCCACCCGGTCGTCCTCTCCACCGCCAAGAACCGCCGCACGTCCGTTTCGAACCCCTCCACCAGCATCCGCACCAGATATCACATGTGCGCGCTTCATCGCCTCACCGATTGCAGTTCTCCCCCGGTAGGACGGAACGCCGACTTTGGCGCCTCGCGATAGCAAAAACTTGACGAGGTCAACGTCCCCGACCCAGCACTCGCTCACCATCGCGTCTTGTGAAGACCCGTACGCGATGACGGCTCTGGTAGCTTTCACAGAGGGACTGGATACCACCTCGTACAAGTGTTTGCCGAGCGCGCGGGTTGGGAGCCCCAGGCGACGGTAAAACAGCGGCCCGTCACGAAATTCGCGACAGGCGGGAAATGGGGCGTGATCCTGGCGAGGATTTCAGAAGGGAGCTCGAGGAGAGCGAATCGTGGCTGTGGTGCGGGTGGAGGTGGACGACGGCGAGAACGTGGTGGAGCGGGTGGGCGAGGTGGAGTCGGGGGACGCGGCGGCGTGGGGGGGAAGGCGTCATCGAGTCAGAATACGTGAATGCGGCGTACTCGTCGTCGTAGGGCGTGTCCATCGCGGGATCTTTTCCCATGGCCAAATCAGAAACGTCACCTGGTGAGGTGAGTGGCCTCACTAGAGCACTGGGCTTATCACCCTGCAACCCCTTTAGTTCAAATACGATGCAGTATTATCGTGCGATTTTAGGTTTTCTGACAGATAATATTGCCCGTTTGATGCTAACAGTTCGAGCTCGTTATATGAGTTTCACTCTCTCGGTACCTTTGATCCCCACTCCTCGCCCAGCTACACATTGCCCCGCTATTGCCCTGCTCTTACAGTTCGCTCGAGTTCCGCCTGGATCCACGCCACCTCCCCCGCCCACGACCCAAAAAACAGCATCTCGAACTCCTCCTTCACCATTCCCAACGGAACACCACTCTCATATATCCTCTTACTGGTGGCGCCCACACGGAGCTGCGCCCTCATACTCCTCGCCGTCAGGGCCAATCCACGCACAAGTTTCTGCATCGTCACGTCAAGCAATCCGTCCCACGCGAGATCAACGATGACGGCCACACCTTGCCAGTGCGATATGACGCATGCGTTCCAACACACGTCCACGGTCGGGAAGCGGTCCAGCGTGCCAGTCGCAGTGGCAGTCCCGAACCGCTCCATGGAGAGTTTGCACAGGAACCGCAAGATGGCCGTGTGGTCCGTTCCGAAGGCACGTCCCGCGGCTTCGCTGATGACTTTGCGGTCGACGTTGGACACGATCCCCTGCGTTTCGACAAGCACGACCAGCACCACGTCGATGTGGCCGTACTTGATCGCCACGTCCAGCCCCAGCCACCCGACTCGCACGCCACACTCCTCCACGAGCATCCGGACCAGCTCGGCGTGCCCGCGCCGCACGGAACGGTGAGTGCGGTTTGGCCTTTGCAAGATGCCGCGGAAACGTCGGCGCCGCGGGCGAGCAGGACCCGTACTACGGCCACGTCCCCCCACGGCACATTCGGCCACCATGGCGTCCTGCACGCATCCGTAGACAGTCTCGGCTCTGGCGACTTTCACAGCGGGACTGGATACGGCAGCGTACAGGCGCTTGTTGAGCGCGGCGGTGGGAAGGCCAAGACGGTGGTACACGAGCAGACTGGTGAACTGGTTGACGACGGGAGGGAAATGCGGTGCGATGCGGGCGAGGATTTCGGTGGGGAGGTGGAGGAGGGGGAATCGCGACGTGGAGGAGTTCGCGAAGGAGCGATGGGGTTTAGGACGGCGCAGATCAGTGGGGAGCGAGAATGTCAGGAGGGAGGAAGTGGCGGTGTGGCAGCAAGGGAGTCATCTTCGGCGTCAAAGAATGTGAGTGTGACAGTTTCATCGTCAGATGTGTCCATCGTCGGTGTTTCCGTTGAAAATGTGGAGTGGACAGTGGCCACAGTAGACAGCAGGAAAGGTATGTAACTTTATGCTTCCCTCTGAAAATGATCTCCCTTGTGGACTACTCGACGTGTCAAAGTATTTTTCCAAATGACACATGGGGTGTCGGAACTTTCTTGTCCAATAATCACGTCATCAGGACCATTCGTCAACCAAAGAAACTATTCGGATCAGCTGACGAACGATTATTCTTGGTACTCTTTTGGAGAAGAGTGCGTGGAGATCTTGCTTAAACCTCCATTCTTCCTTTCCGTCAAGACCAACTTCCGTCAAGATCATATTTGCTCCACCCGTTACTCTCATCATTCTATTTATTGCGAAGCCCGTAGTGAGCGGTACCGAACGAGGGCGAGCTCAAACCTTGTGAACAGGAACTGTGGCCCGGTTCGAGGGACCTGTGACGAAAAAACTTCTTCAATTCACCATCGACCTCCAACTTTTTCACACCAATCGCACCAGTAGGATCATAGGAGGTGCCGCCCGAACATTTAGGGCTGTCCCCCCCTCGCTTGGGTTGGGAAAGTCGAGGCGAACTTTGGGGATTTGTCCACCACAAAGATCAATGAAAACCATTTCCGCTAGAGCTTTGCTGGGCATCGGCCACCGTACAGCAATGAGGTGAAACGACGCTATGGCACCCAGACTGAGATTCGCCCATTTGGTTCTGTGACCTGAGCGAAGCCTAGGAACCACCGGAAGTCCTGGGAACGCAGTCAAGAAGCACCGATTCACATCTTATTCGAGTCCTTATCACGATAAAAGCTGTCACTTCAGCAATCAATGGGAGAACTTCCCTCAATCGATGTTGGGGCAATTCTGTTGATGGTTGTCTCATCGAACCCGCTTTCAGTTGGCGCAAATGGAATGTCGGATTAGGTGAAAAATGGCAGTGTTTCCAGTGTCATGCAAGAAATGGGGGACTTGAGCTTATCTGATGGTTGATGGAGCTTTTAATACATATTGAAACCGTCCTGTCCATTGCAGGAACACCAAACCTCAACTGTACCACGATGTTGTCACTTTGACGACGTGAGAGACATGAATTCGCTAGCTTGGCCTAGTGGTGCAGATGACGCAAACAGTTATGAGAACTAAAACTCTGTCCAAGTTACAAAGAACCAAACTATTCCAATGTCGCACAGAGACCAGAGAAGTACAATTGAAATCCTTGCAGCTGACAGTGACGTATAGGAGCACGATTTCGCTCAGCATCCAAAAAGGGGAAAGCTTCTATCCCTTGGACGAAGTTCACCCTTTGCTTTCCAAATTCCTCACCTAATTCACGTTCGAACGTGAATTACCATATCAGCTCGCTACGGGCGAGCTCAAGGGCACAGCGACACTATCTTAACATTCATTTATCATCTTGACATCACCCTTCTTCGCAGTGCTGTCACCCTGCCAAAATCTCCGAGTGCAGACCGCAGCACCCTCTTTCTCCCTCCCATCTCCCATGACAGCAGACGACGATTCCTTCTCGTCTCTCCCTCTCCCTCTGCTGCTGCTGTCTGAGGCGTCAACTGCACTCGCAACGGCATTCTGCGTGGCGCCCTTCGTCACAGTTATCGACAGGGCAATGTGAGTCAATCACTTACAGCAATCCTCGGGGGGTGCGATCGCTACTTTACTCACCTCTCTACTCTCCTACTATCGATCCCATCCCGGCTTACCCCGAACTACTCCCCCTGCGACCCCCACCAGCATCCAAAACGCTGCAGGCACCTCACAGCTCTGGCCAGCCATCAAGACCGGCGCGAGAGAGATTCTGTTAAGACCATGGAATGGAATGATAAGGAATCCTGTCTTTTTGCTCATGTGGATGGTTTATGGTGGAACGTGAGTTTCGTTGGGGGTCGATATCGGGGGGATATTGTTGCCGGGCAGTCGACTGCAAGCCATAAAGGTGGTTGAGTCGGTGGGTAGGAGAGAGGGGCCGTGTTGGAATTAGGCTTATGGCTGGGGGCGACAGCGGAAGGGGTGGAAGTGACGTGAATGAATGGGGCGACCACAAAACCCAGCGTCTCACGTCGCTCCAAACACGTCTCGTACTCTCCCTCTCCCACGCCAGCTACGTCACCGCAAACACCATCGAAGTCCTGTCCCGCCGCGCGAAGCGGGACTTTGTGTACCCCAAATTCATCGGCACCAGCGTCACGAACATTGTTTTGAGTACCGTCAAGGATAGGGCGTACACACGGATATTGTGAGTGCTGGACTGGTGGGCGGGTGGGCGGGTGGTGTGGTAGCAGGGTGGCGGGATGTGATGTGGTGTGCTGACCATCTCGTGTCTGACTCTGACATTTCTAGTGGCAAAGTGGCGCCAAAAGCCCTTCCACTGTACACGTACGGGCTGTTCTGGACGAGGGATGCGATGACCATGGCTGCCGCGTGAGTACTTTCTATTCCTCAAGTTCGCGATTCTTCAAGGCGCGAGGGTGTGGGGGCGGGATTGAGTGGTCACTAAATTAGGAGCAAAGGAAGAATTGCATCGTGGGATGTGATGGGGATATGGCGATTGAGGTGGAGGAAACGGAACTGGAGGAAGTGCAGCTGTGGATTGGTGCGATGACGGTTTGGAGGGATGGTCGAGCGAGATAGAAGGACAGGAAGGCAACAAGAAATTTTTGTCTTTGGAATCGTCACACACCCACCGTCCCTCCTTCCCCCCACCCCCCCCGCAAAGCTTCACCCTCCCCTCCCCCCTCGCCCACCACCTAAACGCCCACCTCTCCATCCCACTCTCTTCCGCCCAAACCCTCTCCCAACTCCTCCTTCCCTGCTCCATCCAGCTCCTATCCACGCCCATCCACCTTGCGGCTCTGGACACGTACAACCGGCCTGACGCAACGCTGGGGCAGAGGTGGGGGCAAGTGAGGAGGGAGTATGCCAAGAGCGTGGCGGCGAGAATGGCGAGGATGTTGCCCGCGCTTGGGGTCGGGGGGGTGCTTAATGGGTGGTTGAGGGAGAGGACGAGGATGGGCGTGGAGAGGGGGTGGGAGGAGTGGAACAGGGGGTGGGGGTGGAAGAGGGCGGGTGCTGATGGGGTGGGAGCGGTTGTGAAGGCGGAGTTGTGATGGGGGCCGGGTTCAGGTTCAGTGCAGCAGAGTCGAGGTGGTTGCTGGCGTCGGGGCTGGCCGGGCGCAAGGTCGGCGAGTGAGACGGGTTCACAGAGGCATTTTTCGTTTACTTTTTTATTTTGCATGGCATGCCACGAGTATTTATGTTTGGAAAAAGCTTAGACACGGTTTGTAGCGAATACATAGATTGAGAAGGAGTCAAGGTGCAGGTGTGGACGGGAACGTTGGCTCACTTCTGTCAAAAAACATTGGAACATATTACATGCAAATGTGAAATGACTGTACAATCTGCAATCTTGATTTCAATTTGGTATCTGCCTGAGTTTGAATCATAAAGAATCCCGGCTTTCCACACTGGTCGTACTCCTCCCCCCCCGCCCCCCCCAACCCTTCACACCCTCACTTCTTGACCACACCGCCACTCGCACTCCCCATCCCCGCCGCCACAAGCGGTGCTCCATCCCTCTCGGCCAACCAATGCAACCTCCCCCGCTCGCCAAACCACTCCGACCAGTCGCCCTGCGCCGCGCTGTCTCTGAATGCGGGCTCTTGGAGGAAGTCGAGGGTGGGGAGGGCGTATGGGTATCTTTTGCGTGGAGAGGTGGACGGTGTATGAGGGTGTATGAGGGGGAACACCGATGTGTAATGTGAGTGGTGGAGAGGTGGAGAGGTGGGAACTGGATGACGAGTGGAGGTGTGGAGGACTCACGTGATGTATTTTACGTACTCGGGCTGTGGGAGAAAAGGTATCACTCCTCAGCATACGACTTCTTTCTTCAATTGTCAGCGGCCAAGACTCACTCGTTTCCAGTAGAGCAGGTACTTGAGGTAATTCACGAACGCCTTTTCACGAAAGTATGGCTGCTGCGCGACGTCTTGCGTTCCCACCATCGTCAGAAATGTCCCTCACGACGAAGCGAGTAGCAAATCCACCCACGTCTGAGATACTTTGGATTGGCCAGCATCTGGACAAACTCAAGCTCGAGCGTGAACCGCACGCTGGCTGCCGCATCGGACTCGCGCGGTGGCGGTGGTGGCGTGGCTGCATCCGTGTACCTCTCCATCGTTTAGAGAAGTGGAGAACGCTCTCGTTCTCCGTCCGCAGCAACACCAACCAATTCTCTTTCTTCTCTTTCTCTTGCTCCCCCCGTCGCTTCACCAATGTCACGCGGCGGCGGACGCGGCCGAGGCGGCGGATCGCGCGGGCTGTCGTCGCTCGCAAAGTTCCCCGGAATGGGCGGCGAGCAGGGCACCACAAATCTCATATTCACGGACCCGACGGAGGGGCAGCCGGTGCGTTCGACCTGTTGCCGTGCGGTGCGAGGAAGGAGCGGGGCGGAGCGAGAAGGAGAGACTGACACCGTGTTGTTTGGACAGCAAATCGACATCTCGAATCCGTTGGAAATGACTCCCCACTTGGCAGAGTGTGTCAAGGTGGCCAGAAGGTTGAGACTCGCCATGCGCAAGTCGCCCTACTATATCGAGCCCGTGGAGCAGAAGAAGTCGAGTGCGTTGGCGGGTGGCGCAGTGCGGGGGTTTGTTGTTGATTGGGCTGATGCGAATCCCGAATGTGAAGGCTTGAAAGACGAAGCACCCAAACCTCCTCCACCCGCGAAACTATCCTCCATTCCAACGGGTACTTGCTCTCTCTCTTCTCCCTTCTTCTTCCTTCAGCTCCCTTCCAACCCACTCACCACACCCCCCTGCTCCCCCGCGCGCAGACCTCTCCTTATTCCCCGAAGAACTGCACCAAGTCCACGACCCATCCAAACGCGCAGAGGCCGTCCGGAAGGCAAAGATGGCAAAGATGACGCAGGAGGAGCTGGCGGCGTTTACGGCGCGGTTTGAGGGTGTGGAGGGGGATGATAAGGTGTGTTGGTGAGAGGGGGTGGGGAGGGGGCGTTTCGAGCAACGGAAGAGCGAGTAGTCCGGCCGGAGCGAGCAACGGAAGCGGAGGGAGGGTCCCGAGGCCTCCGCCGGAGGCGAGTGACCCGCGGAGCGGAATGTTCCTCGCGGCGGAGCGAACCCGAGGCCCTGCGCGAAGCGAAGCGCGAATGACACAGCGCGAAGTGCATTCTCCCTTCGGACCGAGGAGTCCGCTGGAGGCGAGTGATTTGTACGCGAAGCACGAATGACTCAGCTCACGGAGTGGAACTCATGGGACCCACGTCTCACATCCCCCCC
>KQ965826.1:15710-52319 GCA_001574975.1 Gonapodya prolifera JEL478
GGGGAGTGTGCGGGGCGTGTGAGGAGGTGGGAGGACGGAGGACGTAACAAACAGCAACAAAAGGTCTCCTATCTGCTCCCGGACCCGAACCCGGAGATATGTGTGGACTTGTGCAAGCCGCGGCAGGATGTGACGAGTGGTACTGAGTGGTTCTGACGGCTTGTTTCTCCCGCACACCCCTATCCCCACCCCCAACTGCGACGTGGTGTAGATATTGGCGGTGGTGAGCGAGATGAATAGATGGGGTCGGGAGGGTGGGTTATGGCGGGTATCTATGGGGTGAGTTGTGGGCGGGGGGTTGGTCGGTCGGGGCAGCGTGTGCGGTGCTGATGAGTGGTGATGTTGTTTGGGAACAGGGTGGGTTAGCTCAAGGGGTGGGACGGGGATGCAGAGTGGAACTGGCCGGCCCGTGGGAACTTGTATGTAGGACGAATGGTGTAGGACTTCGACGTAACGAAGAGGCGACATACTGGCGTACTGGGGTAGGCTGGTCTGAGCGCGAGTTCGATTTGAGTTGGGCGGTGCGGGACAGTGAGCGGTCATTGTGACGGCTTTTGTACATACATGAATAATACTAAATACCAGCACTGCACTAAGATTGGGTCGACTTCCTTGCCGCCGGGGACTCGTCAGGGTGGGTTTTGGTGTGGAACTAAGTGCAGGTCCTGCGGGAACGGAATGGGCTTTTCACTTGCTCTAAGTTGCACGTTGCAAGTACCCAAAGATTTCGCTGGAGCAGAAAACGTTTGCCCGAACATGAAAAGAATAATAATAGGCGGACTATCAACTTCCATGCGTCCAGGCAGTGGGAGGCAAGTTTCGGTTCTCTCGGGTGACACTCTTCGAGAGGAATTATTCTCCATCTGACACACCCAGCATTGTTCTCCAGCCGACACCGTGTGCCGACGGTATTTAATTGAGTGCGATCCACCAAATGACCGCCGCAGCTCTGCACTCTACGTGGAAATGGTCTCGTCTGAGCGTGTGGAACCCCGCGTTTGAATCAGTGAGTCCGCAATCCGTCCGAATTCGCGTGATGTGGCATCCACTTACACCTTACCATCGTTAAAAGTCGGCGGTGGGATCACAGGAATCATCACCGCGCTATTCCTTCGGGAAAAGCTCGGGGTGATTAACATCATCGCGATCGAAAGGAATCCGGGTGCGTGGTCGATTGGTGTGGTTCATGTACGCGTTGCGCTTATTTAAGTGCATCTGCCGATTTCCAGAGTTTGGGGGAACATGGTGTGAGTGTTGCGGACCGGCTGGACGGATGCAATGAGATCTAGAAGCGGAACAAACATCAGTCGAGAACTCGTACCCCGGACTCTCTTGTGACATTACTGGTAAGCTTACTTTGACGCAGCTGGCTGTGTTCACAATTTTAACGACGAACCTCTCCTCTCGCCCCTCATCTTTGCTCACAGCTCTATTCTGTGAGGATTTGGAAGTTCAAGGCACAAAGAAGCATCCTCCGACCTCATAACTCTACTTTTCTCATTCGTTCTTCGTCATTTCTCTTTCGCAATGAACCAAAACTGGAGTGTTCCTTATCCCAGTCGCGACGAGCTGCTCAAGTACATCCTGGACGTGGTTGATCGTTTCGACATCGAAGGATGTACCGCCTCAACTGCGCTGCAACGCGCGGCGTGTGGGACGAAGAACGGGGCGTCTGGACCGTCTACTACAGGGATCTCTCGAAGATCAAGCCAGTTTCCGAGGAAGTAAAGAAAGCGAGCTTGCTTCAGTTTCCCGACTGGGTGCGCCATAGGAGGACATAGTACATAAGATCGAGTATTTACTCGTGCACTGCTATCGCATTCTGATTTCGCCGCGTTCTTTAATGATAATGTGGTTGCCTCGGATGACGCTCTTCCTCCTCGTCCTCGTCCTCATCATCAACCATCTCCACGTCCTTTCTGGTACAAGCCCCAGCAAATAAGGCACGCCCTTTTCTGAAATCGTTGTTGACCTTTGCACCAGCATCCAGCAAGGCATGGATTGCATTTTGGTTCACCTTCCCTTGGTTGCTTCGGTCATTCTTTCATCCGTTGCCGCATGCGCAATGAAAAGAGACTAAATTCTCCAGGATAATTGCACCGAGTATATCAGTAAGTACATACAACAATTAGAATTATGGAGACATGCAGACGTTCAGATAACGTTCCTGGTCGTCCCGGCCGACCACATAATCCAGTCACTCGCATGGACTACGGCATTAAGCAGCTTCGATACTGACGACTTCTAGTTGGAGCTCAGTTGATACATTAGCTCTCGTAGTTTGTCGGCAGCTCCTGCGTGACCAAGCGATCCGGCGACTGAGGAAGAAAGCGCCTCTGTAAGAATCACAAACCAGTTACGAACAAAAACAAGCAATACAAACCTTTGTATCCCTTCATTGCCTTCTGAAGGTCCTTCGCCACGCCATATCCCTTCTCATAACAGAACGCCAAATTGTATGCAGCCTTGTCGTGGCCAGACTCTCCAGCAGCTGCCCAATACCGTACAGCCTTCTCGTAGTTCCTGGGTGTGTATTCTCCGGTAAAGCAGAAAATACCCTAGTGAAGGCGCGTTTTGTGTGAGGTGACCACGTTATTGGACTGAGGAACGTCACTTGTAACCCTCACCAGGTTGTACTGCGCATTGGCATTGCCTCCGTCAGCCGCCATTTTATAGGCCTCTATGGCCTTCTCCATGTTCTTTTCGGTGCCTTTTCCGTACTGGTAGCAATAGCCTAGGGTGAATGATTTGTGTTCGTGAAACCTTTTCGAGCTATTAGGCCGCACGGAATAATGAGCGCCATACTCACCAACGTTGTTTTGTGCACCGGGGTGTCCTTGCATCGCTGCCTTGAGGTACCATTCGAAGGCCTTCGTGAACTCTCGTGTACCTGCACGTTCGTTGCTACCGTAACCATAGCAAACACCGAGGTTGTAGCAAGCGTCAGCTGAAGTGCAGAAAACGTTCAGTATGTTTGTTTCGGACAATGACGCTCTGCAAAGCCACGAATACTCACCATTGAGTTGATCGGCCGCTTTTGAGAACCTATTATCCAAGCAAAAGTTAGAGTTACAATTGCCTTCAAACGCTATCACCTGATGGACGATGTGCACTCACCACACAACCGCCTTGTATGCATCCTTCTCCACGCCAATACCATGTTGGTAGCACACGCCAAGTGCATTCTGCGCCTGAGCATTCCCCTTCTCAGCTGCGAGCTTGTACCAACGGAAGGCACCCCTAGTATCCGCGTGTCCGTGGGCGACACCATATCCTCCTTCGAGCATTGCACCGTACGAATACTGTGCACCAGTGTGTCCCTGGATCGCCGCCTTCTGGAACATTTCGAATGCCAGAGTGGAGTCGGGCTTGACGTATTGTTCGTACTGGTGAGGAACGTCCGTGTAAATTGTACCCAACTTGTACTGTGCGTCGGCACATCCCTGATCCGCAGCGAGGGCGAACCACTCAAGAGCTTTGCTGATGCTGGGACGTCCGCGGGGCAGGCCTTCACCACTCTCACAAAGCAGACCAGCGTTGTAAGCCGCCGAAGGGTCAACATCAGAGGTGTTCTCTGCGGCAAGTTCGAAGTATTGGTAAGCCCGGTGTTTGTCCCTGTCAAGGCCTGCATCCTCGAGGAACCAATAACCAAGACTGGATTGAGCAAAAGCATGTCCAAGATCAGATGCCCGCTCCCATGTTGCCTCCATCTTACGGAGGTCTTCTTCGTGACCCTCGCCGAGCTGTAAGCAGGCTCCAAGAGCGTACATTGCGTTTCTGTTACCCTTCTCGACGGCGTCCATGAACATGTAGCAGGCTTTCATCGGGTCCCGAGGCAAGCCAACGATTCCGTCAAAGTAAACCGATCCCAAGAGGTACAGCGCTTCGCTCTCTCCGACTTTCGCGAGCGCGGACATGTTCCACCACTCGAGGGCCTTTTCATAGCTCCTCGATACGCCATTTGCATTCCAGTAGCAGCTTCCGAGCGCGGTTTGAGCGAATGAATTTCCTGTTCTTGCCGCCGCGAAGTAGAGGTCGAATATTTTGGTAGGATCTATGGGCTCCGACGAGTCTGCTGCTCGAGTCAACTGCACGTATGCCGAGTAGAAGGCGGCCTCTGCGTTGAGTCTTTGGCCAGCAGCACCCCACCTGAAAATGATATCGTAATTTAGAGCAAGGAAAAGCGAAGTACGGTCTCTCACACTCACCATTCCAAGACTTTGTCGAGAACGTTGGGTGAGCCCTTGTTGCTCAAGCCGTGACACACACCCAAGTTGAACATGGCGGTAGGACTTCCCTTCTTCGCTGCTACAACCCACATGTCGACCGCTTTCTGAACGTCCTTCTCGATGCCTGCGATACCTCTCGCGCTGAATAGAGCGAGGTTACATTCGGCTTCCGCACTCCACATCTGTGATTGCCTCGCAATTGCTTTGTCGGATTGCTCCTCCACCGCAGCAGCGGCCATCTCCCAAAGGTCCCGCGCCGCCTTTTCAGATTTGTCCACCCCCGAACCAGAGAAATAGCAGCACCCAAGAGCGAACTGGGACAAGGAGTCCCCGTGCTCCGCCGCACGACGCCACCAGGTGGCAGCCTTTTCGGGGTCCTTTGCGAGCCCGATTCCAAAGTAGTGGCATCGAGCAATGTTGTGCTGAGCAATGGTAAGGCCATTCTCCGCAGCTCGTCGGTACCACTCGGCGGCTTTGTTGGAGTCGCGGTTGACACCGAGCTCCAGCTCGTACATCGCCGCCAAGTCATTTTGAGCTTCCACGAGACCGTTGCCTTCGTCGGCAGCAAGAGTGAAGTACCGAACAGCCTCGTTGATGCTCTGAGGAATGCCGAGACCGCGCTCGTAGCAACGTGCCTGGTATAGCAATGGGGTTTGAGCTAACAACATTCGAACACATCGGGTAGCAACACTCACCAAGGAGTACCATCCTTGTTTGACATTTTCCAAACTGGCCCTCCAGTACCAGTCTACGGCCCAGTTCACATCGCGCTCCACACCTTTACCGGACTCATAGCACCGGCCAATGTTCACGTACGCCATTCGGTTGCCTTTGAGTTGCCAAAAGTGAGAATGAAGTTCAAGTGAAGATGATTGTCGTGACACAAACCTCGGTGAACAGCATCGCGGTAGTATCGAAGCGCCAAGTCTTCATCCTCTTCGACCCCTAGACCGCTCTCGTAGATGACACCAAGGTTGTTCCAGGCCGAGGGGCATCCTACGAGTTTATCGTGTCAAATCTTCGGGACGTAGACATGGTTGTACCACAGGATGTCGCACTCACCAAGCTCCGAAGCCCTTGTAATCAGTTCCAAAGCCTTCAGCTCGTTCTTCTCCAGTCCATAGAGGCCTTTGACATAGCAGCACCCCAAATAGTCGGTAGCTCGTGCATGACCCAACGAAACTGCAACTTGGAGGTACTCGACCGCCTTCGCGTGCGGGTCCTGGGCCTTGTCCGCTTTCGCCTTCTCCTGCGCGCGAGCAGCAGCGGTCGCCTTGGCGTCTGATTTCTGGGACCCCTTTTTCTTCCCGCGCTTGGAATTTCCGATCGGCATGTCTACCTCGAAGTTCACCGAAGGGACTTCCCGTACGGGGGGTGGGGCGATGATGAGTTGGCAGGCGGCACGGAAGTATTCCTCGGCGACTTTGAGCACGGCTTGGCGGATCTCCCGCTCTGTGGACCACAATCGTCACAGTCATTATACAGTCAACCACTCACGAACCCAGTTTCGCTCACCTTTTTTGGAAGTGGATGGTTCCGCCCATGGATTCTCATCGAGTCCCTTCTCTTCAGTGGTGCCGTTAACCTTGGGCTCCTCCGCTTGACCCTCCTTCGGCGCCTCTTGCTCTCCCTTCTCTTCAACCGTCTCCTTGCTTTTACTGGCAGCGGAATCCTCCTTCGGTTTATCCTCGGCCTGCACAGTCTCCTCAGCCTTCTCTTCAGCCTCTTTCGTTTCCACTTTCTCCTCCGCCGCCTTGGGCTCAGCCACCTCTGCAGGCTTCTCCTCCACCTTCACATCGCCGTTCGTATCCTTCGCCGGGGCAGGAGCAGGAGAAGCCTCCTCCACCACCACCCCAGTCTCCGCAAACTTGACCAGCTCCGACAACTCAAACCCATCCGTCCTCGGAACAGAAGGCTCCTGGGGCTGCCCGGGCTTGCGCATGAACATGTCGAGTGTCGTGTCGAGCTGCGCGGGCAGGATCCCGGCAGACACGGGCCGGTTGGGGATCGTGGCGACTTGGTACGTGATGCGGTGCTGGTGGGTGATCCGACGGCGTGTTAGCACAGAAAAGAGGAGGGAATGAGGGGAAGATGGGAACGTACCTCGACTTCGCCGGATGGGTGGACAATGTATCGGTTGTCGTGGGAGTCTGGTGGCGGAAGGTGGCCGGAAGCGGAGGGCGGCGATTGAGCTCCCCTTATGGCAGCTTGGAGACTACAATCCACAGAAGCGAGAACTCACCGACGGACTTCATTTCCGGAATCGCAAACCGCCCTTTCTTCTTCGGCGGCGCTTCCTTTGGCGTGGTCTCGAGGGACTCGACGAAGGAAAACAAGAACGGTTGCGGGGGAGTTTGGCGGTAGATCTGGGTCAACGTTACGGTATCAAACCACTGCTCACGCATGCTCCACGTGCAACCCCAGAATCTTCAGCCGCCCCGGGGCGAAAACTCACCCGCGCAATCCTCTGCCCACCCCGCGCGACCATCTGCCGCCTCAACTCTTCCGCGACCGACCGCATGTACTTGACGTCGGCGAACTTGAGCTCCCACATTTCTTCCTCCTGCTCCTCCTCCTCCTCCTCCTCCTCCTCCTCTTCCTCCTGCTCTTCCTCCTCGTCCTCGTCCTCATCATCCTCGCCATCGTCGTCATCCTCATCCTTTTGTTTCTTCGCCTTTTTGGCCTTCTTCACCTTTTCCTTCTTGGCCTTCTCCTTTTTCACCTTCTTCCCCTTGCCCTCGACCTCACTCCCATCCCCATGCGCCATCGCCGGTCCCAGCGTCTTGGGCTGCCCCTCGTAATCCGTCTCAGCGGGGACTTCGATCCCGTTGCGCTGGATCCAGTCCACGGCAGAGTCCAGCAATGCGCCAGCGTTGCGAGCCCGCTGCATTACGGGGGATTGGAGGACCAGGGCGAAGTCGGCGATGCGCTGGGTCAGGGAGGTGAGTGAAGGGTGGAGGTGGGTGGGGTTGGGTTCCGCTGGGGTGGTTGGAGGCGGGGCGGGGAAGGGGCGGCGCTGGTTTTAAGAACAGGGTCGGGTAAGGGGGACACCGCAACACCGTGGCTCACTTGACACGCTGATGATCCCCCCGCGCCACTGGTACAGCGTGACGACAGACCCGTCCTCCAACGAGGCCTTATACTTGTCGCTGACGTCCTCGGACCCGTTGATGGCTTCGAGCTGGAACGCGAGGATCTCGAACAGGGCCCTGTAAACCAATGGCCGACGGTTAGTTATGGTGGTACTCGAACAAAAAGGAAGCAAAAAGGGGGAAACGCACCCAACGATCATGTCCAGGGGCTCTTTGAGAGCATTGCGGAGTTCCTGGGTGATTTCGGCCGCCTCGTCGAGGAAGGCGGTCAGGAGTTTCTGGACGGCAGTGGCGACGCGTTTGACGTCGGATTCGGTGGGAGAGTGGCGGTTTGCCGTGGCGAGGAGGATGCGGGAGCTGTCGGGGGGTTCAGTTGAGGAAGGGTTACGATGAGGCCGTTCAGAGTGCTGACCACTTACAGTCGTGTGGCCTTCTCCAAGTCAGGTAATGATATAATGACTTCTCGCTGCTCGTCAGTTTCGGCAACGAGGAGCTGTTTCTGTCTGTGGGACGTGACAACAATGTACTCGAGGTTGGTGGGGTTGTCCAGGTCGTCCAGGTCCAGGTCTCCCTCCTTGGAGTCTCCCGCATCGCTATTCAGGGCAGATCCACTCTTAATTTTACTCGGGGGGCCGTCTTGCGGAGTGAGGGGAAAGTCTGTGTCGAGATCGTCGTCCATCATGCCCATCACGGAGCGCCCAAAACCGGCGTGTCCCTGTCCGGACCCGCCGGAGGGCTTGCTGTTGTTTCGCGCCCAAGGGTTGGCGTTCATGAGAGAGGGCGCGCCGGACGAGAAGGTGCCGTTGGTGGGTGATCCGTCCTCGGAACCGTCGGGGGAGTTGACGTCGAAGATGTCTGAAGAAGGCGTCATATCTATCGTCGACATCATGACCTAGCGGCATTTCCATCGATAAAGGAGATAGAACGTTGGTGGCATTGAAAGAAACGGCCGTCGTCAGTGAGTTCCACCGCACGTGTCCGACGTCGGTTCAGCCGAGGAGTTCCTCACCTTTGTTTTCGCGCTGACGGCCCGCAGCGGTGCCTTGAGAATCTTTGCTGAAGCCTTCTCGCGCGCGCTCATCATTTCAGCGTCTCGCGGGTGTGTGGCTTGGGTGAGAGTGCGGTGAGTTCCTCGAAAGGTCGAAAGGGTCTCTGAAGGTGAAGACGGCCAGGAGTTCGTCCGAGAGACACACGGCTGGAGTAAGACGGAGTCCTGTGTTCAGATCCTGGTCGGTTTCCAGGTGTGGGAGTTCGCTGGTGCGGATAGTCAAAAAAAGCAAGACTTGTTGGCGTTCGTTTGGGCCAGCCCTAATCATTTCAACACCTTGCCGCACGGAAGCCTCACCATAGTCGATCACGATCGAGGGCTGCATTTCAATCACTCGATAAATTTTGACAGGTTTACAATGAGAAGAATATGTTGTCTGTTGTCGGGACCGAAATCAAGACCGTAGTGGCGGCGCGACGACGGAGACCGGATCACAAGCGCGGACAACCTATATCCGCAACATTCAAGTGCTTGTCTTTGGAACGACACTTCGGCATTCATCATGAATATAATTTTATGATAACCGACATCGCCTCACTTCCACCTTCAACCCGCGCTCAGGTGTCCTCTGAGTCCTTTCTTACGAGAACTCCAGAGTTTTCCGCACAGTCTGGAGAGGGTGGCACACATGATTCGGTCATTGAAGCCCAAAGTCACCCAATCATCCCCCCCCAAAACACACGCCAATTACCCGATCGCCCTGTTTCCACCCCTCCGCCCACCGATGACCACCACCTCCGGCGCCCTGGTCCTCACATCGGGCGAAATGTTCCAACTACACATCCTGTCCCATCTCCACCCCACTGTCATTTGGCCACTGCGCGCCACCTCACGCCTATTCAAGTGCGCCGTCGAAGACACATGACTTCACTCCTTCCACACGGCGCTACGCACGCGGAAGCCCCGGTACCTGAGGGACATGTTCTGTTCTACCATGTACAGGATGCACGGTTGGGACTTCGTCATGGGCGTGCTTCTGGAGGCCAAGGATGAACTGGATTTCATGAACTTTACGGATATTGTGGGCACGGCGCCGATGCTGACGGCATTTGAGACGGGGCATTGCTGGCGCGTGCGGGAGCGGCAGGGCTTAATTCTCGTGTTGCGCAGTTTTTTAGGAGAGTTGCGGGGAATACGTCTTTGAAGGAGTACGAGGAGGGGCTTGTGTCGTTCACGGAGGATGGCAGTGAGGTGAGTTGACAGACGGGCAGCCGGCAGTCGCGTGTTGCTCGTGCCTGATCAAGTGACGTCCATCTCACCAACCCAGTCCCTCCCACTTCTTGATCCCCGCCACCTCGCCCGCCCACTCGCGAACCCACCACATCGTAGCCGAGGCACTCCTCCCCTTCACACCCTCCGTCTCCACCGACTCCATCGAACTTATCTCCGATCACCTCGCCTCACGATTCGACAGCTGTGCCGCCCTCGACATCGTACGGACCCTCCTCGGCCACACAAACCAGCCCAACGCAACGGCGCCCTTTCTCCCCGTGGCTAGTGCCTTCGTGGCGGTCCTCACGGCGCTGCGCACGACGGGAACACGGCCAATCCACACCATCCTCCCTGGCCTCGCGACCGCCATATACACGGCCGCGCTCCCCCTCCCCGTCCCCGCGCGAACACTGACGCGACCCGAGTTCGCAACGCTGCTCCAAACATACATCCTCACGCCGGGGTTCCTCACTGTTGCTGAAGCGTGCTGTCTCGTTCACTGGACATACCGTGAGATGCGGTCCCACCCGGTCATCCTCCAGTCCCGGCCCGAATTCTCCCCTGCCCACGCACTTCATGTGGTGGCACGTGGGACCTATGCGACGACCACGGGTGTATGACGGGCCAGTCCATGCTCACCGGCCTTATGTCACGGGCCGACTTCAGCGTGGAGCGTATTGGGGTGCTCGTGGTCCAATTCCTCAGTGATGCACCGCTGTCGCTCGCCAAGGGCCGCGTGTGAAGTCGCAGCGGCTGCGGGGCGGTTCGCCGTGCAATGCCCCGCAAGGAAGTCTGTCAATGTAGGGGCAGTTGTGGCGAATGCCGTATTGGGGTACGCAAGGGGCAAGACGGGAGTGGATGCCGTTCTTGTGGCGACAACCGTTCTGGTGACGATCGTGCGCGAGTATCGGCTTGACGACGTACCATCTCAGGTGATGATTGACGTGCTGGTGCGGCAGATGTTGAGCTTGCCGCTGCGGTGGAGCGATGTCGGGTGGGTCGTGGCGAGATTGGGCATGTTGAGCGAGCAGGAGAGGGAGAACTTGGCGAATAAAGCTGAGGTGGTGGCTGCGGGGATTGCGAGAGGCGTGCGAGACGGTTCTTGAACAGGTGCGACGTCATAGGATCAGGCCGGCTTGTGTTACTCTGTCTTGGATCACAAATAAAACCAGCAAACAACATTATCCGGATTGCTAGGATAAACATGATTCAACTACGTTTTTAGCATTGGCACTTCCATCACTTTCCAGAAAGTTTTCCGTGCTTTGAATCACGGGGCGGCTTCCTCAGCATCCGTCAAACCAGTTCCAACATCGGCAGGATCGTATCCAAAAATATCGCCGACATTATCCAACGCTATTATACATTCGGGTCTCCCAAAAGACCCCATTCTACCTGAGAGACGAATTTTTATACGGAAAGGTCACTTATCCGTGCCCCACTCATGGAATGTCGTTTTTCACATACAATCTTCAGCGGGGGTGCAATCGCTTGCGTCCCAGCAGAACTTGCCATGAGTGACTTGCGGCGGAGGGCCGAGGCGCGGTACCCGGTGGATGGTATATGGAGCGCCCTTCAAGCGTGGCCGCGACGACCACGGTAAACGGCAGAGGGATAATCCCCAAGAGCTTCCTTCGTCGTGCCCTCTCTGAAAATTTTCTCCTTCTCCCGTTCTACTAAGTGCTGTTCCCTCCCATCTCCTCTTTCAAACGCAGAAAAGAAAACGTCATTATTGGCATTATTACAAAACGTCAACCTCCCGTTCACGAAGAAAACGCGCTGGCTCCTTGTCTCTATCGTTGCCGGTGACCGAACTCTTCATGAACTCTTGTTCGTCCATGGAACGTATCCGCACAACCCAGGGCCTCAAAGATGGGGTCGAGTTCCTTGATGCGTGCGCCGCGCAGGTCTTTTCTATCTCGGTGAATGGTGTGCATACGCTTCCATACGGGGCACCTTTCCTCGTCATAGCTTTGGAGTAGGTCAGGGGCACTCGCGCGACCAACCGCCAGCGGGCTTTGCCATGTTCCCTCCACGGACATGTTGGAGTCGAGGCGGTTTGAGGGAGGGTGATGCCGTACAGTACCTATCACTGTCGCACAGAACCAGGTCCATTGCTTCTTCGTCGTTGACTACGGGTGGGGGGTTGGTTGTCGGTTGATGTCGTATCGACACACTGAGTATCCTCCGTCCGCTCCAATGACGTTCTTAAGAGCCACTGACGGAGGAAAATGTCAGACGGAAACGGTAAACTCTGAATGTTTGGACTGCTGAGTTTATTATAAAGATTGCACCTGTCAGTCGTCAGACGACTTTCAAGTTCACTCGAGGACTATTTTTCCTTCGTCAGTAGGCCCGCCTGCGCTCCGTCTCTTGAAACATTTGCGTATGCCAGCGTAGATACACGAGAATATGTGGATTAGGAAATTAGCGAAAGTGTAAACAGGCTACAAAAGTCTCGACTGTCGCAAGTCCGTCACTTCGTCCTGGCTAGGAAAAGCCCCGGTCCCCGCGATGCCATTTCACCATCTGCAGCTTCCAGAAAAGTTGAATTCAGTCGGGAGGTGACGTACAAGAAAATGTGGCACGGGCTGTGCACCTACCTCTGGGTAGTACACGAAGCCCATTCAGGAAGGCTGACGAAGAGCGCACAGGGGCAGCGAGGTGAGCGACACGACGATGCGATGAGCGCGGTGACGGGGATGGGATCCGGGGAAGAGGCAAAAGAGGTAAGGAGGACTGTGACCGGGTGGAGGGAGGAAGACGATAGCGGGGTTGGCCGGGGGCAGACGGGAACCGATGCAGGAGAGCGAGTGACAGAGAGCGCCTGGAGTCACCGAGACAGCGCTGCGTGTGTGTCTTTTGCTAACCCAGATTCGCATCGACGTGCATCGCAGCTGCACACACTCCACTCCGCACTTTGCTCTTCCTAGCACGGTAACACATCACATTCGGTTCCGATTGAGTGGCGCATCTGGTATGTACTCTCGTCTTTGCGACTACATAAAGAGAAAAATGCACCCACATCGCTCCACTCTCGTGGCAGCCACAACCCTGCTCAAACCCACCCTTCGCATCTCACCACTCCACTCACCATGGCATCGCTCAACTCCTTGCATGGCCACGCCTCTCTTACCTACTCCCAGCACTCGTTCCCCCGCCCGGCGGGTGCGCCGCAATCTCCCGCCACCCGTCCTCCAAACCCGCCCTCCTCCACTCCAGCCTCATCCCACTACCCAACCCCCGCAATCCCATCCCCGCACCCGCCACCGCCAATGTCAGACTCGGACCTCCTTGTCGCCCGATCCGTCATCAACGGGCTTCTCATCGACCAAGACTCTGGCCCCTTCCTATTCGGCTCCGACCCCCCCTTGCGTCGAAAGCGCGACAACGCCTCATCCTCCCGCGCATCCTCCCAACGTGCCACCTTAACCGTCGGAACGGCCGGGCTCGACATGTGGACCCCCCCGACATCGCTCTCCCCCATCCAACAACGCCTTGCGTACTACCCCTCCATCCCACATCTCGTGCGCGACCTGCGCCTCATGTTTCGGCACGTGCGGCGACGGCTCGACCCGGGGTACGACTCGGACGCCGTGCAACGCAAGGCGAGCAGACTGGAAAACCGTTTGACGGAACAACTGGCCAGTCCCTTGGTACCCCCCGAAGTCCGCGTGTGGCTCGCGAGAGAAGGACTCATGCGCGCGTGGACGGAGGATGACGGCGAGATGGGCCCCGCGAGGCTCGATGCGGTCCCGGCTGTCGGTGGCGCTTCCGGAGGCCGTACTCCACCTATTCCTGGTCCTGGCCCTCTTGCTGGTTCTGCCGTCAACGTACCTCCTCCTCTGGCGTCTGGCCCTGGCCCAGGCATCGCCAAGCGCATGTCCTCCTCCTCCTCTCTCGGCAGCCTCTCCAAAAGCGCTTCCAACTCCCCGCGCACCTTCGGCACACAGAATTCCGGCACACATATCGTGTACGCAGCCGCCGTTCCGCCATCGCCAAACCCGCCGCCGCTGCCGTTGCCACTTCCGTCGCCGTCCGCGTCTCCACCATCCAACACGGGAGGTGGTGAGGTCACAGTGGATCCTCCGGCGCCCTCGCCAGCAGTTCCTCCCGAGGCTGTACCGTCGTTGGCACTGCTTCTTCCGACGCCGCCAATCGTCCCTCCCGCCCGCCCACAGAACCCGTCAAGCCCTACCCTCCTACCAGCTTCCTCACCATCCTCCCCCGCCCCCGTCCCAACTCCTGCTCCTGGTGTCGTGCACACCCCATCCACGCACCTCCTCGGCCCCACCTCCGACGAAAATACTGGATTCCCTCTCGTTGGCCTCCCCAACGCGACTCCGACAAGTCCCACCAAACAACCCCGTCCCCCGATGTCACGCAAACGGTCCGAATCCGTCCGCGAAGACGAGCCCGCTGGGCCCAGGGTGTGTACATACTGCGGGAGTGGGAGTACGCCGATGGTGCGTTTTTCGTTGTTTTTGCGCCATGGTGTCTCGCTCACATTTCCCCCACGCTACACCCCACCCAACACCAACAGTGGCGCCACGGGCCCCCACCATACGCGATCCTGTGCAACTCATGCGGTGTCAAATGGCGCCGTGGAAAGATACTCCCCGACATGCCACACACAAAGTACCGCCCCGGGAGTGGCCATTGGGCCAGCGGCGGGCCGGGTGGAAAGCCCAGGAGAGGGTCCAGTGGCGTGTGGGTCGGTGAAGACGGAACCAAGGAGAAGAGCGTGTCACCGCCTATGCCGAGTCAAGTGCTGGATCTTCCGCTTCAAACCATGTCTCCAGCTCGTGGCATACCAGGCGCGCTGCAGCCGCATCCCCTGCCATCGCCGCCCGTGCGAACTGTGCTCTCACCAGAGCTACTTCACACACCCCTCTTGTCCCCCGTCGTTACAGCGGGCGTCGAGAAGAGGGTTGCGGAGGATAAGAAGCGGAGAGGGGATGAGCGTTGGAAGAGGGCCAATGAGGCTCGGTTTGTGGGTGCGGTTCAGGGCGTGGAGGGTGATGTGGAGATGGAGATGGAACAGGACGGGGCCGCTGAATTTGCACCCACTGCAACGACGGATTCGCCCATGGACGAGCACCATCACCACACCCAAAACAGCAGCCCCCGCGACGACCGGCCCCGGCCGATGGCGCAATCATCGGCCAAATCGTCACGCATCAGGTCCAGGTCTTCGACGCCCGTTGACGCGGCGGGTCCTGCCGGGGCCGGGCGGAGCGGTGTCGGTGCTGTTGCTGAGATGGTGGTGGGAGGAGACGTGTTGAGAAGGTCGCCGTCGCCTGTTGCGGACGAGGAGGATGTAAAGGGCAAGGCCACAATCAGAAACGGGTACGATGACCCGCCCCCGTTGCCGACAGTCGAGGACGAGGTCATGGGAGATGCGGCCCAGGCGAGCGACGTCCAACCCCCGTCAGCAGCAGGTACCAACGAGCCACCGCCTGCCGCATCAACGCCGACCCCGACGCCATCACCCTCCATCACTACCCACATCTCGCTCGAGCACCGCACGACGATCCTGGCGCGCCGGCTCTCTCAACTCCCGCTCTCGCTGCTCCCCTCGGTCGTCAGTGTGCTGCTCACCCACATGACCCCCGCCGAACGCGCGCGGTTCGAGAAGGGCGGTGCGGTCGAGTTGGATGTGGCACGGATCGGCATGGGCGGGTGGGAGGAGGTCGAAAGGGCTGTGGGCGTGGGAGTGGATCATAGCGGGTGGAAATACGGGGAGGAGTGAGGCGCCCATGTGACGGGTGGGAAGGTTGGCGATGGAACGGGGAATGAAGGGACAAGGGACGGAGGGAATTAGGAAAGTAAAGGAAGGCAGTGTGGATTTCTTGCATTTGTGAATCTGTTTTGTTGCGTGACGAGGCGAGGGTCGGATGAGGATTGGATATTCCCGCGGTCGTGGCATGCGGCGTGCGCGTACGTGTCATGAATGTGCTCCGGTGGAATCGTCCCACACGATCGAGTCCGGCTTCCCGGAAGCCCAGAAGTGCCCCGGGTAATTTGGCGCCGCTGTTGTGGTGATCACCTGCAGAGACAAGGATTTGCTGAACATCGTAGTAATAGGACTTTGCGTAATGAGATCAATACAATGAGTTTCGTTTCTTTCACATTTATAGGTCAATGGCGATTTAGTGGGAGGATAAATCACTTCACGCAGTCGGCTTTCGCCTGTGGAAAGTTTGAATTGGACCTGAAATGCCGGGGCTATTGCGTATCGAAATGATATAGAGATCCTTCAAGTCTCCAAGGCAGGCTGGAATTGTCACAGCAAAGTTTGCTGGTATCCCATTCCGTGGAGTTGCATGATTTGCCAGTTTTTTTTTCCCACCCATGGAAAAGTCGTGGATTTCCACGCCTTTTCCCCGCCTTTTCCCCGGGGTGGAAATTTCTATTGCGATTTTGTCACCTAAAATTCTAGCTAGAATTTTCCAATGGAAAATTGGGGTGTCGGCTTCGTGGAAAGGCCAGTGGTTTGACGCCCATTCCATCCTCATTCCACCCCATTTTCTACGTCTCCCACCCATCCTTTCGATTTTGTCGATTTCCGAGGGGGTGAAAGGCGTGGGTGTTGTGTTCGCGGGGAATCCTTCACGGCAACAAAATTAACAAAAAACAGGGCGGTTTCCGTGAATACATATAGAGACACAATTAGTAAAAATCTGACCCAGACTGAATTTAAAATTACATTTGCTCTACTTTCTAGTCTGGGCGCGCAGAATTCGATTTTGCGCTTTGGTGGACTAGCTGTGCCACAAAAAATCCACCACTGCAGCACCAATTGTTCGAAACAGGGGTGCACGGGCGTCAAAACGATTGGAGAATCATAGGCAAAATCAGATTAGAGTACAAATGAGCTTAAGTACACCTGAATAAGCAACAATTATCTCCAATTATTTTCGCCACCAGTTGGGTGTTCCATGAACGGTAGAACTCCAAATCGGCAGAACATTCAACCTCAATTGCAAGTTCATTCCCCGTCAATGTGCCGCAGGAAGCCCAACGATTCTCACCAACCGGAGACTCCCACACCAAAATCGGCAAAAGTCGCCGATTCCGTGATTTCACGACGCGCCAGCCCGAAACAATCTCACCTGCTTCTCGGCTCTCGGAATTGCCTGCCTCTTCTCGTGCACTGACAATGGTGTGAAGCTGTGCGCATCAAGGCATCGCACGTCGACTGTGCCATCAGAATCAATGCAAAATTGGGTGCGATTCGCCTGGCATCATGTTTGGCAAGAAAGGGCCGTTTGGAATCACGTTGTGGCGCAAATTGCCATTGTTTCATCAGGAGCACCCTCTCCATTGTCGCAGCATCACAAGGGCCCGGTGCAAGAGTGCGACGTATCCCGATGCAGGAGGCAATGGTGGGAGAATGACAGTTGTGATTCAAAGTAAGGCGATTGACCACTCTGGGAAAGTTTGAGGGGACTCACATTGTCAGAGAAATGCAACAATGTATCTTTTCTATGACTGAAATACGACATTAGTGATCTTTTATAGTCGAAGGGGGCGCCAGTCAAAGGACCGTGGTCATCCCCCCTCCAAACCACCCCCTGCCACCCATCCCTTTGCACCTGCCATCCCTGCCCACCCCCTATGCCGCCATGTCTGCGCCTCACCTGACCTTACTGCTTTGGTCGCGCCAGCACTCCTGCCAGGCAGAACACCACCACAAGGCACTGTAATCAACGTGAGCAGTGAAACTGTGACCGCTTCTCAATTTCCAGGTGGGCTTGAGCCATCAAGGTCATGGGTGCTCAATTGTGCCCTCAATGTGTACGCAAGAAGGGAATCGTGCAGATTGGACCAACACACTCAAGGATCTTGTTGCAAGAACATGCACTTTGTGGCTTGCCTTGAACGCTGCACTGCCCAAGACTCTGCCATCCCTGGGGGCCTTGCCCACGACATGCTGGACCAGTTAAAACTGGGTCACCTGCTGTGTTCCAACCCCTTCCCACCCAACTGACAAAGAAATAAACCCACCAAAAAACGCAGTGTAATTGTCACTTTACAGCCAACAGACTAAGACTAATAATGCAATGTGTTACTGGTTTGTGGTTACATCTTGCCTTTCAATTGTGACATTCACCATTCATGTCTCCCGCCTTGAAACTTTCAGCTTGTCTTTGGGTTGGTGATGTGTTCCAGTGTAACCAGTCCATTGAGTGAAATGAGTAAGTCGAGCATGAAGATTCTCAAGAACTGGCACCAACACCAATGGGTTGCAGCTCAAAAAACAATCTTTCCTGAGCATCTTTGCAGGCAACTTCATGACCTTGATCTCCCCAGAGAGCATGGACAAGATAAACTTTAGCAAGTGATTGCATGCTTTGGTGTCTGGCTGGATTTGTTGCAAGACCTTCAAAATTTGTTGCTTCTCATTGTTGTTTTGAGCATGCGGCTCAAAGTTGTAGCCAGTGCTCATGGTTACGTAGTCTTCAGGTCTGGCAGCACAAAAATAGTCATTCTCACCAGCCACCCAAGCGTTCAGATTGAGGATGCCATTATTGAATCCAAGAAGGTTCCAATTTAAGTCTCAAAGTCAAATGAATTCAGCTTCACAACAACAAAAGTGGAGTGTTGTCCGCCCCAGCACAGATCTCTGCTTTGAAGCATCCCCAATATCCTTTCAAACTGCTTGAATTCTCTTTGCTTTGTGGAGTTGTTCTTCTCATTGTAATGCACATATGCACAGTTGAGATGCTTTCTAAAGTCACTTCCACCAAGCATTTGACTGGTGGCTTCTGCATGGGTCAATGATATCCATTGCCTGTTCTGAAAAAGCATCCAGCTCCCAGAAGAATCTGATCCTTTCAAGTAGACAATGTTGGAGCTTGTATACTATGCATGGACAAAGCCAGCTATATCCTTGCCACCTCTGTCCAGTGCTCACAGAAATGCTTTATCAAGCAGTTCATTGTCAAAAAACTGAACACCATCATTGAGGAACTCCAATGGCCCAAAATCATTGTTGTTCACATTATTGTTGATGGTTATGTTTGTCACAGTCAATTGCTGAATCACAACAAAGAACTTATTGAGATTTGCAGAATTCTCCAGGCTCACTGGCATGGCACCCATAGGAGGGGATCGATAACTGCACAACAGATGGTTGCACTGAATAGCTAGGCCATCATTGTTTGTAATTGCTACCAGTCGACTGTGTCCACAAACAAAGCATGTTGCACTCCCATAGTACAAGTTGAGAGCACCTTCAAATGTGTGGCCATCAGGCTTGTGCACCAGGGTCATACTGTCATTCCCTGAATGAACATCATTCACCAAGGTCACAGCCTCCTGGCACACTTCATCAATCACTTCAGGCGACACAACCTGCTTTGGAAACACCTCTTCTAAAGCCTTCAGCCTTCAGAAGTTCAGGAGGCACCTTTCACAAACCCCATTTTTGGTCTTTGCAGGCTATTCCTCCGTTGTGACAACGGCGGGATATGATTCCATCGGCTGTCACATAAAGATATTGATTATCCGATTTGTGCAGAGCTCTTTTGAAAAGACATGTCAGTTCAGAAGTAGAAATTGCATAACCATCGCCAAACCACTTGGTGGTTCCAATGGATGCAGGGACAAAGGCAAAGTGTTCAGTGATAAACTCTTTGAGAGTCTGGAGTTTGGACAGTATAAGCTCCCTCAATGACCACGTCTGGCCCTCCCCTACTACTACGATGAGGGGCAGCTCTGCTGTTGCGAAGTGCTTCAGCAAGCCACTCTGGCATCTCAGCAAGCTCGCATTCCCAGGGGGATTTCTCCTCCAGCCAACTATACCTCCTTCGCTCCGTTTCACCAGGAACGAGAAAAGAGGTAGGAGGGGCAATAATCATCCCTCCAGTCGACCTAACGTCCGCACACCCACCCAAGAGTGCAC
Organism: Gonapodya prolifera JEL478; assembly: GCA_001574975.1. Taxonomy (NCBI): domain Eukaryota; kingdom Fungi; phylum Monoblepharomycota; class Monoblepharidomycetes; order Monoblepharidales; family Gonapodyaceae; genus Gonapodya; species Gonapodya prolifera. The sequence goes on from KQ965826.1 coordinate 35,202, forward strand.
TGGTTGATTTGATGTCAGCCAACGACTCATACCAACGAAAGTATAAGTGAAGACCTCCTCGCTGTGAACGAGTAGTTACCGTCTCAGGTCCGTTTTCGTCCTTCCTGTTTTGGACAAGGAACTCCGCCCACTTTTCGATATTGTCGATGTCGAGCACGATGATTCCAGAGAGCTGGCCAGTCTGGATGGCAATCCCTCGCAGTGGGTGTAGAGCGAGATCCTTTGCGGTCTCCATCGTGAGCTTCTGCCAGTTTGGCGGTGGCAAAAGATCCTTTTTGTTCCGGTCAACGTTCCAGCTTACAGAGATAGGGAAGGCGACCCATCCGAGTCCCCAGTATGCATTGAGTTGCGATTGGGTTGACATTCTGGGGTAGTGTGTGGGATTGGGCTTTATAAATCCAGTTGTGTTTGATAAGGAATCTGAGGATCGGCAGATCTGGATCGAAAAAACGCATCGGAACGAGTCGATCAGACCTCACGAAGATTTGAGTATTTGAGTATCAGAATCTCCTCTGTGGCCAAGTTCCCCCGCCTGTTCGAACCTTAAACCGCCCACTCTTTTATTTTTTCTACACCTTGAAAAGATGGAAGTCCACTTATGCTGAGGACTGGTGACTGATTGAGTGTCGGGAGTTGATTTCGGGATGGGATCATTGACCCAGCCGTTGTTACTTCTCTACTACTATTCAAAAATGGAGACTCTCAGTGAGAGTTATTTAACATCTTGCGTCCTACAACTCAAAATTACGTCTCATATGTTTCACAATATTGCAATCTAGAAATCGCGGCAGCAAAATTTTTGTGAAATACACATTGACTAAACATTCATAACCAGCTTTCGTGTCAACTGGTCACTCGGTCTAACGGTTTGAAGGAACTGCTACCGATTCATCACCTTGCAACCTCCGCCCAACGTGAATTCAAGTGTAGCGCGGGATTTCAAATATGTTTGCTCGACAGCTTTCAAGCGCCGCGTACAACTTCTGGGATCTGCCTCAATATGAATGAGATTGAATATTTTGGCATGGATCCGCGTGTCGTCTGGCTCAACCTCCACTGTCGCGGAAATTTGTGGAAAGGTATCGAGGAGTCGCTTGAGTGCCAGAACGGAACTGACAGATTCGTCCATGTCAGCTTCATACATGTCCCAGTCTTCACGAAGGTCTGGTTCATAGCACAGTTCCAGCTCGTAAGAAAATTCTAGAGTGTGCAAATGAGGAAAGGCTCCGTCACCAATTGCTCTTGCTAAGCCATCAATTGCCTTTGGTGTGATTCCTCCAAGGTTGCCGAAAATGAGCGTGCTCAAATGCTCGTGGCGCCTTCCATGCCCATCTGACGTGCAAAAGGTGGAGTCGTCCAAGTCAGCGACTTCATCTGTTCTATAGATTTGCGCATTTGGGAAGGAATAGAGGTGAGACATGGGCATGTCCATGAAGGTAATTTTGGGTGTACGGAGTGACTTGGTGGAGAGTGTCTTTACAGCACGTTGGAGGCAGCTGTGTGACTTTCTCCTGCGGGAGGAACAAAGGAAATGGAGGACTTACTGCACGTTGAAAGTACTTTTCTATAACATTTTTACCCAACCAATAGCCTTTAATGTCCAAATCAAAAACGTCCAGGCTGTTTGCCATTTCCACCATCCAGGAGATGGGGAACTTGTTAACTTCAAGGCAAAGCCTGTCAAACTTCACGCCACCGAAAGGAAGCACATGCTTCAAAGCCTTTTCGATGGTGTTTGCAATATCCTTAGGGGACACTGTTTCGAATCCTTTAGAGTTGAGAGATAGGTGTGGCAACAGCCTGTAGATTGGCCAAGAGCCTCCATCCCTGTCGGATTCTGGGAGAATTATCTTCTGTATGCCAGAGATTGTCGAGAGAGGTGGCTCCAAGTCCTGAACCCGTCCATCGCAGATTGAAACCAGGCTTTCCATCGAGAAGTCCGGTTCATTCCGATCAATTGATATCCCTATTTTTACAGTAGAAGCTTTCCGCACGTAACGTTTAGACGAGCGCGCACAAGTACGGACAGGTTCATTCAACTTGTCTCACCTTTTCGGATCGCGCACTGTGTCTCGTGGAATCGGCGACACACCAGCGGGACTTGTGTGAAAAAGCCCCGCCTATTCGTGAGGAGAACGAGGATGCGCAGAAGCACTTCGTCGGGGATCGTGTCCATTGGTTGGCGGTGTGGCTGGATGTGGGTCAGCAAGTGGCCATAGGCGTATCCTTTGGTCTATATTTTAATGTTAAAAATGTATCAGGTCTATTTTAGCATTTATTTCTAGACCAAAGATAAAAGTAATACACACGCGGACTTGGAGGCGCGCTCCCTCCGATTGATTTCCCTCCGCCATAACAGTCAATGTGCCTTTCCAGATCTCGGTATTTACCACTCCAGTTCCGCTTGATAGCCCCTTTTCTGGATGCATTGCAATAAGCACGTCTGTTATGGGTGATTCGTTTGACATGTCGATACCGTTTCTTGAACAAGCTACGCCAACCAACATAATAGATGCTTATTCCACCGATTTTAGCGCTCTTGGCGGTAAAGACGGAGCATGTGCTCGTCAAGTGAATGCTATTCAAAAAGCAATGGGTCCCACATACAAACTTGGTGGTAAGGCCAATAAGCATTCAACTCAAAGGATTCGCTCTCGGTCGCGAACTCGAAGAGGTCCTCGAACTCGTTCTGGCAGTCGAAGTAATACTATGTTTGGAATACAATCAATAACGAATGTAATATTTTGAAAACACTGGACCTGTAAATAAATATGCACCTAATGGTTATTGACCTTTTGTTTTTTCAACTTGCTAACCGAAAAGTAACACGCCCAGCTTTGATGATCGTGATGCTCTCAAGAGATATAGTTTATTGCAATTGTTGGAAGATTTTATTCATGGGTCTTCGCATATACTCCACAACGCCTTCCCATAGCTTATTCCGGATTTATCCAAAAGTTGGCTGAACGTGAAGGCTGGAATTACTATGGTCCCCTAAGAAATTTGAAATTTATCCTTCCGAGATATATAAAGGCTCAAGAAATCGACGTAAATAAGAGAAGGAAGTTGCTTGCGAGCTTGATTACGGAAGAATCAGAGATATATCATGATAAAGGAAACGGTGATGTAATGTGACGCATGCAATTGAATTCTGATTTCAAAGTTATGCCAACATACTAGGCCTGGACGCCGTTTGTGTTCATCCAGAATATTGCTGAGTGTAAAAGCATTCTATTCCCTGAAACGCTTCCGTACCTCAGCAAGGTCCTAAATACAGTACAAAAATCCTACAAATACCCATTGCTGGGGGTGCAGTGAAGCGTAGCTAGAGTTCACGGAGAGGTTGTATGTACAACTAAATCCGTTGTCTTTTGCTGACGTTGTATGCATTATATTGCGTTTCAATTGTGCACTTTTTTGTACATGTATTATTCAACTTGGTCCATCTTTGCAACTCATTGGGTTTCAAATTGGAGCAAATTTTTGCACATGCACTATTCAACTTGGTCCAAATGCCCCCTACTTCCAAAAAATCATTTTAGATACACCAAAACACTTTGAGGAATGTGTTTGGCACGGAGTTTCGCATGCCGGGAGGCGAGTGTTTTGAACTGAGGGCCATTTGTGCGAAGGAGCGCTGTCTTCCAGGAGAGTACACGGCAATTTGCAATGGGGATTCTGGGGGACTGCACGTGTTTGACGGCAAAATTTGGGGTATCAGCAGCTTTACAACGTGTTTTATATGTAAAGCCTTTGGTCTCGCGCAGTTCGTTGTGAGAGTCAGCGGGATCAATGACTGGGTGGGCACTACCGTAGTTGAAATCAACAAAGCGTATTAACTTAACTGGCAGTCCTTTTATTAGGCTGTTCTAAGAAATTATTTTGCGATGGTGCAATCCTTTCAGACTTTTCGCACCTCTTTGGTGTGCTAGTTGATAACACACAAAGTGTCTAAATGTTCTTTACAGTCATGTCCATTGGTACTCAAGAAGTGCCATCTCTACTTTTTGGCTTGGAGTTTTCGACCTAACACAACGGTGCAATTATGGCTAAAAATGCACAAGGAGCACAGTTCGCCAAAGCAGGTGCTTGCAACGTCCTCCGTACAAAACTGTAGGCATACTTTGCACGTTGCAGCACCACAACCATCGCATTGGAGCCTGCCCAATCCACACCCAGTACACCCCGACTTTCGACCGCATTCGGTGCAAAGCACCCCACAAGAACACTGCGGTTCGTGTGCTCTACAGAAAGAGGCCAAAGTACCGCCACAAACACTGCATAACCCTGACACCGGGCATATTGGGCACCTTTCCAACCTGCAGTCTGGTACGGAGCAACGTGTCCACCCTGCAGATGTACGACAAGGCTCACACAATTGCGCTTGCCAGCGACACTGTAAATCACATCGGACGAAGAATGATTTGCCGTCAATCTCGGGTCCACCCTGGCACTGCACGCAAGCTCCCTGCAGACTGCATCAAACACAGTCCTTGGGCGCACCACGAGTAACAGGGCTCGCGACGGCATCGAGTGCAAACGGTGGGGTAGTACTCGATCACATGAAACAAAAACATGGTTTGGAAGAATGCGAGGTCCTCAGGAGAAGTCACTGTACCGTTGCCCCAAGCCAAATTAGGTGGGAGCCGATCGGATCTTCCACGTATCGGGCCAGCTGCTCTCTTTTTGACCAATGCTTCTCCATCCGAAAGGTCCAAGAGCGTCAAGTTCCCTCTTGCCATCCACCTGTCGACCGGGTTTGGCACCAGGGAACCCAACACCGTGCCCACGAACTCTCCCCCAGAGGAAAGGCACCCCACGAAGCGTGCTTCTCGAATCGCGGTAAATGACTCCATAATGAGGAAGATGAGCGCGGTGCTGATGGGAAAGTGCCCGTTCCTCGACAGGTCCAGTGTAATCGATGTGACAGTGCTGGCGAATGCGGTGGCATCACCGGCAAAAACCGTCCACGTGGGTAAGGCGATTGCACGGTTTACTGCAGCTTCATACTCGTGCGACGAATGGTAAGCAGATTCGATCCGGAAGTGGTGCTGCAACCACATTTTGAGGTCGCCGACGATACGGAGGCAGGTGTGGCACGTGAGGCTGATGTTGACGAGTGAGTCGGTAGCAAGGAAGGAGAGAATGAGGTGTAGCACTTCGGCTGGAAGGTCGAGAAGATTGTTGTTGCTTTGAAATGCCACCGGGAGTAGCACAACTTCAAACGAGTCCGATTCATGTTGAGTGGTGGCCGATTCCGCATCGTGGAGTGTTGAGGTGGGACAGGTGTCAGGCATGCTGCGTGATAACGGCAGCATTCTGGCCTCCCCAACACTGGAGAGTTGGAAGGTAGGCAGGCACCTTTGGTCACTCGGGCTCAGAATCCCGAGTATGGCGTTTGGCGACATTAAGATTCCTCTGGGAGTAACAGGAACAGCATCTCGCGACGTCACGAGGGATACTCTAGCGTCCGCGACTCAAACAGGAGGTAGGCAGCTTTTCACCTTCATCATTGGTGCCACTCCTCTGAATCGAGCCATTCCATCATCCAATCCTTCAAGATGTCTTCTCAGAGTCCCCCCTAGGCATTTTAACTCACGTTCGCGGCAAAATAGGTCCGATGGTCGTCGCTCTGTTTGAAAAAGCGGCTTTCGAAGCGGTCAAGCCATATCTCCTGGCCAAGTACACAACGGTTGGGCTCAGAGTAGACTTCTCCCATCTCGCAGGATACTTACTGCTGAAAACTTCCATCAGAAGTGGTAATTTCACCGTTAAATGGTTAGTTCCTCTCTCTCTCTCTTCAACGTCACAGCTACTGCTATGCTTTTCCGGTTCGACTAACTCACACACCACACACGGAGTTCTTGAATTTGAGGTTGAGGTGAGTTGACCGTGCTTTTCGCAGCCAGTTGTTCAAGACGTGGCCCCACGAATATAACACTGAACTTCATGGTCTTGACGCAGGCTCAAGACGCCTCAGAGCTTCTAGCACGTGTACGCCATCAGAGGGCAGACGTTGACAGGGCTTCTTTTGCACGTCAAATGGAGAAGAAGAGGGCAGCAATTGCTGGGGGTGTCGGGCAATCTTCACAAGGAACCCACACTGCAATCACGAAGGGAGGAACTTCTAGTCCTAAAATCTAAAATACAGATAATGTGTAGGATAACACTAAAATGTTGAACAAATAATGTTATTGCGAACAAGTGCTCAACGACGGAGACTGCTCCATGCTACAATTGTCCTTATCTATCAACCAGCGTTATGGATCTCTGCAGAGATCGCGCGATCAAAATATGCAACATTTTCAAAACATTTACAAATGCTCAGTCCGCAGATAAGTGAAAAATCTCTCTCCGAGGGGAAGAGCACTAGTCAAACTTGCACGATGCAGACGGACCGATTCTAGATCTATCCTCCCCAAAATTACCCGGGCGACGGGTCACAGATTCTGCGGAGGAATGAACTCCAACGGCACTTTCCTCCGCGACTTCTGACTCGCAGTCCGTGTCAAGTCCACGGGGTCGCCGTCCCACGACAACATCCCGTGCTCGTCTGCCACAAACCTCGGTAATCCATCCGCCCTATCCCGGTCACCAAACGACCCCAGGGCAGGCGCCGGCGCCAGAGCAGGCTCCGACCCCGGAACTGGCTGCTGTGAGTTTGGTCCGGGTAGTCCCCAAGGCGCAGGCGCACCAGGTGGGAAGGCGACCAGTGGCATGGCTTGCGAAGGCGACCACGACGCGGCGCTAGATGAGAGCGAGTTTGTTCGCTGCACCAGGTGCAAGTCAAGCAGGGCGAGCGGTGGTACTGGAGGGGATGGAGACGTCGATGCGAGCCCGTGGAGATGCACGTGCGCGTGAGGTGGTGGAGACCCAGCATGGGGCACGGGCGAGCCGGAGGAGAGGAGCGGGTTGCTGGACCCCCACGATTGAAGGGATGAGTCTGTTTCGGAGCGAGTAATTGCATGCGCGGAAAGGGATTTGACGGAGACGGCGCGGTATGGGAGAGGTGCGATGTCGTCGGGTGGGTGTGCTGGATTCCGTGCAGGACGTGAGACCACGTGACAATCACCCTTCGCAGCACATGAGCCACTCACACGACTTGAGCGAATTACTCCGCGCGCTCAAACTATGGCTCGATCTCGAACCAGATCGCGCTGGGCGGCCGCGGTGTCCTCCTTTGCGACGTCGCCATAACACGGCGGTCAGGATCAGAATCGCGAGAGATGCGAGGGCTACGATGATGCCTGCGATGGCGGGGGTGGGGATTGTCGATGGTGCGGGAGCCGGGGTGGAGGTGGAGTTTTGAGGTGAAGGTTGGGAGTGTGACAGGTGGGATTCGGAGGAGGCGGTGACAATAGCCGTTCCTGTGTCAGTTGGCAGTGGCTGGGTACCTATTGCACCATCCGAGGCTGATGGTGTCGACATGCTGTGAGCAGAGAGGGGATCATTCGCACCGTAGATGGTCGGTGACGCGGGATTTGAAGGATATGCTGTATTGGCTGCAGGTTGTGCGTCAGGTGAAGACGGGGGATCAGGAGGCGGAGGGAAAGACACTCCATTTGGAGTTGAAGGTGGGGGAGGAGGTGGAGTTCCCGGTGGTGACCCTCCAACAGGCGGTGGAGGAGGTAAAATTGTGGGGGCCGGAGGCGGGTTAAACACAGGCGGCGGTGGTGGAGGCGCCCCCGTCGTCGCCGACCCGCACGAGTTCCCCTGCGTGAGATAGTACCCATTGACACACCCATACTGCTCGCAAGTGTAGCAGTTGGATCCACACGTGAGCAGCCCTTGCGCGCAGTTGGCGGGGGGCGGTGGCGGTCTTGTGCATGATGGTATGCCGACGAGTTGCCCGTTTGTACAAGTGTATTGCGCGCAATCGTAGCAAGCGTTCTGTCCACACAGGAGGAGTGCGCCGGGACAGATGGTTTGTGCCGACGTGGATGTGGCGCGCGCGATCGCTGCGAGGACAAACATCGGCGCCCTCATTGGGGTACGATGCCGATGCCTGGACATGGCGACAGGATGAGGAAGGATTGATGGGCGGTGGACAGCAGAAACCGATGGGCGATTAAGTGGTGAAGGTTTGCTTGGACAAGTATGTAATATAGTGCGCCACCTCAGAGGATTGGAAGGGCAAGAGAGATGGCCAAGACAGGCAGCAATCCCTCGACTGCTTGAACTCCTTTGACTTTATTACAGATCATATTTGATCTCTCCGGCATTCAAGTACAAATGATTCGTTGATTATAACTGTGATTCATGCAATCACTGCGGAGGGATGATAAATTACATATTTGGAAATCGGCACGTGCATAATCGGATCAGTGCCCACGACGAGTTGCAACCAAAACGGACACCGTTTTACACAACGTTGCCCCCTCCGCAGGGGAAGGAATGGAATGGTCCGAATGCAACAATCCTATGCACAGGCTTCCAAGACGAAGAGTCCCGCTCCCCGCCCGTCGCCCCGTCCCACTACCGCGATACGCTGTTCCGCGGCGCCGCCGGGTCGGGAACCTTGCGTCGTTTCTGACTCGCGAACCGCATAAAATCCGGTGGCTCTCCACCCCCACCACCACCACGAGACAGCACGCCGTTCTCGCCTCCCGACAAGTCCGGCGACTGTAATCCTTCCCCCTTTTCCCCCTCACCCTCAACGCCAGCCGGGGAGGTCGAGGTCGAAGTCGACACCCACGGCGGGTAATTATGCTGCGACTGCGGCGGGGACCACGACCCCGAAACCATATCAAACCCGGAACTGGACAACCTGAACAGCGGCGAGATCCGCGGTGCCGTAGCCCTTAGGGCGGTGATGGTGGTGACCGTGAGTGTGGGAGCGGAGGTGGACGTCGGCAGGGTTGTCGTCATGCCAGCTGGGATGAGTTTCTCGCCCGAGTCGGCCGAGTTCAGGGAGTTCAACGAGCCCCTGGAGCTCGCCGGCCCGACCCCAGATGCAGGTGAAAGGGTGCGGCTGCCGTCGGAGGGAGTGGCCCATTGGGGTGAGAGTGAGGATGCGGCGGCAAGGGCTGGCGTATCGTGGTTCGTGGTTGTGTTGGAATGAAAGGTGGAAGATGAAAGGTGAATACGAAGTTTAGAATCGGCCACGCACGGATGGCGAGGACAGACGAGGAAGGTGTGATGAAACTCACATGAGGGGGGGCGGTTCCTTACGACTTGGATCATCCACGGCTTTTTCGGTGTCTCAACCGCACTCGCACTCCCCGTGCCTCCTCTGCGTCGTCTCCACACAACAACGCCCACCATCGCCGCCACAATCACAACACACGCCACTACGATCCCTACAATGGCGACCACGGGGACTGACCCCGCGGAGGAGGTAGTGGAGTCCTGCAGGAGCATCGAGGACGCGTCTGATGGCGTAGGACCCGAGCCAGAACCCGAACCGGTCGGGGAAGGTTGCCGGGTGGGCAGGGCGCCCGTTTGGTAGTGCACCAGACTGGCCGTTGATGTTGTCGCGAGTGTGGAAGGGGTGAGTGGTGTAGAGAGGGTGAGTGGTGTCTGCGTCGGGGTGGCGCCGGCGGGGGCGGAGGGTTGGGATGTTGGCCGGGTTAATGGGGAAGGGGTAGGGGAAGCCACAGTTGAGGCTGGGCTGTTCGACGATGATGCAGGTGGCGGAACGGCGACCATTTCGGGCGGAGGTGCGGAGGGGGTTGTCGAGGGTGACGACGATGGGACTGACGGTGGCGACGGGGGAGGTGGTGGAGGAGAGGGTGGAACAGCAACAACTGCCGGTGGAGGTGGAGGAGGAGGGGATACTCCGCACGAGTTTCCAACCGTGAGAGCACCGTTCGCACACCCATATTGCGAACAGCTGTAACAATCGCCCCCGCACGCTAATAATGGCGCCGGGCAGCTTATCGGTGGCGGGGGAGCTCCCACGCACGAGTTCCCTTGCGTGAGTGCACCGTTTGAGCATCCGTATTGGGTGCAGCTGTAGCAAGCGGCGCCGCAGGAGAGGAGGGGGGTGGGGCAGGAGGAGGATTGGGCGGATGAGGGCGTGGCGAGGAGGAGCAGGAGGAGAGGGAGGAAGAGGAGGAGCCATCGTGTCTGGAAACTGGGCAACATCGCAAACTTGAGCGGGAGTAGACGATCGCTTGATTTCCTTGAGTTCCACGAAGCGGGTGGGTATTACAGTGTATGCGTTCCTTGGCTTCCGCCAGGAGGATTGTTTACATTTAGGCTTTCCAGCGTCCTGCGTGCGGCGTGTGGGGCTGAGCCGCATAAACACTGCCGGTTGAATAATGACGGTGACCACCATGAAATGATAATGAATAATTATCGTGACGGGGCCGCAGTTGGTGGAGAGTGTTGATATCCCAAACAATCGCTTTCGGTTTGTGATCCCGTGGATTGCCGGCGGGAGCGCCACAAGCGCAGGCAGATTGGCTGTACAAATCGGAACACCATTCAAGTTCAAGCTCGATTTCGAAGGATCAAAGGGGATTGCAGATGTGCTTGGTTTCGCCAAGCAAAAAAGCTCTTCCGTGATTCCAAACCCCACCAACAATGGGAATCAACTGACCACACACGTTGAAGATATATCTTTGATTACCGTGAGCAGTAGAGGAACAACTCTTGCTATCACGACCGCGCTCCCCCACCGCGTGCGTGTGGGGCATCTTGTTTCGCTGAGCGGGATGGACACTTTGCCATCTCTCGAAACAAGCAACCCGTCTCGAGTATTCCGCGTTAATTTGTGCACTGATACTACTCTTACTGTTTCTTGCGTATGTAGTGGAGTGTCTTACAATCCGGAGGAACCAAAACTCCATACAGGAAGAGTGACAATGAGCTACCCATCGCACCCTTTCAACACTGCCACGAGTATTCAAGAAGTGCTTTCCGCAATCAGCAGCACGACGGCTCTACCGCATAATCTGCAAGCCGGGTCCACTGTACGCCTCTCAATGAGTAATAGTGTTCCAGCAGTTGATGGCATGTTTACAGTTTTGGCGGTTGGCTCAACAACCCAGTCTACTATTGCCTTTCCAAGCGGCGTGACGGGAGTTACAAAAGATGGGTCCTTTGCCGCTATTGGTACCGGCAAAGTGTATCTATACAATGTAAAAGGTGCCTCTGCAAACGGGATACAAGTGTCCTCTCTTGTTGGCAGGAAGACACTTTACTTGAACGGAATCGACGATGCCGACACATTCGAGGTATATGCAGAAAACGCGCTTGCTCAGACTGCTGGCGAGACGGGCGGCAGCGTATTGTCCATATCAAGTGACTATGATGGGTTTCGGAAAGATCAGACAAACAAGAGGAGCGACTATCTGGGCATTGGATACGCGCCCATGCAACTAGCCGGTCTAACTCGATATTCATAACGATTGATGAGCTGGGAGAGGATGTTCAAACGAGCGCCGTCCCAAACGTGTTTAGCCGGATTGCATTGAATGGACTGGTTGGTACAGTTTTATACAATTGTTTTACTCCAAGCTCTTGCGTGTTTGCGGAAGCGCCTCTTTCCAAGATGACTTCGTTGACTGTAAAGCTCGTGCGTCCAGACGGAATTCTGTCTGACAACTTGAATGTGGATTGGAGCTTTTTGATAGAGATAACTGAAGTGATTGATTCAAATGAAGGATTTAGCATAAATAGCCAACGTATTAGGGGTTGAGGGAAGAATGATTTTTGTTGTTGGTTGTTGGTACCAGTATCGACCGAGAGGTGTGTAAGCCCGACGTCTCACACAAAATTCATCCAATACATGGCTTCCTGCGCCCAAGCTTTCCTTTCCCATGTCGAGTCTTTCCGAAAATATATTCAGCTTTCAAGCGGGAGCTCCGCTGACGACGAACACAGCAACACTGGCCCCGAACAGCAGCGACAGAAGAATCATCCACACCGCCGCATGGCAAAGGGCAAAAGGAAGCAGATACCCTCAAAACACCAACATGGCGACAAACCTACAGTATCCATTAAAATAATCGCACCTGAAGAAGCCGCACAAATGTTCGAGGTGCCCGAGAAACCACTCTACCGGTATGTCGCAAATTGCAAGGCGCCCCCCCACAACTTGCCAACACTCTTTGCAGAAGCCTACCTATCAAGGTTTTTCTGGACAATAATCTCGAGGATCGGTGCCTAACATTGTATCAATTTCAGATGCTTAATTTAGTAGGCACAAATAGCTCGTTATTCATGAGTCTCCAAACCACCAACTACAGCAGCAACTACTTCGCTCGGTCCAAATGAAGGCTCCAGCAGGCGTTCCGAGTGGTTCGATAATAGTCCAAGCAGAGACGGAGCAGCCGGCGCAGAGGTTTGCGGAGATGCGGAGTCTGTGGTGCCATTTGAAGCCGAGGAGTATGGCGGAGGTTCTCGGCTATCCGATGTGACAGGTTGAGGAAGCGATTCTGTACGCGTTGGTATTGGAACCACGGTGGTTTGTGTCGCAGCAAACGAGGCCATCGAGTCACTGCTGCGGAGATAGGACAGGGGGAAGCAGCCAACGGCTTGGGTGGTGGTGTGGAATCCCTCAAAATTTTAGAGCGGCAGTGGTGAGACGAGGAGGATGAGGACGGGGCCAAATTGAAGTGACGAATCCACTCACAGAACACCACCCATCCGTGTATGCCAAATTCACAAACACTCCATCTCCACGAGCGAACCCGATCTCGTCGTCTCGCTGCGGTACATAGTCTGCATTAGCAAACATCATCTGGTGTACGCTAGTTGGTGGAGCGGAAAGAGATGGGTTTTGTGGGGGACTGGGCAATTGCGAGCGAAGAGCTGCGTTCTCGGCGATAAGAGTCGCATTTTGGGATCGTAGAGCTGAGATTTCGTGCCGTAGGATCGTATTTTGGTTGAGAAGGGACGCATTTTCTTGGCGTAGGGTGACGACGAGGTTGTTTGTCGGTGGCGGAGAAGCAGATCGTGAAGGTGGTTCCGGAGTGTCATGTGGCCGAGGAATCGTGGTTTGCAGATGGGCCTTGAGAATGGACAGAAAGTCCGGGTCGGGGTTCTGTCTGGCAGCATCCAATTCCTCTTTCGTCACTGGTGCGCCAAACGCCAACAGAAGCCTCACAATGTCCACCCGAGGCTGCACTTTGAACCACACGCGGGCTTCCTCCCCTGTCGTTGGATGACTCAGTGTAACCATGCTGCCCTTTAAGTTGATGTCCAGCCGCCCATCGCTCGCGGGACATGTCTCCCCGCTACCATTCCACCACTTCACCATCCCTCCCCTTCCAATGGCAAGACAAAGAATACTGGGGAACGTGTATGTCCTATGACACCGCTTCCGCTCCCACTCATCGCTCGTCCAAGTACGGTCCCACCAGTTGCTGATTCTCCACTCCAGCGGTCCTCGCACACGGGTGCCCTTCTCGAGGAGTGTCTTCACCACGGATGATTGGGCGTGGAGCACGGCAAGGCACAGCGCAGTCTCCCCGTCGAACACGTCCCGTTTCCATTCGTTCGAGAACAGGCCATTAGTGACCCGGGCTTTGAGTGTGATCCGTTTCCGTGCATCGGGACTAGCACCATTATCGATCAGCCGCTCCACGTCGAAATGGCGGCCTGCCTCTACCGCTTCAATCAGACTTGAGTCCAGGTTTGCCACAGTCATTAAAGAATCGACGATGGATCAAGCTCACTCAGGGAGGCACCCTAAACGGCTGAGGCGGAAGTCATGGGTTTGTAAACATATGTGCTTTAAGAATCTGTTTTTTTGTGACACTTGTAAGATTGAAATGGATCCAACTCGACCCAAAAGCACTTGTTGTCAATGTGAAAACTGCACGTGCGAGTGTAGAGTGTTTCACTTAACAACATCCAAACCCACAGACACACCGCCACCTGTAAAGAGTGATCAGATAGTCCCGGCTACTCCAGCTTATTGCGTTGGCTCGATTCTAAAGCCAGTAAACGACAATGTAGATGGATGGGTCCGGTTTTCGCAATCTCTCTCTGTAGGTATGTACGATCTTGGCAATACGCGATTACGCACTCTGGCCGAGACCAAGGCATGGGTTGCGAAAACTTTTCAATCGCGAGCAGTCGCGTTTGTGCTGCAGCGCTCGGGAGGGGCCTTTTCGATTTACGCGAAATCTGCCGTCTCTCTTGTGGACACGGATCCAACGAACAAAAATATCCCCGGCGAGACCACGTACGTCAAAAAGTCGTTTATTGACACTCTACAGCCTCCGCAGCCAGTTCCCCAACCCAACAATCCCCCGCCCACTCGATCCAAATGCCTCGTTGGCACATACTTGCCGAATTGGGTGAGTTACGGTCTTGAGACAATTACTGCAGATATAAGTATTGTGTTTCTTGCCTTTATTGACTGGTACGCGAATGGGTATGATGTCAACAATCTCCGAAATGACGTGAATGCGTTAAAGGCGCGCCTGCCAAACATCAAGGTCGTTGTCTCGGTAGGAGGCGGCGGCGCGGGCAACTGGAGCAACTCGTACTCTCTCGACGCTCTCAAGACCTTTGTTCAAAACTTGGATTGGGAGCCCGATGGTGCCTGGAGCTCAAATCCGGGAATCGCCGACACCTATGTGCGGATTGCACGCGACTTTTGCTCTATTCTACCATCTCCAAAACTCTTGACGACAGCTGTGTGGATGAATGGGACGGAAACAGGAAACGCGACAACGGCGCTCCAATCAGGAGTTTTTGATTATGTAAATATCATGTCATATGAGACCGACAAAACAGATGGGTGGGATGATTTCGCAAGATGTGTTCAGTCGTTTGCCCAATTCGTTGATGTGCGCAAACTTGCGATCTTATTGGAAAGCCCGCCAGAGGGGTATGGACGACATGTCACATCGATTGGTGAGGCTACTTTTGCTGGCGGAACGGCGAATCAACTGGGGATTGGAATGGTCTTTACATGGTACTTTATGAAATCTGATGGGTTTCCTACAGAAAAGCAGTACGCGACGGGCTGGTAAAGCTTTGATGTGATGTCAAATGAATGCGTTGTCGATAGGACTGGATGTGTGATGTTGATTCTGTGATACTGAATGTATCGACATGGAGCGGTATCGACCGAGAGGGATTGGCAGGATGGACTTTTGGACCAATCCTTCCCATCCATCCCCTCATTCACATCTTGAAGTTATGGATTATACCAAAGACCAGATTTCCTCTCTGGACGCCTCGCTTCAAAGCCGGGGATTCGACACCGACAGTCTACCAGCCGGCCTCCTCGACTCGTTGCGCAGGATTGCTTCACTCCGTCGCGCACAGCAAATGGCTCTTGGCGTTGCTCAAGAGGTTTCCACTGCCAAGCAGTCGTCCTGGTTGTTGACGATGGAGTTCTGGATGATGATGTTGGTGGCAGAGACGTCTTCTTGCAAAGCAGCGATAAATTGAGTTCGGGCAAAAAAACAACAACCCCACTCCACACGTTAACTCACCAAAAGCATCCGTGTTGTGGCCTTTGCTCGTCCCCGCCGAGTTATCCATGGTGAAATGGTCAAAAGTGGTGTCGGACCCTCCAATGCTGAAGACGTGAACCGGTGCGTTGAGGATCTTGATCCCCTTCACAAGCGAATTCCCCGTAAGCGTCGACCTGAGCATCTTGGGCTTGGGGACCCCGCCGTTCCCGCCCATGCCGTCCCAGTACGACGCGCCGTTGCCGTCAAACGGGTGATACCAGAGCCGCCGATTGCGAACAGGGAGTTGGTCTTGTCGAGCGTGCTCGGAGCCCACGTGATGGTACCTTTGACGGTGACTTTCGTGCCCGTATTGAGTTTGGACATGTCGATGACCTGGTTCTTGGGCACGGTGAAGGGTCCTTGGATGATGCTGCTGCTCGACGTAAGACAGTTCGAGACGGTGTCTAACGAGTTGATGACGCATTGCTGGAAAGAACAATCACCCAAACACATCTATGAAGGAGCCGTGGGTACGGTCGGGTTCCTAAAACTGTGAAAACTCACTGCGTAAGCTTGGGAGCTGGCCAACGCCGACGTCAACAACAGGAGGATGGCGCGCATGCTTGAGAATGTTTCCGATGAGGGAGGTGAGATGACAAACCCCTGTTTTATACCATTTCACCCTGCTGGATCAGTGGTCAAGCCCTCCACCTTGAACAACAAAAAAAACGTGCACTACGTACACCGCATCACAAAGGTAAGGTCCTTATTTACCTGTAACAATCCTGCGGGGAACAGTTCATTCTGAGTTCGACGCTCAGAGTTGGGACGAATAATTTGATGCGTCCGGTCGTCAACATTCCCCCTCCCCCCTTCTCACCCTTTCTTGTCTGTAACGCGAGGCTGAGTACCGATTACAGCAAGTGCAGATTTCGTTTGCAAACTCGCCGCTCATGGCAGGTACAAAAAAAAAATTTTTCGGTGACATGAGCATTTTCGCGCCCACCAACTTTCAGCTTCGCACCTCCGCTCACAATCCCCTTCGCTACCGCTCACTACAGGCACGCAATAAATTACTTTTTCTGATCCACATCATACACCGCCTTCAACTTCCTATCCGTCCACTCCCCCGCCGTCACGATCTCCTCCTCGGTCCGTTCAGGGAACCCTTTTTCCTCCAACCAGCGCTTCACGACGGGGCTTGGAAGCCCTACGAGCCGCGTGTCGTGCTCGGGCCGCATGAAGTAGGCCATGACGTAGCGGGTCTGAGCTTGGTGCGCAGGCGTGTCGGAGACTACCCGGTGAAGGGTTGAGGCGAAGTAGCCTTCCGTCCTGCGTGTGGGAGGGAAAGGGGGGCAGTGAGAAGGGGGAGGGCGTTTGGGGGTTGGGGGAGGTGCAAGCGACGTACCAGAACTGCAAACAGTCCGAGATATTAATCAGCACCGCCGGTACGCCGTTCTCGTCCGGTCTGGGCTCGATGTCCACCCATTGCCCGCCCCAGTTGAGTTGCAATCCAGGTTCGCCGTGTTGGATCAGCATCGTGAGTGAGCCAAAGTCACTGTAATTGGAGCAAGAGGGGGAGGACCTTGGGATTCTTGAAATAGATGGGTGTGTGAATANGCAACACGCACCTGTGCGCTGCGGTCCGTACGACGCCGTCGGGACCGCGCTTGACAGAGTCCGGAACGGGTGGGTATTTGATCCAGCGGAATGAGTCTCGGGACGGTACGTCACTGGATTCAACAGGTTTGCGATA
>KQ965826.1:52363-184735 GCA_001574975.1 Gonapodya prolifera JEL478
CTTCGACACTCACTACCGGTGGCGCTCGACGAACCATTCCTCGTCTTCGATTTGAAGGGCGAGAGCGAATGCGCGGAGTAGGTCGAGTCCCAGTTCGTACATTTTCTTTGTAAAGGCTTGAACTTGAGCCTGGCGCTCGACAATGTAGTCGGGCTGCAGTGACATGAGGTGAATCGAACGAAACGGTTAGTACATTAGATGTGCGCCAGGAGGCACGAATATAAACAATTGCAAACGGAAGTCTTCTACTCACCCAGACCCTCGTCTTATCAAACTCCCCCTTTCCCCACTTTCCCGGAACGTTCAAAAAGTCGTACCCGAAATGAGACCTCTCGCCGTTGAAGCTCGCTGGCAGCTTGTCGCCCCGTCGGGCCATGAACGCCGCTTCGACGCGAGGATCGGCGGGGCGAGTGTAGTCCTCGGGTTTCCCGTTCTCGATGGAAGAAGAGGTGTCGCGGTATCCAGCACTTGCAAAGAAATGGATTGGTTGAGCACTCCAAGCTCGCAACAAAATTTGAATTGACGCTCACTAGTCAGATCCGAATGCCCATCGCGGGTCACGGCGCACCTCGTCGGGCACGTCTGCGAAAAAGCCCTTGCCGATGCCAAACAGGTCGTCGATGTCCGCTTTGGGGAGTCCGTGGTTCACGAGGTACAGGAATCCTGTTCGACGGGAAGTTCGAATATTAAAATGACTCTAATACGGTGGTGAGGACGGAAACGAGTACGCACCATGAGTTGTGACGGCCTTGTGAATCGCGTCTACTACAAGAGCTCGCGATGCTGGAGTGGTGTCAGGACCTCGAAACCCGGATAAGTCGATGGTGGGGAGTTCAAGCTGCACGTCATTTTCAGAATTCACCGTCTCAGTTCACGCAACGCCAATCGTAGGACTCACACGTGTAGATGGCTCAGGTGGGGTTGATGTCTGGCTTTTTGAAATGGTTCCGACTATTGTTGTACCGTCGATATCAACAGCCACTTTTCCAGGATGAATCGAGCGTCAATTCCAGCAGAGTCACCCAATCATCAAGCGTACCGTTGATTACCTGGAGGAGACATCGTGTGGAGTCAAATGAAGCCAAAGGTGAGTGAACCGCGGGCCGAAGTACCACCGATTGCGCAATAAAAGATAATCAGATTCCGAAGCACGCATAACGCAATGGAAAGACTCATCAAATAATCCTCCTCCGCGGTGCATGCAGCGAAAGATCGCGACAGTTCCTCCGGAACAGCAGGCCAGGATTCCAGTCATGACAAAACTTCCGACTACATAACCATTACTTCCCAATCGTTGAACACCGTCCACGGTAGAAACTGTCGCTTCCGCAGTCCTTGAAGAGACGTCCCCATCAAGAGGTATTGTCTGAATCCAACTTCTCAAGCTTCATAAAAGGGGAGAATAATGGGAGAGCTATATATGTAATAAAAACACAATAACAAAATTGTAAATCTGGTGGCGCATTAGTGAAGGGAGAAGTCCCTAGCAATCAATTCCGCGCTGGTTCGACTCCAATAGTACTTTTAGGGGGTGAACTCTTTGCCTTCGTTTCCATCCTTTTCGAAAATTCGGTTGAGTTGGGTGTGCGGTTTTCGCAGGGTTGGCAGAGTCCACGATCAGTCTCTGAGCCATGTGGACTCCCTTTTGAATGCATTTGTTCTTTCAACGCCCCACCTCAAATGCATAACTCCAACTGATTACGCGTCTTCACGAGCACACCTGAATGATCTCAATACGGTGACTCAGAAATTTAGCCGCATTCTTGAAAACCGACTTACCTTCAATCACCGAAACATCTATTCAATTACTCTCTTGATTTCAATTCACTCTCGATGAGACAGCTCACAATGGAGCTCCCGGGTCCGCACCCCGAGAGCGAGACGGCTATTCGGAGATCGTATCTGTCCCCCGCCCATCTCGTGACACGTCCGCCGATTTTGGACGATCCCGTGCACGGAATCGATGCGCTTTTGCGGGAAGAAGGGGTGGCATCACCTCCGAGGAATACAGTGCACGAACTCATGGTACGAACAATCGGGCCGGTCTATTCGACATTATATGATCTCACGCGAAGCCACACCAGGTATACGCCGCATTCAAGCACAAAGGGTGCTCGGGAGTCGGCTACCGAGACGTTCTTGATGTTCGACACGAGATTACCGAAAATGGGAAGAAGTGGACGTCTTACGAGCTCTCCCCCTATCACTGGTTGACGACTGATGCGTTTGAGAAACTGGCTTGGCGTCTGGGAGAACGCCTTAACGTTGATGTGGGGTATGGCGACAGGCAATCGAGTATTGGATCTACGAGGAGGATCTTGCTGTTTGCGAATTCGAGTCATGAATGGACAATGGTCGCACATGCGTGCTTTTCTCAAAGCATCACTGTCGCTACCATCTTTACCGCTTTGGGTGTGGACGGGTGAGTCGCGTTATCTTCGTGTTGCCCTTATTTCACAAGATTACCTCTTGACACTACCTCCTCATCGACCGCTCAGGCTCTCAACCGCATGCCGCGAATGTGAACCGCTCGCAATATTCACGACCGCCGAACACCTCCCCATCGTCCTAGACGCCGCGACAGGAACCGGGTTGCCACGCTGTGTCCGGACAATCATTCTCGGAACTGGAGACTCTTCCGTTAGTGGAAACGAGAGCAACGAAGTCGCGGAGCACTACAAAAAGTTCGAAGACTTGGGCTGGCGCGTGCTTCAATTTGCAGACTTGGTCGGAGACTTTCATGACGTGGGACACCAAACGCTCCCGAATTTGAAGAATACCCCTTCAGAAGGCGACGAAGCAATCATCATGTACACGAGGTGCGAGCCCGCTGCCCTATTCACCTTGCTGACCCCACCCTCTCACTCTCCTCACCACGTTCGCATCGTCCAGCGGCACAACAGGCGACCCAAAAGGCATTCTCCTCACCCACGGCGCAGTCGCCGCGACTGTCGCGGGCGCGGACGCAGTCATCGGACCCGACATCAAGCACAGACTCAGCGAAGTCTCGTCGCATTACATCGGGGGGTCACGGGCCTATAAGACTGACAGGGACGATGTGGATACGTACATTGCGTTTTTACCGACGGTGAGAGCAATGGGTTTGTTAAAAATGAGATGTGGAAATGTGCTTGAGCGCAATTCTAAACAGTCCCACAGCCTTGAATTCCTTATCGTGCACGTGCTCTTGTTTCTTGGAGTTCGGATTGGCACGGCGCGTATTCGCACGCTGTTGGGATCGACGGTCAGGGGATGTAAACCGGATATTCAAGAATTGCGACCGACGGTGATGGCTGGGGTACCAGTGAGTCTGGTATGCTGTGTAAGAGCGGTATGGTTCAAATTCACAGCAATTTCCACACAATCCCATTTCCACAATTTCCTCATCAACTACAAGTCCATTTGGGAACGTATTCGCAAACAAGTCACCAGAAACCTGGAGTCACAATCGTTCCCCGTCCGCTTGGCATTCAACGCATTCCTGACCGCCAAACGGCTGATCACCGCCTACGACCCCTTCCCCAACTTCCTCCACCCCGCGTCACCCCTAAATCGCTTCACCCCAACCACTGTCCTCACCAGCACCATCGACGCAACCGTATTCTCCCAAATCCGGTCCGTCACTGGCGGCAGACTACGCGGGTGTCTTTCGGGCGGTGCCCCCGTTGCGCCAGACACGAGACAGTGGATAGCGACGGTACTGTGTCCCATGCTGGTCGGGTATGGCCTCACGGAGAACTGCGCGGTGGCGACTTTCGAGGATCTGCAGCACTCGTTTGTGGCCGACCCCAGCAGCGTGGGCGGGGTGTTGCCGCATTTGGAGGCGAAGTTGGTGGATTTTGAAGAGGGGAGTTATTTCGCGCGGGATGGGAAGGGGGAAGTTTGGTTGCGAGGTGAGTGTTGTTTGGGCCTTTTTGAAACTTGATTGGCGTCAATTAATGGAAACCGTTGGAGCAGGGCCTTCATTGATGCGGGAGTACTTCAAACGACCAGACATTACAGCAGAGACAATTACACAGGACGGGTGGCTGAAAACTGGAGGTGAGTAACTTGGCTGTAACTTGTCTTATGTTTCGACGAACAACTAACCTCCTATGCGTCAGATATTGGGCAATGGCTGCCTGATGGTTCTTTGATGATTGTTGACCGGAAGAAGAATCTTGTCAAAGTAAGTTCCGTTGGGAACTTTGAAGTTTGGGAAAGCTTTATCACGATTGATGTGATGGTGCATTTCCCCAGCTGTCTCATGGAGAATATATAGCGGTTGAAAGACTGGAATCTCTGGTGGGTCTACTGCAAGGTATTTCGACAATGGTCGAATGTCAATCACAAAATTCTGTTTTGTCACTTAGTACTCTCACAGCAGCATCGTACGGACCATGTGTATCTACGCTCACCCTTCAAAGGATTTCGCAATTGCAATCGTTGTTCCAGATGATCATGTACGTCCTTACACCCAGTGCTCTTTGTCTTTTGCATCAGCCAGTTTATTGATTTGCGAAATAATCGGAACAGGAGCTACGCCGTCGATATTCGAATTTACTGCCGCGAGAAGTGTCGTTGTCAGAACTTTGTGCTAGTCCCGAAGTTCGTAATCGCGTGTTATCACAGTTGGTTGAGGAAACCGCCAAAATTGCAAGACTCGCTCCCGCAGAGATTGTACGAGGCTGCATACTGGATGATGCGGAATGGACCGTCGATAATGGCATGATGACACCGAGCACTAAAGTCAAGCGGAGAGAGGTGGAGAAGAAGTTCGGCGCTCAGATACAGAAAGTTTATGAGCGCGCTTCTCGGCGATTATAGGATGGAAGGAGCAAACGCGCAGTTGTTGATACCAACGTCGAATATGTATAATCATCATTGTTATCGTTATCTATTCTCGAGACAACTGTGGCCGTCAATCGAATACGACGCGTTTTTCGATTCCTCGCAACACGAGTTCCACCGATCAAGGACAGAGCGGCCTTTTGATCCGGTCACCGCTGCACTCTCGGAGCTCTCCGCCAGCGTCGCGTGTCTCACTGCTCGTCAACTTCGCCGGGCTTTGGGCAGGAACCTTAGGATCGCGATCGGTCGCGTTTGAGCGGGCAATCACGGTATCGACACGGTCTAGCGACTTCAAAAATACCCCCTGAGTGGGTGGCTGCCGCGATAGCGCTCCAAGGCGCTCAATTTTACCCCCGATGGCGAACATTGGGACTGGAGTAGTGCCCCAAAATCCCTTCCATAACGGGTCTACCTCTCAAGCTCAACACCAAACTCCTCCTCCTAACTCGGAAGGCCTCTGGCCCTTCACACTTCCAGGGAGCGGACGGGGTTCCTCGGAGGGAAGCCGAACACTCGGGAGCACCACTTCGTCCGCAACACCTTCGCAGCAAGCTTCGGGGGAGCCAAACAGGGCTCCGCAGTACCATTCGTTCACTGAGAACTTTGGAACTGGGACTGGTCTGGCAGGACCTGGAGGTGCCTTCCTGACAAACTTGAGTTCAATCGATGGAACATTTCAGTACCAGCCCGTTGGAGATATTCGCCAATTTCCAAATGTGCCCAATCGAATAGCTCCGTCTCCAATCAATGGACAATTTTCAGTGCAGCCGCAGCCATGGACTGCCGCTCAGCTCCCTCAAGGCCGTAACGGTCTTCCACAAACCTACCAGCAAGCGTACCTGCAGAGAACACCTCCAGTTGTGCCGCAGCAGAACGCTGGAGCCGTTCAAAATCAATATGCGCCGACGCAAAATCCATTTCTGTCTCCTCAACCATCTGCTGTTCTGGCATTTCCATCTTCCAACTCCACGACTCAGGCAATAATCCCGCCCTTGCCCACACCTGCTTACGGAGCCGAATTTTCAGGATACTCACAAATGATGAACCCTGTCTCTCACATAGTCGGCCCATCACCGTTTACAATGATGCTAGGGGACCATCATCCTGCGCAACAGTTTCCGCCAAACCAGCACCCCATATTTTTCGTAAACGCACCAGGACCGGGGGGCGCAACGTCAGGCCCCACTGGACCAGACCTAGCTGGTGTGATACAGGCTGCCATCTCAGCCTCCGCCGCGTTTCAGGGCGTTCCGATGGACGCTGCAGGACAGCCATTCGCTCCGCAAGGAGGATTAAATGTCCTCCCACCAGGAGCTGTGAATGTCATACCAGTGGGGAATGGCTTTCTTGTTGTCCCGGCCACTTCTACAGGATTCGGGGTCCCGTCGGCTGGAAGTGGCGTGCAGAGTGGTACCCCCAGTACAAATAATGGACCGGCGCGAAGTGTCTTTCCTCAACAAAGCTCTGAAACGACTACCGCAGCTCCTACTGTAAATGTGGGTTTTGGTTGAATTTTGATGATCGCGCGAAGGTGCTCAACCTCTGAAACACCTTACAGCACGCTCCAAGTTATCAAACAGTTGCTCAGCATCCCAATCCCCCAAATCAGCCACACCCTCTTCTATCGTACACATCTACTACGGAGCCATTTCCGTGTTTGGACCCCTGGTCCGTCCTTCAAAGCAATACGGAGCAGTCTACCGCGACTCGAGAACGAACCGTCACAGCTCCTGCTCCGAGCGAAAGTGGTGCTCCTTCCCACAATAGGACTTCAAGCAGCCGCACCACTCGACCAGTGCGTGGTACCCAGCCGTCTCACAACCCCGAGGGCCAAACAACACGCAATAATGCCACTGCAGCCCCTGGGGTGTCAGCGACAAACCCTACCTTAAGTCCCCCACACGCACGAATGCGGATGAAAGGCTCTCCATCGTGGCCTCGAACACCCACCGCTGAGAGAGGCAACGTTGCCTCGCCACCAGCCACCGCTTTCGAGGCCGCTCGCTCGATGGATGCGCAGTCGTCGGCAAATCCGCCTTCCACGGAAGCGCAACCAAAAATGGCCAAAGTGTCACCAGTTTTGACTAGTTCAGTAGTGCAACCTACCGCTGCCGTTGCGCCTGCGCCAGGATCAGGAGCAAAGTTACGGTCTCGGCCCATATCGCTTATTCCCCAACCGACGTCTCGGCAAAGGAGCAGGTCCGCTAACTCGGCACAAGGTCCGTCACTCGTCACGGCGTCGGCTGGCCCAGGTCCCTCCCCAGTCTCCCCAGCGAACCCGTTCCTGACACCCAAGCATTCACCCTCGTCTATAAAAGCGCAGCCGATTTCTTCACCCGGTGCAGAATGTCCATCCGATTCCCTCCTTGGTCAAAGTGCGCTCTTGACACCGAATTCTGTCGCCAATCGAGGTAGTGCACCTGAAACTCCGCGTCCGACTGACCAGCCAGGCGTTGGAGTGAACGCGGAAGGAACCTCGATTCCTCTATTGGCAGCACCCACTATTGGAACCCCGAACAGGCGGGACAGGCGATCAAATTCACTTCGTTCAGCACCACGACCAAACTTGCCAGTGCTCACAAATCCATTTTCAACGAGTACAGGTCCGGTGGGAGGACAGGTAGCCATTGGTGCCAGTTCAAGCACTTCGCCTCCGGAAAGTGCGCCTAAGAACGTCGTTGGTGATTCCATCGGCTCGCGAGACACTGAGGTTTGTTTACCCGTTTCTGAAGTATTTGCAGCAACGGTACTCGGCATAATTGCCTGAAACGTCGTACCGTTATAACAGAATTCCCTCGACACAAGAAACCAAACTGGTCTACCATCACCTCCGGCGACTATATCATCTCCGGAAAGTACCAATTCGCGGGTATTGGCAGGGTCACCACAAACACCCGAGGGACAAGTCAGCTCGGCCGGTTACTTGCACTCGCCTTCATCTTCAAATGGCGGTACACCTCAGCAAACTCCGGCTCAATCCTTTCAGACTGGTCCATTTTCTGTGAGCGTCCTTGGATCGCCTTTGGGCACCGCTGGAAACAGCAATGCCGATTTGGGACCGTGTTCCGTCGACAAATCTCATCAGGTGCCCCAGGATAATCTCAGCTCCCACCTATCAGCAATCGACGGTGATGGAGTAACAGATGATAAATTGACGCACCAAAAGGAAAGTTCGGTCCCTTCCGGGTCGTCAGATGTTTTGAGCGATCTTGGGGGACACCAATCTCGAATGAAGAGAATTGTCTTGGACGCCAGAGGAGTCCTCACAGCCAATGGCTTGGCATCCTCAAATAATCGAGTCATAGGTCATAGGAAGAGTCTCTCTTACGATTACGGCGGGAGCACTGGAGAACTTGACACTGTGGGTCAGAGGAACAAGGTTCGTTGTATTGTAGCCAGCGTCAAGGATTATGATGACAACGACATTACTCGCAGCCACCAAGACTCACGCAGCTCGGAAACATAGCGGAAGCCTTTCCCGCTTCACCAACAGGAGGCTTCCACGGTCTTCAAACACCTGTATCTGCCCCTGCCGTCTCTCCGGGATCCAGAAATTTTATCGAACAACTCAGCGTTCACAATTCTGACCCAACATCGAATTCAAAGGATCATCCAGTGGCGCAACTCCCTCCGATGGCACCGTCGCCGAATTCCACTACACTGCCGGAGGGACGAAGGCCGTCGGGAGATGAGGATGGAAGCAGTTCTTTAAGAGGAAGCACAACTAATCTTGGGAGCTCTAGTTCTATTTCTCGAGGATTTGGCCATCGGAAACTCAGAAGTGAAGGATCTATTCGTCTGCCTATAAGTAGCAGCACTCCATCAGCAAGCTTTGTTTTGCCTGACAAGGGCAAAGGCACTGTGTTTGGTGAGTTCCGTGTTGCGACTGTCTGTTGTTACCACCATTTACATCTCGTCGATTTCGGTCCCCTTTATAGGTCTAGGAAAGCCACTCGTGAACAATCACACCTTTGACCCAGCCCTGGCTGATTTTCTGGAGATTGACACCAAAATTATCGCGGTAAGTGTTCCAAGTATCTTCACGAGAGTAATTTGAGGTTAAAGGTCACTTTTTGGAAACAGAAACAGCTTTGTCTGATTGACTGTGCCTTGTTTCAGAAAATCGAGAGAGCGGAGTTCGCATCGATGGCTTGGGACTCACCTGCCGAGCGCCGGCAAAAAGCTCCCAATATCGTAGCAATGACCGGACAATTCAACAAGGTACGGCAATGAGTTGTTCCAAAAGTTGAAAACTCCGAACGTTTTTTCGTCCCCAGTTGGCTCTCTGGGTTGCCGCAGAGATTCTCGAGTCGACCAATGTTAAACGCCGCATGGCGAGGATTTCTCACTTCATCGCAATAGCCAAGCAGTGCGTCGAGTTGAACGATTTCCACAGCGCCAAAGCGATCGTAAGTGGGCTGCAAAGCACTCCTGTGTGGCGCTTGGATAAGACCTGGAGTGTGAGTAGCCATTGGTCAGGCGCAGAAACGGAAATAACTTTATTCAATTGGTATCACCGGAAACTAGGGTATCGCCAGGAAGGATAAATCCACCTTCGACAAGATGTGTGAAATGCTCGCGCCGGATTCTAATTACGAGGCGTTGCGCAAAGAGCTTCGCAAAGCGGCAAAGCAAGCGCATATACCGTTTCTTGGTGTGTGGTTGCTCGACCTGATCTACTCGAACGAAGCGAGAAAGAAGGAGCGGGCCGAACGACCGGGGTCGGCGCACGAGAGTGAGCGGGATGCTCAGGTGAGTTACTATTACGGTCAGAATTTGCTAAAAATCACATAAACTCGGAAGTTTCGCAGATTGCTGCAACGATTGACGAAATCCTAAAATCGGCCGAGAACGCGAAATTCGACTACGACCCCATCCCCGCGCTACAGAATCTTCTGACGTCGGACAAGTACATCGAAGAGCTTCGCGCGATGCACGAGGACACGTTCTACGCCATGTCGTACCAGTTGGAACCCAAGGAGACTCCGGGGTCGTCTCCAAATAGAGGCGCCACTGCGAATGAAAGTGGAGAGCAGCCGGAAGGAGGCGAGGAGAAAAAGAGGATTCGTGTGGGAAGGACGACCAGCCATCAAGCGATGACGCCGAGCTCGACGAATGTGTTTTCAAGTAGTGGGTCCGCTGGCGCGCAAGAGAAGCAGGTGCCCGTGGATCTCCTCACGCCGGATTCGGATCTGGTATCGCACAGTCCGCAGGGCAGTTCGAGTTCCTCTCCTGGTGGGGATAACACAAACAAGGCGGAAGATGTCGCTGCAACAGTTGGTCAAGGAGGAGCAGCGCCTATGAATGAACCCGCAGACAACGTATCGGTCCCCGCACCAATGCTTCCCGAACACAAATCCCGCACCGTCACCGGCTATCTATCCATGGTCGTCCGGTCCCCCAAGGGCGGCAACGTGGGCCGCGACGTTGTCCTGGACCAACGCAAGTGGAAGACCGTGTCGGCGGCTACCAACAAGAAGCAGAAGGGCGCAGGGTACGCCACTCTGGAGGACGAAGTCGCGGATGATATGAAGTTTCTCGATATGGTACTTGGAGGGGATGTGATTGTGCCTGAGGTCGGAGGTGGAACGTGGGAGGGTGGGGGTGGGATGCACAAGCAGGAGAGAAGTTCGAGTAGTAAGGGTAGCGCGCGAAAGATCGGAGGTGCGCGGAGCAGGAGGAGCACTGACGAGGCGAGTGCGAGTGGGGTGGATGTGCGTGAGGCAAGCGGTACTGGCGAACGGAGAGGTAGTGGAGGGGGCGCGCCTCCCTCTGCAGGGACAACCGAAAATGAAAACAGTCGAGGCGCAAACGCTTCGGCAAACGAAAATCAAGGCTCGAATAGAGTGGCCAATCCCTCACCAACTCCGCCACCTCCATCGGCAGGCACTGGAGCTGTTGCTCTCACGATTTCAACATACGGGAATGAAATGGGGGTGCCTGATGGGCATTCCCGGGACTCTTCGACGCTTGCGACACCATCGACCGTTGCCACGACATCGTCTGAGCAGTCGGGCGGGTCAAGGAGTGTGGCGACGCCGGAGTCCAACGTGCGCATGGACTCGCCTGGGTCGGTCGAGGGTGAACCTGGAAGCGCGACGTCGAATCCGCACACTCGAGTAGCGTCCAATGTGAGCACGTCGGTGCGGTCAGAGAAACCTACTCTTCAGGGGACTGTCACGAAGAAGGACGAGTTGGACGCGGAAGGCAGAAGGGCGGCGAACAGGAGTTGGACAAAGGTGGCATTGGTGCTGCGAGGGTCGTCTTTACTCATGTTTCATTATCGGAAGAAGCTGCATAAAGCTTCGGGGTCGGATGAAACGTCGTCGGCTGTTCTTGATCTGGTGAGTTTGAGATTTACGTACATCAGGTTGATGTCATGTTACTGTTCACGAACGGTTCGGTGACCGGCGTGCATGAGATCTAACATTACTTTACTTCCTACAGAAACGGCCGATACATATCATCGACCTCTCGTCGACGTCCTCCGTTGAGATTCCTTCCGACTATACGAAGCGAAAGAACGTGTTTCGCGTCAAACCGGCGGGGAAGGCGCAGGTGCTCTTTCAGGTTGAGGACTCCAAAGACTTGGATCGGTGGATGCAAGCTGTCAGGGAAAAAATCGAGACGGTGGGTGTCTTTGATGAAGCGCCGCCACGGTGAATAATTCGCTCAATCGATCCTTTGACAATATAATAGCTGAAGCCACCGACCGAGCTGCCACCAGAGAACTTGATTCAGTTTCACGACCAGTAGATTGTCTTGAGCGAGCAAGGACACGTAGCGCCACTCTCTTTCATCGGGATCTATTTATTCAGAATTGTACATATCGGATGTATTTAGATTTCAAGTCAATCAACGACAGTCAGCAGCGTAAGTGTAGATATCATCAAAGTCTCAATCGCAAACGTCATTTGCGTCGATTGTGGTCTGTCGCCCTGATGTAGGAAATGTGCCGGAGGTAACTTTCCTCCAGCAAACCTTCAAAAGCTGACCTTCACATCAACCCTTCAACAATGGCATCTCCCACCCCCAAAGCCGCGAAGATTGTGCTCATTCCCGGCGACGGAATCGGGCCAGAGGTCGTGCGCGAGGGTGTGCGTGTGCTTGAGGAGGTCCAGCGACAGAGGAAGGAGAAAACGGGCATCAGCTTCGAGTTCCAGACCTGCTTGATGGGCGGATGTGCCATCGACACTACCGGTACGTTTTACTTGACTATCCGCGAGTCGTTCGGCGCAATCGCCCGCACTGGGCAATGTTGTCTCGGCTTCCATTTTTCATGTACCTTAACCTTCGCTCCAGGAAACCCCCTCCCTGCTGAGACCCTGGAAGCCTGCAAAACATCTTCTGCCGTTCTTCTGGGTGCTGTTGGTGGCCCTCAATGGCCCTCCAAAGCCCACCCGGGCGTTCGTCCCGAGCAGGGAATCCTCGCTTTGAGGAAAGCCCTCGACGTCTACGCAAACATCCGCCCCTGCAAGTTCCCTGCCAAGAGCCTGGTTGCTGAGTCTCCCTTGAAGAAGGAGATTGTCGAGGGGACAGACTTTGTCGTCATCCGGGAGCTTACGGGAGGAATCTACTTTGGCGAGAAGAAGGAGGGCGATGAGAACACACGTGAGTCATTTCTCTTCTTAGTTCCATTCTTGTTTCTTGGTTATCTTCATACAAACATCACCCCAGCCGCCACGGACCTCATGATCTACTCCGCCTCCGAAATCCGTCGCATCACCCGTATCGCGGCTCAGATCGCGCTTCTCTCCACCCCGCCTCAAAAGGTCATCAGCGTCGACAAATCCAACGTGCTCGCCACGTCGCGACTGTGGAAAAAAGTTGTCTCCGAGACCATGGCGGCCGAGTTTCCCCAGGTCCCGCTTACCCACCAGCTCGTGGACTCCTGCGCCATGATCATGGTCAAGAGCCCAAGAGAGCTCAATGGGGTGCTGCTGATGGAGAACATGTTTGGAGATATCCTGAGCGATGAGTCGTCCATTATTCCGGTGAGTCGAGTGTCTTGCCTGGCGCCGGCTTTGGACCAAACCCGAGAAACGATCAATTGAACCCCCAAGGGATCGCTCGGCCTCATGCCCTCCGCCTCTCTCAACGGATGGGGCAAGAACTCGGTCGGCGTGTACGAGCCCATCCACGGTTCGGCCCCCGACATCGCCGGCAAAGGTAAGCACCCTTCCTTCCCTCTCTTCACCTTTCTTTCCACCACCAATCTGGCCCCCGCGCCCACTTAGGCATCGCCAACCCCATCGGCACGATCCTTTCCGCCGCCATGCTGCTCCGCTACTCGCTCGGTCTTGACGCCGAAGCCACGGCCATCGAGGACGCCGTCGCGCACGTGCTGGACGTGCAGGGTATCCGCACGAGGGATTTGGGCGGCAAGACGAGCACAGCGGAAGTCGGGGATGCGGTGGTGGAGGCGCTGAAGGGAACGTTGGCCAAGTTGGCGTGATTTGGTTGTGTTTACATACATGGAATATGTGAATGCTACGAGGTCTACACCTGATGAGGTCTATTGTGAGGGTATGATTTGATTGAAAACTATTGTAGCGACCGCAAGCAACGGGCCCACGGGACATCATCGTGTTTATCGTTTCTTCTTCCCCGCTTTATGTCCATGTGGCCCGGCGTGTCGATCTGTCCCTGTACTGTTCGAACCTGTTGCGCCGGCAGTACCCTTACCGCCTTTAATATATCCCTGTGCTTCAAGGATATTCCTAGCCACCGTGTTTATGTGCTTGAACCGATCGGGACCCAACTGGATTCCGCCGTACCTTGGAGGCAAGACCCGACCCGGCGTCAGATAAAGCACTTTCACAAGTTGACATGGATTCTGCCCTCGCCGTCTCACTCACCACCTCGACACCACCACGCCCACATTCCTCGCATCCACGACCTCCAACAAATGCATTAACCGTCCACCGGCCGCCGTCTCCCCGTCGTCGTCGCAATCCTGCATCACGACCAACGCATCTGCTTTGGCTCGCCCGCCCTCAGCTGGTTTCACGATTCGGTAGGCGGATATGTTGTGTGTCGCGCGCGCGATGCGACGGTCGGTCAGAAGGTGGGACACGAAGGACTGGAAGTCGGAGGGGGAGTGGATGGGGGAGATGTGCGCGACAAAGGTGGATTTGCGATCGCTGGGTGGGTTCAAGAGGGATGACTGGAGACGGCAAGGTTAAAATACTCGATACGGGACTCACACGAGCGGTTCTGAAGAAAAGACTTCCGGCACTGGAAGTGTTGTCGATATATTGGCGGTTCGGTCCAACGCAACTCCCTCTGCGAGGTCACTCGCGGAAATTTCGGCGACAGGCTTGTCGTCCTCTTCTTCTTTCGTGCCAGCATGATCCTCCTCATTATGCTTTTCAGAAAATTTCTCCCCAAGTTCGTCCACCGTGACCTCTTCCTGATCCTCCGCCCCGTACTTCTCCGCGACATACTCCTTGAGCCACTCCACCCACTCGAAAACCACCACGTTGCCCTTATTCTCCTCCCACAACCCCGCGAATCGGTCTTCAACCGTCTTCAAATCCGCATCCGACAATCGAAAAGGTTCCACATCGCCATAAATAGCTCCAGGCAGCACGCTTTCGGTTGTTATCTCCCATAACGGCGGGTCGGTCGAAGGGTACGAGTCCGGAAAGAGTATCACAAGTAAGACTCTGGCTGCCGACCCCACAGACAAGCGTATGGACACGGATCGGTCTCCGTCATTTCGATCGCAGTCGTATATCGACGTCAGCGCGAGTATTTCGTCGTCGATTGCCGAATCGTTGTCCATTTGCAGATCCCTCGGATTTCTGCTTTGGTTGAATTGATTTACTCTCATCACTCAATTTTCTCTTGACCCCGTACCTGCGTCGCACGATGTCGCCAAAACTCTGGACAGACGTGTACGATGACGGATTTGATGACATCGCAAGCACGCCGTTCCCCCCGATGCTGGATTCCGACATCGAGAATTCCAACCTTCTTGCACCGTACCTCCCGTCTTCTCGGGCGGTCGTCAAGGTGCGTCGACCTCTTCTTTACTGCAAACGAACACCCACTGATCGTTTGTGGACGTAGGAAGCACTCACAATGGCACTCTCGGCGATGTCGGAGCCGCGATCGCTGCTGGAGCTTGGCGCCGGGGACGGGCGATTCTGCGTGGCTGCTGTTCAGGAGTTTGAGCTTCGATTCGCCATTGGGCTCGAGCTGGATGAGGACTTGGTCGAGATAGCTCGCGCAAAGGCAACAGAATGCGGTGTTCCCGTACTTGGTCGCGACTCGTACACCTCAGAGTCATCACGGGAGCAAGCAGGAGTGTGCATTTTCGAGTCGGGTGACCTGACAAAGAACTCTCTTGCCCGCGTGCACGCGGACATTGTCGTCGTGTGTCTTTTAGGAGAGACGAATACGCTCCCGGCGGTGCGAGACGTGATCCTGGAACATTACCGACGCGGTTCAAGGATTCTGGCCGTACTGTTTGACCTATCTAAGATTGAAGAGATGAAACTGAGAGCGTCGTCGGCGAGGGGTGGTTTGTGGTTGTACTATCAGTGATGTTGGAGGGGCGAGAGATAGGCATTAGGCCTGGCGTCTGGTTACGCTGCTGTACAGCACGTATTGCGGCGCAATACCTCTGAAAGAACGTGAATTGCTGATTTTTCCCATGGTGATAGTGAAACTCTTAATTGACTGAACCTATACTTATGTGGTACATAGTATTAAAACCCACGCACGATATCAGTTGATTACCCGTAAAGTACAACAGCCAAATGATGATGGAAGTGGTATGAACATCCATGCCCGGGGCCGACACAGCCGAGCTCAGAACTTTAGGTTGATGAACGCCTGTAGGGCGTCAGAAAAGCTTCTCTTTCGCTCACCCCCCTTTGCAGTCTCGGCTCCCGCTCCCGCTCCCATCTCTCCCGGACCACTGAATCCTTTTCTTCCCTGCGCGTCGTTCCTCACCAAAGCGATCTTGCCCTCCCCCGCCCTGGGCAGTGTGCTCTCGCTGTCCGTGGTTGTAGGATGCGCTGCGTCGATACCGACGCCAGGCGCGAGCAGGGAGGTGACTTTGTGGACGTCGGCGGGACACGAGACTTCGACGTTGAGGTCTTTGATGGTACCGGAATCGAGACTGTACACCCATCCTGGAGCAGAAGTGGAATATTATTGATCCCGACAAGCGTGATAATGCTCACTCCGGCAAAATACTCACCAATAACCTTGACCTCTTGTCCCAGCTTCCACGCATTCTGCACCGACTTTGTCCGACACACGCTCTCGACGCTCTTCAGCGTGTTGAACTCGACCATCGTTTCTGCGCGGCACTTATCGTCCTTGATGCCTGTAAGCACCGATTCTTTGGCTTCGTACAGCTCTTTAATGGGGAGGAGCCAGTTGTCAAGCGTGCCGTGGTCCTTGTCGCCTGGTGGAAGGAGTGGCGTGAGGCGCTGGAGGAACGGAGACAAAATTCTTCGACTTACTCATGGCAGCATTGACACCTCCGCACCCGTAGTGCCCCACGACCTGCAGAAAACCACACAAACATCCAAATCACGATCTCAATACTTAGTGCCCCACATGACCCACCAGAATGTACTTGACTTTGAGCACCTCGACGCTGTATTGAATCGCGCCCAGCACGTTCAGGTCGGTGGAGTAGACGCAGTTGGCAATGTTTCTACGCGCAGAACGACCGCAAATGTAAAGCTCTCGGGATAGTGGGATGGTCAGCCACGTTTTGCCGGCTCACCTGTGAACGAAGAGCTCTCCCGGTTCGAGACCCAGCACGACGTTGGGAGGTACGCGCGAGTCGGCACATCCTGATAGCACAAAATTTCGCGATGATGCGTTTGGTTGGATATAACGGGCGGGTGGTTAAGTCAGGGTCCTGTCCACATCCCTGGCCACCAATCCTGCCACGACGATGAGACGCACCTATCCATAAATACTCAGGGCTCTGTCCCTTCGCCATCTCCTCGAAGAAGCCTGGCCGCTCTCTTTCCATCTTGGCGGCCCATGCCCTGTTCTGGGCGAGAACGTCGGCCGGTGTGAGTTGGCGAGGCGC
Organism: Gonapodya prolifera JEL478; assembly: GCA_001574975.1. Taxonomy (NCBI): domain Eukaryota; kingdom Fungi; phylum Monoblepharomycota; class Monoblepharidomycetes; order Monoblepharidales; family Gonapodyaceae; genus Gonapodya; species Gonapodya prolifera. Next base: position 69,258 of record KQ965826.1, read on the forward strand.
GATCGAGTTTGACCGCGGCCTGCCTGCAACTTGGGGCACGGAGAGGTCTGCGCTGTGGGGAAGTTCCGCGGTGTTCATGCGATGGGAACGTGATGGAGTGATGGATGAATTTTGTGGGGGTTTGTGTCTGGTGAAACAACGATTCTCCGTCCGGTGACGTGAAGGAAGAGGGGCAGGCGAGGGTTTTGGGGAGACTTGAGTAACCAAACGACCTCTGTCACCGAGGATGCGTCACGACGCTGCCGTGGTTGAATGTTCTCGTCAGCGAGGCAAGTTCAAACAAAATAGGAAATAAGAAATAGGAAAAACGTGGAGTCGCCTCTCGCAACCCTATGTGCATAAACAGTTTTGCACAGCTCAGCCTCGACAAAAATGCTCCCGCGATCTTTTCTGGGGTCATATTGACCCCGTGGTAGGTTTGCATGAGCAGACCTACAGGACGGGTTGACAAGATGGACCGAAAACACCGATTGCTGACGACCATGTGCAAATTATAGTAATGAATGACTTCTACAGTTGAAAAACATACCCTGGTTTCATGTCCAGCAGCAGCAACTCCCTTTTCCGTGCCTCGAACAATCGCGAACCATCTCACTCGAACAAACCGTGCTCGAGACCCCCAGTTCCAGCCGCAAGCATGACCTTCGCTCATCGCTGATACCCGTACGATGCCGCAAGGGGTGCTACACAACACAAACCCGAACAAAAGTTCGGCTCCAGCAAGTGACCTTCCACAAAGTACAAGATGAAACACTTACCGTAAAGCGCAGGTCTGGCCGGCGGGGGGTACTCCTGTCTCAGGGGCACCACCGAAGGCCCGATGGCTGATTCGGCGGGAGCCTCGTTCGGGACGGGGATGAGACCCCTGGCACGGTGCAGGGCGAGGGCGTCGGTGTCCATGGGCGTTTGTTTGGCTTTTTGGGCGACGAGGGCCTGATTGCGGTTGACGAGGAGGGAGGGGAGTAGTTGGGAGAAGGAAGAGAAAGGGTTTATTCGGCGAACTTGTATGATCAGAGAGAAGAGAGACGAGACACCAACCACAGTCGCAGTATGACCGTCCCACGCCTTCTTCTCGATCTCGGCCTGTCGCTGCAGTTGTTCCTCGATCTTCTTCTTGAGATCGACGTCGCTGGCTTCCAGGTCGAAGATGTCGCCACGGAACTCTTTGATAGCTGAAAGGTTTTGGTGGATCACGTCGTCTGCGTGGGTGTAAGTTTCGGGAGAGGGGTCCAGTGAAAGGGCGAGATGGGTGTGTCAGGTCGAAGAATGAATCATCACTTATTTAAAGTTGAGAAGGCGACCAGGAAACCCACCGTTGATGTCCAAATTACTCGTTTTCTTCCACTCCTCGGCTTTCTCCTTCTGCTCCTTCCATCGCGGGTCGAGCAGTTCGATGCGAATGTGTTTATCTGCGTGTGCGCCAAAGGAAAAGCATCAAAATGACTCCTCCAGCGACATAGAGCTCCGAAGCACTACTCACCCATTTCCCCCCATGGTACCCTCTCTCGACATCGTGGACAAATCTGCGCCAACGCCGCCTTGGGGTCCTTCTTCTTTCCAACTCCTATCGCGCCTCCATTTGTCGCTGCACCCACGGCGCCACTCGCAGCCGCACCTGCGGTCCCGTTCGCAAGTGCCATCTTCTTGGACTTTGGCACGTAATCCGTCCTCACCTTGAGCTGTCCCGGCTGGGCAAAGGCAGACCGAGGCACGATGACCTTCTCTGCAGGCTGCAGCGTCCGAGGACCATCGGGAGACGGCGACCGGGCACGAGGACGTTTGACGCCGGACTTGTTGGCGCCGCTCAGGGCGATTCCCGAGGAGAGGTGCTTGTGCATCTGCCTGCGGATGTCCTTCTTCACGCTGGACCCGGAAGCCACAGACGAAGGCGTGTCGGTGCCGCCAGAAGGATACGCGCTCGCGTCTGGTCTCGTTGGCGGCATGTCGGACAGCAAGACGGGTGGCGCGGAGATGGTTGCGGAGGGAGGAGCACGAGATGGTTGTGAGACTGCGGAGTTCTTGGAGAGGAATGTGCGCGGGTTCGCGAGGGGAACGTTGTTGGCACCGGAGATTTGCGATGATTGGGGAGGCATGGCGGTGGTTGGTTGGGCAGGAGAGGGAGTTCAGCTGGAACACTAGGACAAGTTATGTGGCAAATAGTCAAAGTGCATGGGCCGCCAGCACCCAACCCTCCAACCCCCGCAATCCATTCCTCTACCGAATTCCAAAAGTCAACCCCAATGGCCTCTTCCATCGAGCACTCGCCAATGTCTTCTCGCTCTCCCGTCGTACCGTACCGAGCGCTGCTGCCGGTCCCCCTCTTCTCCCGCTCCTTCCGCTGGAAATACTCATCACGATTTCGTCAATTATCGGGGCTCGCGGCTTTTTCCGTCTTCTGGGGACTTGCCGCCTCATGCGTGATACGCTGAAACCTCACGCAGCTGTCTGTTGTCGCCATATTAGAGTTGACCCATAGTGCGGGAACGACCGACTCGTCGAGTGAAAATGCTCTGCCAGCTCTTGGGCGACAGCGCGCTGGTGCGCACGATGCCATTGCATGGAATAGAGGCAGTAACAGCAATGAGGGCACTTGATGGAGTTCTCTTTCCCAACCTCGAGGAGTTCACATTCTCCTTTCCCGATGGGGGGAGCTACGACGACCTTCTCGAAGCTCTGTCAATGGAAGATAATTGGGTGTCCAGTACCTCTCAGCGTAGTCTACGCAAGGTTATGCTACTCCCAACTGGGAACCACGTCGCACAATTAGCGAGTAGTGAAGCATGGCAGAACTGTATGCGAGAATGCGTCTCGCATCTTGCGAGACTCTTACCAGGAGTTCCACACGTATCAATGGGTATTTGCGAAAGCTGCGTCACAAGCACGACCGCGAGGCATTGGGGAGCCCGATGCAGAGCATGCAAAATCAAAGCGACATGTGTGACGTGCAAGAAAATGATAAACACCGCTACATTCCAAAACCACTTTACTGGCCTCAACGACTGGGTCTGTGGCATTCGCAAAGGGCCGGACGTGGATGTTAACTCGCGTCACGATATGATGCGCTCGACCTCCCGTCATCGTGGATTTAAGGGCAGGGAAGAAGATGACTTAAGTAGCGATTATGCGATTATTAGAGCGATAGCGATGGGGATGGTACTCGGGAATGGGAGTACTTCTTGGAGGGTTGTGGAGGTGTGAAGGCAACCTGTGTCCCTTGCGGCATTCTGGCTGCGTGGAATCTTGCGGGATGGACGATTGTGACAGGATGTATTGCCCCGAGGATTTACCAAGGGCATGTCAAAAATGTGGGGATGGCTTTTGCCTGGAATGGACGCTCGAAACACAATCGAGAAGAACGATGTGACCGAGAGGCTTGGATCGCATATTGCAATGCGTGTGGTTTATCGCACTGTCGATGGCGTGGTAGGGACTGCAAGACTGTCAAGCAGAATCATGACGAAGGAAAAGGCTTCAGAACCATCTGAGTAAGCCGGCAAGAATTCATGATGGAAGGATGACTGTTATATTTGTAACAAACAAAATGAATACGGAAACATATTTTCATTGGCATATTGCATCTGACCTGACGTTTGTGTGTTCCACTTTGACTTCGTTCCGCATGTAGCTTTTTTGGCATGCCCGGAACCATAGCTTTATAGGTATGCCCGGAACCACGGCCAACGTGAAAGGAAAACGTGGCGGTTGCAAATGTTCAGAAATTCACGTTGCAGTGGAGCTCTCGGTGACGACCACAGTAATCGGACACGGCTCTTGGCGAAAGCAAGCACAACGTCGACGATTCTCAGAATGTCGATTCCTCCTTGTGGGACGGACTCGTTCCCTCTGCCTATCCTCCCAAACGAAGTTATCTGCCGAATCGGACACTTTTGCCCCAATCGGCTCGCGTCAAGGGACATCACTGCGCGAGCTCTGCACCACTTCCCGACGGTAGATCGGGCGTTGATCGCGGAATCGCGATTTGGGAACGTCGCGGAGCTCGAGCGTCTTCTCGCTTGGGCGGAAGTGGACGAGCGTTATGATATGGAATACAAAATCGACGACATGTCGGTGTGTCTGACTGTGGCATGTCGGTTTGGTCACATCGAAGCTGCAAAGCTCTTTCTGGAGCACGGGGCTGAAGCGGATGGAGAGACGGAAGGTTCTCTTTGCGCTGCCATCAATAAGAATCATGTCGAAGTTGCGAAACTGTTGATATCCAGAGGGGCGTCTGTACGATGCACGAAATGCCATCCCGCGGTACCAACCTTGGCCTTGGCTGCCGAAAGAGGGAGTGCGGATATGGTGGAAGCCCTCCTCACACATCGATGGGTTTCCCGCCATTGATGAGGCCCTTATGCGTGCAGTTGACAAGGGACATGGCAACGTTGCGCAAGTGCTGCTTGACAACGGTGCCGCACCAGACGCCCAATCAGGTCTTGCATTCACCACCGCCATTGATCGTCACGACTTGACCGTGCTCAATCTTTTACTCCCATGTGCACCCCCGTCTGTGGACTTGGGCCCGGCCCTTGTCTTGGCTGCAATAAAAGGATTCGCAGACGTCGTCACAATCCTTCTGGACTACGGGGCGGATGTGAACGCGATGAGCGGGTCGCCGTTACTTGGGGTAGTGCGTGGTGATAGTCATGTGGCCGTTGTGAGGGTACTCCTGGCAAGTGGCGCCGATGTTTATCTTCCTGGTGTTGAAGCGGTCATGTCAGCAGCGCGGTCGTTTATAAGCAATACGGTGATGATCAAACTACTTCAGGAGCACATTGCATCGAACAACAGCTCAGTGTGAATGGCGGTTGGACGCTGAGGATGATCCGGTAAAGGATTTCCAGATTGCACATTTACTTTATACAACATGGTGTATAAAGTAATGAATGAAATGGCACCAAAACACAAATACTACAGGTTGATACAACAAAATTATGCGACATGGAGATTCAAGTCAAACGAAGTGTCAGGGGGAGGTTAGGGGGGGTTTCTGCGGAGTGTCTACGGGGAAGGCCGGGGGGCACGCAGGCGGCGTGCAGGTAACGAGTATGGGGAAACACGGGGTACGAGTACGAGACGGGCAGTGGGGGGGGAGGGGGGGGAGGTTGATGACTGGAGGGAGTTCCGAAGCAGAGCTAGTTTTGGGTAGAGCTGAGCCTCCCTTGTAACAGATACAGTCGTTTAATTCTATTTTACGCTATGTCTTATCCGCTTATGAGAGGTGGTTGCGTGTGATTTCGTTGACGTGTCGGTGTGTGGAGGGTAGCCTCAGCGGAATTGGGCTCAGGAACCCTCACAGATGCATTATTTATGACTAACCACCGTCTACCAAAATTGGATGAGATGTATCCCATATTTCAGCAGCTTTGAGCTTCGTGGAGACCATTACTCTTCCTCCCCCTTCTTCAAAAATCAGGATTTTGGGGGCTGCTGATTGCGTCGCATGTCATCAAGCATCCACTCCACATCACTTCCAACCCAACCAGCAGCAGTCAGAACCTCCGAGGCGCCCAACTGATTCGCTTTACACGTGTGAAACCAGATCCACGTCTTCGTGTCCTCACTGTACGTCTCAACCGATGGATGATGCAGAAAGAGTCGCAGGGTCTCAACGTGCCCACATCGAGCTGCATCTGCCACTGTTCGACTATCAAAATCTGACACACTATGAGAGAGAAGCCGGTAAGCGACGCAGGGTGGTGCACCGCTGATGTCAAACGGCGCTGCAGTTCCGAGCGCAGTGGTTGGCACCATGGTCCAGCAACATTAGTCCAAGATCCCAGTGTTCGCTATCAAACGCAGCAAATAATGCCGCATCATTACCTGCGTTAACATCAGCACCCCATTCCAAAAGTAAACGAGCTTGTTCTGTGTATCCATTCCTACTGGTGGTTTTCAAAGGTAATTCAGCACCTTCGGTATTCACGTCCGCTCCTCGGTTCAAGAGAAGCTGGACCATGTCCATCAAGTTATGACGACGTGAAGTGACAAAATTTGCGTGTATATCAGCACGTTCGTGGTACTCCAAAAGCAGCCTCATTATCCCCACATTGCCTCCACGCATAAGGTCAGAAAAGAACCAATAATCACTGTCGTAGGGCGCCGGCCTCGAGCAGAACTTGCGCCACTTCCACGTGTAAACAAGCTGTGCGCAAAGGCGCCCCTTCCTGTCCTCGCCTCATTCTGGGATCGGCTCTGCTATGTAGTGGTAGCTTCGTAATGGCAACATTTCCGCTCCCAGCGGCAACGAAGAGCGTGTCGTTGAGGTCATCCTGGGGAATCCGACAGACAAGAAGAAGTTTCAGGAGATCGCAATTGCCGTGCGTGGCTGCGAGGGCAAGGCTTCTCACGGATGGCTTCTCGAGGGCGACATTGCTGAGAGGACTACAAGGAGCGATGCCACGACTTCGAGGTCAGTGATGCTGCGATTGCACTTTGCTTCGATTGCGCGATGACAATATTAGAAGTGTCGCAGCGCCCGAATAGCAATGATGTTTGGAGTTGCGAACAGCGAATGGAGGTGACGATTGAGCGTACCGAAGGGGAACGCAAGGCGCCAATCATGGCAAAACGCCGAAACGCGAATTTGAAGTTCAGAAGGGAGGAGAAGAAAGGGGAAGTGGGAAGTTCCAAGATGGTTGCTCGACATTCCGTGAAAAAGAATGTCCACTGCAGCCGAACGTGACAGAAACCCCGCGTCGAAGTTAGAGAACGGTGTTGAAGGGATTTCACTCTGCGGGCTGCTCCAAACTATCACCGAAATCCGGGAACTCACCGGCACTGCGCTAGGCCTCCATGCGCTCCTTCGCCGTCCTCCCCGCGCTGCTGGCCGCAATCGCGTCGCTCGCAGCTCACATCCCGGATCGCACCAATGGCCCGCCCACAAGCCGAACATTCATCTTCATCCTTACGGACGACCAAGATGTGAAGCGCAACAGTCTCGACTACATGCCTCTGCTCAAAAAGCACATGGTCGATCTGGGCACGTCGTTCACGCGTCACTACGGTACCGTATCCGTCTGCTGCCCATCTCGAGCTTTGATGTGGACAGGTCTGCACGCACACAACACAAACGTCACGCATGTGAATCCCATCCATGGTGGGTGGTCAATTTCAATATGCGCTTTGAACGTTTGATGACGATATTTACACCACACTCCAGGCGGCTACAACAAGTTCATGAAGCAGGGGTTCAACGATAAGTACCTCCCCATATGGCTGCAGCGGGGCGGCTACAAGACCTACGACTCGGGAAAGTTCTTGAACGTCCACAACGTCACAAACTACAACAACCCGGTCCCCGCCGGTTGGACTGGCTCGGTAAGTTTCAAAAGAAAGCACCTATACATGCTGCTTCCTCGTCGAGATCTAACGTCTTTCATTCGCCAATTCGCAGGACTTCCTTCTCGAACCGTACACATACCAATACAACATGCCCGGCTCCACCAAAAACCAAGCCCCTCCGCAAGTCTACAACGGCACCTACAACACCAACTTTGTATTCGCCAGCGCGTTCGAGTTCTTGGACGAGGCCGCGGCAGACCCCAACGGGAGCCCGTTCTTCCTCACCATCAACCCCATCGCACCACACTTTGAGGCTCCTGCGCCCTTCCCCAACGGGGCGCTTGGGCCGGCTTCGGATACGCTGTACAAGGATATGTTCAAGGATTTAATTTCTCCAAGAACTCCAAACTTCAACCCGGACGTGGTGAGTACGTCCCCAAGGGCGTACTCCTCCTCTTATGCCGTCAGGGAGCCGCTTGTTCTGTCATTCGCGCCCTCCCCTCCCTTCCACAAAGCCCTCCGGCGGCGGCTGGGTCCGCAACCACCCCAAACTGACCGACTCCTACATCGCCACCAACGACGAATGGTACCGCCTGCGCCTACGCTCGCTCCAATGCGTAGACGCCAAAATCAACGAGCTCTTTTCCCGTCTGGACGCGCTCGACCTCCTCGACAACACATACGTGATCTACTCCTCCGACAACGGGTTCCACATCGGGAACCACCGCCTCCCGCCGGGGAAGCTGTGCCCGTACGAGGAGGACGTTAACGTGCCCTTCATTGTGCGCGGGCCGGGGGTCGTGTGTGGAAGGGTGGCGGATGTGGTGACGAGCCATGTGGATCTGGCCCCCACGGGAGAGAAGCTGGCGGGATTGCCGCTCAGGGACGAGTTTGATGGGACACCGATCTCTGTGACGGCACCCGACCTGGATTGGGCCAATGCGGCGGGACGCAAGAGGGAGGTGGCGTTGGCCGAGATGTGGATTCCGTCCGTGTCCGAGGTCACGGGGCAGATTCTGAATACTGCAAGCTTGAATACGACGTATAAGTCGCTGCGGCTGGTGGGGTCGAATTACAACCTTTTCTACGGTGATTAATCGGTCAAGAACTCCACAAGTACGTTCTTGCAAAATCTGACTTTTGTGAGCAGGTATTTGGTGCAACAACGACCACGAACTGTAAGCAAAGTCACTCTCTCTTCAACGCGAAGACCTTTCCAGACTAACAACCCCTTCTTCGCGCCTCACCAGCTACGACATGCAAAAAGACACCTACCAAATGCAAAACCTCTTCTCCAGCGGCTTCAACACCACCGGCGACACCACCGCCATCACCCCAGGCCTGTGCGCGTCCGCCCAAACCGTCGCCAGTCGGATCGACGCGCTCATGTTCATCCTCAAGACATGCAAGGGCGCCCGCGTGCTGCAACCCGTGGCAGGCGCTGCTGGGCTCGCACGCGCCCGTTGCGAGCATCAAGGACGCGCTGGACCCCAAGTACGACAGGTTCCTTAATTCGGTGCCGAGGGTCCAGTTTGCCAACTGTACACCGGCGCAGTTTTTGGAGTTCGAGAGGCCGTTGTTCGAGGAGTGGAGTGCGAAGAATGCGACGCAGGCGGTTGGACCACAAGCCTCACTTGCGGCGATCTACAAAAGGTGCAAGAAGTGATACATGGGTTCGCTCTCAGTCTCGTACAGATCCTTATGGAATAAGTCTTTTGTTATGATTTTGGCATTTACACTACTCGCCGACGACATGAAACAATACGTATGCCAGTCTTGATTACTATTGAAATACAGAGCCCCACTGATAGTAAAGAACGGAGCTTTGTTGGTCAGATATGATTATGATTTATGAGTTTTTGCGCGATCGCCCTCATAACGACACAAAACCCACTGATCGTTTCCACATCATGGCGCTGATTGAATCCTCCTCATCGTTCGACTCGATTCTCGCTGCCCAACTCGCGGAACACGGAACGGTCTACCTCTTTCTGTACGGAAATAAACTGCCGAACACGGGAAAGTCGGTGAGCAGCGCCCGATTTGACTAAAGAATGGTACGAGTGGCGTACGATGTGTAACATGTCGATTGTGGGAACGATGTGGGTCCAAGTGGTGTCCTGATTGTCAAGGTGAGGGCAGATTAGTGTGATCGGTTTCGCGAATCTCTGCAGCTGCAAATCACTCAATCGCGTAGTGGCAGAACCAAAGATTCGGGCCCATGCTGCGAAAGCACAAGTTACGCTAATCGACGTTCCCGCTGGGACCCGAGAAGAGTGAGCGTGGCCCACCGATGTACATTGTGATCAACAATTGCAAGTGTCCTGATGTTTGCTCTCACACTTCACGTAGATGGAAGCTACCGCCCATCGGTCACGGTGATAAGTGTGTTGAGTCTCCACGGAAGAGTGTACCGGAGACGTCGTGAAACTGAGTGACGTTGTTCCTCCTCTCCTCGAAGGAACTTCTATCGAAACGACCCACGCATACACGCAACAGCTGTTCCGACTCTTATCAAATGGAGCATGGTTAGTCCCATCATTTCATTTAGGCAGCTGGGGCGTGGGGTTGGCCCAAACGGTGCTGTCAAGTGGTGTGAAGCAAGATCAAGGTTTTACTCACCTATTATCCTCGCCACACCGCGGATATCACCCTCGTGTTCATTGAACCCGTCGAATCACAAAGGATCGACCGGTTGGGTTCCTCGTAGACATGCCAGACTGCGGTAATGAAGGAAAGCTTGGAAAATTCTTCGCTGCGTGAAATAAGCAATATAAACTAAGACAAAGAGCGGATAAGGAGGAAGTTTCTGTTGACAATAAAGGGAGAGTGCCATCGTTTTTTGTGAACGCGAGGTGCTCGGTCCCCTTCTTATTTTTACCAGCAGTAGCAGCCGTGATTGCGGCCCAATTCCGACACGCACAGCAAGCATAACGCTCCCATCTTTGCCTCGTATACATTCAGCCCCACCGCACCTGCTGAACTGACCCATCTCGCTCCCTGTCGCAATGACCACCATGCTCCCCCCGAACCTCGTTCGGCTCTTCCAGCCCCGCCCACCACTCCCGCATCTCACTCCTACCGACAAGGATATCCTGAAGCGCAAGCAGACCAGGTATACAGGGTCGCTTGCTGAGTTTTTGGAGAGGGGAGCCGGACACGATGAGGACTACGAGAAGAAGGAACCAATTATGGAGACAATCAAGACAAGGGTGAGTTTGGAATTGTTAGATTTGTTGGTCTGGTGCAGTGAACTTGTCGCCTGCTGCGCATCCGATATGCAATTTCTGATACACATTTCTTCTCTTCAATTTCCGAATTCCTGCGACCTAAAAGCGCGAGGATCGACGGAAACGTGCTCGAGACCATCTTGAAAAGGCCGTCGAGGAGTGGAATCCCGACCGTGACCCCAATGCCGACTCAGACCCGTTCAGAACCCTTTTTGTGGGACGCTTGGTGAGTTTAGGGGAGGTCAAAATGCGGTAATATGCATTCGACTTTTGTGATTTGTTCTTAACAATACTTCTGTATGCAACGAAACTACTACCTTCATGCAACACAGGCCTACTCGACAACCTCTGATTCCCTCCTCCATGCATTCGAAGTATACGGACCTGTGGACCACGTCCATCTCGTCACCGACAAGCTCACGGGAAAGAGCCGCGGCTACGCATTCGTAGAGTTCCGCCGGGAGCGCGATTTCGCTGCTGCCTACCGCGACGCCGATGGCATGAAGATCGACGAGCGCCGTGTAATGGTTGACATCGAAAGAGGCAGAACCGTCAAAGACTGGCGTCCAAGGCGGTTGGGAGGCGGCCTCGGTGCCCTTAGAGTCGGAGGCCCAAAAGATAATCAGAAGTATTCGGGGAGGGACGTTGCTGGGGTTCGCTCTCTTCCCCCAGCCCTGGAAGGTCTCGGACCAGGTCCTGGTGGCCCACCGGGTGCATTCGGAGGCCCAGGAGGACCCTCGTACGGTGGGGGTGGTGGGTATGGAGGGCCTGGAGGATATGGGGGTGGTCCGCCACCTTATGGAGGTGGCTTCCGTGGCGGTTTCCGTGGCGGATACCGCGGAGGTCCCCCTGGTGGGTTCCGAGGAGGGTGGGGCGGTCCCCAAGGAGGACGGGGTGGATGGGAAGGAGGTCCTCCTCGTGGTGGAGGCTACGGGCGGGGGATCGGCTACAGGGACGAAGACGCGCCTCCAAGGGATGGGTTCGGAGGCGGACGAGGTGGAGGTGGCTATGGTAACGGGGGAGGGTACAATGGCGGTGGCTACGGCGGTCCGAGAGATGATGGGTATCCTGAGCCGAAAGTCGAGATTGTGGAGAGAGACACCCCAAGAGGTGATAAAGGTGACAGGTCGGGTGATCGAGACAGGGGCGACAGAAGTGATCGCAAACGTGACAGGTACGCTTTGTCTTTCGAGGTTTGGATTGGGAAACGACTCACTCACATTCGTCCCTTTCCTTCAAATGCCCTTTTTGCATTTAGATCTCGGTCACGAAGCCCACCCGACCGAATTAAGCGGGAGCGCACTGACGACCGTGACCGATCCGACCGAGACAGAGACCGGGACCCCGATCGTGGTGACCGTCGTGACCGAGACCGCGATCGCGGTGACAGAGACAAAGACCGGAGAGATCGAAGGGAGAGGCACTGAAGATCGACGCGGATCATTGCAGGGGTTCGTGTGGAGGTTTGAAACGGTGACGTGCGTGGGTAAGACGGAGATGTCGATGGTGGAACGGGGGGATTGTAAGGTTTGGGTGGTAAGAACACTCTCGGACAATTGGCGTCCTATGAGGCATCTGGTGCATACGTAGTGGAGTAAGTAGCAGTAAGTATGCCCTCCTCAACATTCTTCTGCAAACAGATGGATGATAGGTTGATGACGTAGTTTCACGGGTAAGAACCGTGGTAAGGTTGTAACATTTTCTCCATTTCCCCATTTCCAAATCTTTCGTGCGAATCAAAGTTTCGACAAAATTGAGTTGTAAGTTTGTTAAGAAAGCATTCAACAACCTGCACACTGCTGGGTGCACATAAGTCAACATTTGACTTGCCGCAGAATGTACCAACGAGAATACAACGATCATGTTGACTAATTGTAACTGCGAGAGTGTACCAATTTACATACTACACTTAAAGAAATTGGTTGAAACTTGTGTTTGATTCCATCCTGTTAGGGGCGTAATATTTTTTGCGAACGTTTCAAGCAAAGATCAATCTTGGACAAAAGGGTCATCGGTGTGTTGGATGAATCACCCGTTCGTCGTCCCAATCAGGGCCATCACCTTCGCGAATCAAAACCCAAACAGAGCGCATCCTTCGGCATTTCTGCCACGAATTCATTTGATTGCGCGGGATTCTTCAGCCCTTCCCACGAAAAGACAGGAGACCCAGAAACTCCCCCACACCAATTCAATGTCAGGATCTCCCCTCGCCGCGTTCTCCCACGTTTCATTCTCCGCTTCATCGGAGACTGTTTATAATCAAACATTGGAATTCTACCTTGCCCTGGGGTTTCAGACCGTCTCGCGGACAGGCGAAGCCGTTGCCGGTGTTGACAAACAGGTGAGTGTTTGTCCGAGCGTTCCCAGTGGCTCAAGGATCCACAAGAGGGAAGATGCTAGCTCTCTTTGATATGAAATGTCTTAATGAGTGAGGTCCAAGGAAGTTCTGGATTCAGAGGCAGCGAACATGAGTTTCGCAATCGACAGCTGGCCCTCGACTTGTCAGGGTCAGAATTTATCCTTCTTGAGGCTCATTCTGCTGTCATGGGCGATGGACGTTTCTTGTCAAGTGAATTTCTCTGGTTTGGAGGCACTATCATGTGGAGTTGGCCAGTACTTGTCAGCCAAGAACACACCCTGAATGGAGCAGCGGCGAACGCCGAAGGAAATTTCTCTCGCAGACAGTCTCCTTAATCTTCCACATATTTTCACAGGTCCTGTCCACCTGGTTACACCTGCACCCTTCGCTTTCAACGTCCAGTCTGACAGGCGTGACCATACACCTCACACTGCGAGAACCAGCTAGTGTCGGGAGTGAACAGTTTGAATCCGAAGAACGGTTTCTTCAGAAAGTCAAGGAGCGGCAGCAGCGGCTTGCAGAAGGAGATGTTCACGGAATTCAAATAACGCTTGTGGGCCAGAATATGACGGTAAGTAAGATTATACCGGTTCTTCGACTCAAGCGGAGTACGTGGAGCTTTTTTTCCGCCATGCATTGGGGAAATGAACGGGGCGGCTTCGAGCGAGCACCACTTCCCCGACATTGAACTCCCAACTTGGTTCTCTAGGTTGCCGAATCCACACTCCACAATTTCAACCACCCGTATGTCCGACGTCGCCCTCCAACCGCGTCTTCGACTTCCCCGCTCGACCTCTACACTTACGACCCGCTCGCCAACCTCATCCGAATCACAACGTCGACCATTCCATTCACATCGGAAGCCCCTTTGACCGCTCCCCAATCCCCACCTGCTTTATCCGCTTCCCCACCCTCTCTTTTTCGCTCAGCGTCGCAATCTCGCCCGAAACGCCTCGCCTTTCTCACCTCGGGTGGGGATTGCTCCGGTATGAACGCTTGTGTAAGAGCCGTGGCCAGGTGCGCGCTGGCGAGGGGCTGCATCCCGTATGCCGTTTTGGAAGGATACCAGGGCCTCGTTGATGGTGGCGATAAGGTCAAACGAGTTGGGTGGGAGGATCTTCGGGGAATCATGCCACTGGTGAGTGCAGAAGTGTTTGTTACTTGTCCCCACCATTTCTAGGATTTCTTACGTTCACTGATATCAATTCACCATACCATCCGTAACGGTACGATACTCCCCACGTCTCGCCAGGGTGGCACGGTAATTGGCTCTGCCAGGTGTCTTCCCTTTCGGTCTCGCCCAGGCCGGCTCGCCGCCTGTCTCAACATGGTGAAGCTAGGCATCGATGCTCTCATTGTGGTTGGAGGTGATGGATCGCTGACTGGTGCGGACATTTTGCGAGCGGAATGGGCAGGACTTGTTGAAGAGCTGGCGAACGAGGGGAAAGTTACACAGGAGGAAGCGACGGGAGTCGGCGCAGAGCTCAAAATCGTGGGGTTGGTCGGAAGTATCGACAATGATATGGCCATGACCGGTGAGCAAAGTTCCTCTTGATGTTGATTCATGGCTGACCTATATCCATCGTTAGATATTACAATCGGAGCCAATACATCGCTACACCGAATCTGTGAAGCCCTCGACTCAATCGTATCAACAGCGTTGTCCCACCAGGTATGTAAAAACATCAAGCATGCTTTTCACATCTCATTGACAACGTCCCATCAGCGAGCCTTCGTCGTGGAAGTTATGGGCCGCCATTGCGGCTGGCTTGCGCTTATGGCAGCCATTGCCGTCGGTGCTGACTGGGTCTTCCTCCCAGAACGTCCTCCTCCAATGACCTCCCGATACCCTGACTGGGAGTCGGAAATGTGCGCACTTCTTCAGCGCAACAAGGAGATGGGAAATCGGAAGGCGCTCATCATTGTGTGCGAAGGAGCAATAGACCAGAGTCTACAGCCTCTCAAGCCGGAGAAGGTGAAGGAGGTCATTGAGAAACGGCTTGGGTTGGACACAAGGGTTACGACACTGGGGCATATCCAAAGAGGAGGGACTCCGAGCGCTTACGATCGCTTTTTGGTATGTCTTGTATCATCTTATGTGAAATGTCTGCTGTAATTTTTTCTACACTTCACCGTAACAATCCTAGGCAACGGTCCAGGGTGCCCGCGCCGTCGACGCCGTCCTTGAAGCGAACCCAACGACTACGAGTCCCATGATTGGAATGAGCGAGAATCAGGTGACGAGCGTACCTTTAATGGAAGCAGTGAAAACAGTGAGCTGAACGACTGGCAAGAGCGACTTTCTTTATATAAAGGCTTTATAACGGACTCACCACGACTGATGTTGTCATATAGACTAAAGAAGTGGCCAACTGCGTCTCTCGAAAAGACTTTGCAGCAGCAATGGACCTCCGCGACCCAGAATTCAAGCACGCCTACGACGCGTACATCGAGTCCACGCTGCTCGCCGACGCACCCCTATCCAATTCTGTTCCAGCTACCCACCGCCTGCGTGTTGGAATTTGCCACGTGGGAGCTCCGGCTGGAGGCATGAACGCAGCAACGAGATCGGCTGTACGACTTCTCTTAAACCGCGGCCACACGCCGCTTGGGTTCTCCAATGGATTCCAAGGCCTGGTCGACGGGGATGTCAAGACGTTGAACTGGCAAGATGTGAACGGGTGGACGACCAGAGGTGGTTCCGAGCTTGGGACGAACAGGGTTCAACCGGCCCCTTTGCCTGGTGCAGCTCCGACTGGGAAAGGTTCTGGTGGAAGCAGCGCAGAGTTCTTGGAATTGGGCCTCTTGGCGTACAGTTTCCAGAAGTGGGGATTGCAGGCGTTGCTGGTGATTGGTGGCTTCGAAGTGAGTTTGCAGGTTTTGATGCAGGTGGCGGAAACGTAACTGATAAAGACATCGCACTGCGTATGAAAAGGGTTTCACGTCGGTGTTGAACTTGAGTCGTGCGCGAGCGTTGTATCCTGCGTTCTGCATCCCGATCATCCACCTTCCAGCCACTGTGTCGAACAATGTTCCAGGCACTGATTACTCCCTGGGTTCTGATACCGCTCTGAATGCTATTGTGGAAGCTTGTGACAGGATAAAATTATCAGCCGCAGCAAGTCGGAAGAGAGTCTTCATTGTCGAGGTTCAAGGCGGAGAGTGCGGGTCAGTTTTATCCCCGGTTTTATTTCATTGGGTTAGCATGTCATGTGATGAACAGAAAGTAATGGCTCAACATTTTCTCAGGTATCTCGCCACGCTTGGAGGTCTCGCAGCAGGGGCCACAACTTCCTACATTCCCGAAGAAGGGCTGAACCTTGCTCGCATCCAGACAGATATTCAGCACCTCAAGCGACGTTACATTGAAGAAGACCAGCGCGGGATTGCCAACGAAGGACGAGTGATTCTCCGCAACGAGGCCGTCGGTGCGAAAACTTACACGACGGAGCAGCTCGCCAACATCATTCGAGACGAAGCCAAGGGACTCTTCGACGCGCGTACAGCAGTGCTGGGTCACCTTCAGCAGGGTGGGGTGCCAAGTCCTCTTGATCGTTGCCGTGCTGTTCGCTTGGCGGTGAACTGTGTGGATTGGCTGGAGAGGGTGGCGTTCGAGAGCCTGGAGAAGAAGCTCAACGGTTCGAACACGGATGTTGATGTTCCTTTGGCGTCACCTATGCCACGCACTGCTTCTCAGGCCGAGCTCGCGAGATTGACCAGGTCATCTCCGACGACCAGATCTCCTACCCCACGCTTTGGTTCTCCAACGTCTGATGTCGGAATTAAGGCGACGAAGCGGGCCTCGGACGATATCAAATCCACCCGGCGACCGGATGTCTACTGCCCGGATAGCGATTCTGTGTGTGTCATTGGAATTCGTGGTGCCCAAGTAACGTTCTCCCCTGTCGAATCTGTTGCCGGTGAGACGAACTTGACGAAAAGAAAGGCCACGATGAGGCCCTGGTGGTTGGAACTTCAGGGTCTAACAAGGTGAGCAAAAACTTATATCGTCATTCGACGAGTCGGTAGTGACCGCCTAAAATTCGCAGGCTCTTGGCCAAGTATGGCTACTCTGAGGCAGCAGAAGCCGATTTGCCCCCAGAGCTGCTTGACGCCAAGGGTTTCCGGAAGCTTGACCTCTTGAAGTACCGAGGGCAGGCGTAGAGTATGAAGGCGATTCCATGTTGTATGGCTGTAAAATTTGTTTTCTCCGGTTTGGTCCGATGGATGAAACGTGCCTGGCTTGGGCCGCAGGCAATTTATAAGGCAATAAAGATGGAGTTTTGCCGGTCCCGTCTGCTTGCTCGATTACAAAAACCGGAACGAGACACCCCAATCATGGCAGAGAAAAGCGATCGCGAGAGCGCTAGAGTCGTGGACTCGCCAAAAGGTGCGAATCAAGCGAGCAATCTTCCCCCGGACGTCTCCTCGCCATCCCCGCATCTGTCAATGGCGCTGACGACCACGTACTTCCACCAGTCTGGACCACACTCATCACCAACACCAAATATCTATCAGGCCTTTTGACACTCGACTACAGTCTGAAGAAGGTCGGGTCCAAGTATCCCTTGATTGCCCTCTACACCGATGGGTTTCCACCGGAGGGCCATGCTGCGCTGGACGCCCGCGGAATCGCAAAGAAGAAAATTGAATATCTTCTTCCAAAAGCGCACAAAGATTACTCTAACGAAGTGCGATTCTAGTGAGTTGCCTTGTGTCGTTTTGCTTCGTCCTTCTTTTATCTGAGCCATCTGTCTCCCAGCGATTGCTGGAGTAAATTACAACCCTTCTCTCTCGTAGAGTATGACCGAGTCGTGCAGCTGGACTCTGACATGGTCATTCTCCAAAACATGGACGAGCTCATGGACATTCCTCTGAACGACACCGACCGAGTATTTGCTGGCAGCCACGCATGTGTCTGTAACCCACTGAAGAAGGCCCACTACCCCAAAGATTGGTAAGTTCCTTCAGTTTAAGTGACTTAGGGTGGGGTCGGAGCGAGTTAAGATTTGTTACTAATTGCCAGGGTCCCCCACAACTGCGCCTTCACATTCCAACACGGTGATCCTGAAAAGGCGCAAATCGAAGGAGCACCGTGCAGCACCGGACTTTCTATGGTCAACGGAGGTACGATCGTCTTTGGCGTTTCGCAAGCCAACGAGACGGGATTGAATGCGCTTGAATAATTCTGGATTTTAAAATTCGCAGGACTCCAAGTCGTAAATCCGTCGATGAAATCCTACAACGCCATCATGGCAACACTAGGAGAGCCTTCCAAGACGAGTTCATGTGAGTACACATTGTACCTGACCGGGCAATAATGGGACCGGACCCTCCTTGATTTTGAATGTCGTCATTGACCGATACCTCTCTTGCAGACGAATTCGCCGACCAGGCCCTCCTGTCGGACGTTTTCAAAGACCGCTGGGTCGGCATTCCCTACATCTACAACGCTCTGAAAACGCTCCGCTGGTGCCACGCTCCTATCTGGAGGGACGATAAAGTAAAGTGCGTCCACTATATTCTGAGGTGAGTCACTCGCTCCAGAAGTACTTCGGTAATCTACGTTGTTCTAACAACTCCTCTGCTTTCCATCTACCAGTCCCAAACCCTGGGACAACAGGGACAGCGATGACTTCACCCACACCTGGTGGTGGGCCGTTAACGACGAGAGGCTGGCGAATGAGAAGGAGGCTGGCGTTGTGGATGGATTCTGATCAGCTGTGCCTTCCAGGGTATCAAGCTGGGTAATCACTGATTTTTACACATTTTTAGACGTGATTTTATATGAGTGGCTTCTTTAATTATATTTTCCAAATGCTCCAGCGCTCTCGACTGTGCTCTGGGGCATTCTCATCGAACACGAAGGAATGAGTAATATTTGTAGGGTGACAGAATCTGGTCGGGAACAAAGCGAAGAGTGAGGGACCAATGAAAACTAGCTAATTGAGGTGGAAACAAAAGATTCGACACTCATGGCGGATTTAGCTGAATTCGTCGAAATCAGGCAAATTCAAGCAACTTTCCGAAGCACAAAAACCAATTGATCCACCGTTGCGAACGCGAATCGGACCCCTCAATGCCACCAACAAGAGTCCTTGAAGTTCGCATCGCAGACGAATCAGCCGGATGGCGTGCAGCAGGTGTGTTGCAGCTGCCCGACTATCCTCTCACATATACTCACATTTGGAGCTGAATTCCAGGATTCAACGTGCGGAACGACGGCCAATTCAACATCAGGGACGTAGACTTCCAGCTTCTCGGGAAGAACGCCGCGAAAGCTGGCCAGTACCCTGTCCTGTCATGGTTGCTGTTAGATCCTTCGGCAAGAGCTCGACCGGGCTCGTTCGAGACACGGGCAATTGAAGGACTCGATATTAGAATCACAGCCGAGGACCCTGGTGAGGCTATAAAGAGGCGCACCCGAACAGGGCGGAGCAGGTGGCGAGTTTGGTGATCCAAACTCCGGACGTCAAGAGGACCGTGAAGACGTTGAAGGACAATTTGGGCATGGAGCCACGGCGAATGATAACGCCAAAGGAAGGGAAAGCCCCGACAATGGCGCTGTTCAAGATCGGAACGACCATAATCGAGGTTGTTCGAGGATCTGGGCAAACTCGGTTCTGGGGCCTCATGGTGGAGACACCGGACATTGAGAAGACCTACGACCTTATAAAAGATCGTGGTGGGGCGCGAAAGCTAAAAGATGCCGTTCAGCCCGGTCGGAAGATCTTCACGCTGGAGCACAAGGCGGTTGGCGTGGGAGTCGATGTCGCTTTCATTTCACCGGACCCGAGAGCTCGGCCACAAAGGAAGAATTGGAGTAACGTTTGATTGTAATTACTTCTAAGGTGTATAAATATGGTACAGTAGAGAAATGCTTGTCATTAATGAGATTCTGACATTCGACACCCTCTTGTATGGCACAGAATGATGACCCCTTAGGTGAGCCGCATCATCCAAAGCTTCTTGACCTTAATCTGCCTCTCGAGATCAGCAACATCAACACCTTTCCCCTGGTCTTGGATCCATTCCGGGGTGAACCCAACCTTCAAAATCGCCTCGAACCCCTCTTCCTTGGTCGGCTCCTCCAGCTGGCTCCAAAACGAGTTGTACACAAGATCTGCAAGCTGCTTCCGCTCTCCCAAGACCGCCCTGAGAGCCCCGTTATGCCTGCACAGATCCTTCGGGGCAGTGAAATGGACACACCGAACTCGCTTCACTTTGCCGGCGAGAGGACCTTTGTTGGTGAAATCAAGCCATTGCGCGCGAGTAGTCACGTTGCGGTTGGTGGCGTCGATGACGACCGAACGAGACGAGAGAAGTGCGTTCCGAGCGTGTGTCATGCATGCGGAGAGAGACTTCAACATGTCCTTCACCGTGAGCGATCATTTAAATGGTGTCAGCGGGGGAAACGATTTGAGGATCACTCACCTGATTAACTATGGTGTATCCCGCAGACTCGAACCATCTCTTTGCGAAAGAGGACTTTCCGCACCCTGGACTTCCCACGAATAGGACGATCTCCGGTCGTAATTCATCTGGCGCGACAAGGGGTAGGTGACCTGGTGTGTAGACGTTTGCTGATGGGGCGGGAGAGATGCACAAGAGTGATCAATTTCGACGTTGGCGACAGAGCCCTCAGCTCGAGTACAAAGTGAGACGGTTCCAACGTACCAGGCGGAACATAAGTCGAAGGATCGAAACCTTTCATTTCGAACGACGCAGCAGCTTCGTCGGCGAAGAATTCTTCTGGTGTGTAAAAGCGGATTCCCACGTTTCCGGCAAATTTGCTGTGAGGACAGGGTGGTGAGCCACAGGGGAGTTGACATTTCATGACAGAAAAACGCATTAGTGAGCTACCGCGGGCTATACAAATCAGGGGCACGAGTCCGTACCGGTCCGAATCGGAAAAGTCCTTCTTCCTGCCCGTTTTCCATCCCACTGCACGACCAGCGGCATCACCAACAAAAAACGACTCTGCAAGGTCTTTAGCATTGTACAGCTCAGTGCCGTTGAATGCCGAAGCTGCTTCCTTGGAACTCACCAACAGGACCAAACTCCCTCTCCATGAACTCGAACATGCCCGGTCGCGGCTTGCGGTACTCGTCGTCTCCAGACGACACAAAGAGCAAGAGCGGTACCTTGAGCTTTGGTCCAGGAAGACATGATTGACGTGCATGAGGACCTTCCCGAGATAAGTCTGGGCGAAACCGGTGTGGACTCACACTTCGGGCCACCTGGGTCACCTTCCCTTTAAAATCCTCCTCTTTCTCCTCGCCCTTGGCACCCTTCTTCGCCGCGAATCCACTCTGGTTCGTGAAGAAAGCTATCCTGCACCCTGCTTCGGCACACCGACGGAGGGCGCGAGAGACCGACTTTCCAGAAGGGTCCAAGAACTTCCAGTCGGCCGCGTCCTTGGCGAAGACGTTGCCGGAACGGGTGGTGAAGACCGTCGAGTCGATGTCGAAGGCGGCGAGTGGGGGTGGTTCTGGTGGTGGGAGAGTCGACGACGTTGTCGGCGCAAAGGAGTGAGTAGGTTCATATCTTATTCATGAACTTTGAACCGGAACCCTTCACTCAAGGAGACTCACTTTCAGTGCCTAGCGATACCTTGCGCGCCGCCGATCCGTCTCCACCCGTGGGGTCGAACTCTCCCCAAATAAAATCTTCATTCACGCGATGCCACACGATGGGAGTGCTCAGCGGCCCCAAGCTGCTGGCGCTACTTGGATCGAAAAACGCCGCAGTGGCCCCTTCGGTCGCAACAGCGGCGGATGCTATGATGGTGGTCGTCGCTGAGGAATTGATGCCTGAAGCCGATGCGTGGACCGTTTCGGACAAAGACACGGCCACGGCGGCGGTCTCCGTGGCGGAGCTTGTCGATCCGGTTTCGGCCGTGACGCCGGTCGTTGAGGTTGTGCTCGCGTCTGTTCGCTTTGCGAAGAACGAATGAATACTGCCGGCGCCGCTCGCTTTCTTCTTAGCAGGAGATGCTACATATCGATGAAGAGGTCGTGTGGAGAATGAGAGACGAGACGAAACCGATTATCGACGCCGAATCAACCGCTGAGAATGAAGCAGTTGAAGGGGCAAGCAGCCCGCACCAGCTGAACCGGTCGCTTCCACCTTTCGCTTCTGTGCAGGCATTGTTGCAAACAGTCTCGCTCTGCGCTGAAAGTGTCCCAGCGCCCGTGTTATAGTTGGTTTGCGGCCTCGTTTGTGGGCTTCGCGTGACCACGGTTGCCTACACTTCCATGTCCGAAAAAGCAAGACATTTTTCGGCGTAATTTCAACAGTTATAGAACTCTCCCCCTCACTCGATTATGGGTAACTTTAGCGCTTGACCAAACGAGTGAAATCACCCACTTGACACCGATTCTTCAATGATCAATATCACCGATCGACATGACTTATATGGTTTTGTAAGGAGATTACAGTACGAAACTGGGTTTGGAAGAAGCGGACTCAGCATAACCAATCTGGCTCAGGAAATGACCTCTAATTTGTCAGACTTCGGTTGTACTTTTAGTCATGAATTGGATGACTAACCATACCGAAGATGACAGTTGCCGGCCCGAAATCACGTCAAGCTTTACTGTCATACAAATAAATTGAAACTCGCGGCTCTTCCATAAGTGATGAGAGTCATGACTTGATCAATATCACAATCTTCGTCTTCAACCCCTTTGAGAGTTTTGCAACAGAGGTTATGTTGGGACTTTTACCCACACTCTCCCATGAGAAAGGAAAGACGTCGTGGTAAGGCCAACGCTGCAGGGCAGCCGATATGGGCACCAACATTGAGCTCTCTAGCAATCCTGGCAGCTTTCCTCGCTTCCCTGTCCAGTCTCTCTTGCTCTTGTATCCGAAGGCCTTCATTTACCATGTCCTCCCAACGCTTCCCTCCGTGGGGTCATGATTGGGCCGTGATCACGACGATCGAGCATGCGATAACACGAGACACCAGCAAGACACACTTTGGGCCACTGCAGCCGCACATTTCTTCAACCCGACGTGACGTTCTGATGTGGATTAGTTTTGCGTAGTGGTCCATCGACAGGCAACGGCAAAGTACAAAAATCTGCCGGAGTGGAAGTCACGTCGACCGAGCAATCGCCATGTGTGGGTGCACTGCAATGGGAGCGTGAGTTGTTGTACGACGTGTGGTAGCCGACCCCTTCGTCGTGACCGATCCCCGGTCGTTTTCGCTATCCCTGAAGGCCGAACCCAGCCTGGGAGCTGATGGTCCGTGAAGCAATGATCATGCGAGAGATCGAGCGACGGGAAAAGGAGGCGAAAAAGATGGCCGTGGAAGCCGAGGGTGGAGTGAGTAGCTCGGTGACAATCAACTTTCAAGGAACCCAATTGTTTGATACGTAAACATTCGCTACAGGTCACTGACGTGGACACGAGTGTATCTAAGAAGCTGGCGAAACGAGCAAAGGCTGCCCTTGCTAAGATTCTGTCGCCATAGCTTAAGCGTTGTAGTTTCAAATGTTGGATATGTCTTATTGGACATATGGTCTCAACCACACGACAATGAAATTTTGACCATCCGGCATCTCAAATTTTACAGAGTCAGAAGTGCTGTTCGACTTGCTGATTACCCTCAAGAGCCTCGCGCCTTGCTCCAGGCGGTGCCGCCCAACGTCGATGAGGGCCAAAGATGGTTGCACCGAGGTAACTTCGATGTTGCGTACAGCATTGTTGTCAGGTAAAAAAGACAGTTGTAAAATGGCATCTTCTCAGACACGGCGGTCTTTAGTTATACGATTCTTGCTCGTCCTTATCTTTGTCGCTATCAGTTTCGCTATTCTCCTCCTTGCTGCCCATCTCCTCCCTGCAGTTGTCTCCACGATTGACAGTGCTGCCCACACACATCCCATTTTGTGATACGGGCATCAGTGTGACATCGCTCTTCCCAGATATGGAAGGAGCCGTTATATCCACTCGGGCAAAAAACGTCTTTGCATACTTGGCATGCCGTGTAGGGTAAATCCTTGGACAAAACGTTCTGTTGCAATCGTCCATCCCGCAACCGTTCCACCCATCTGGAATCCCACAGCGGTGACAGGTTGTCACACGAGACCACAACCACCAGAATAGTGGTCCACTTCGAAACCAGCCAACTATTCTTCAGCTACTTCATCGAGATCATCCACCTCGTCAAAGACACGAGTTCCGCAAACCCAGTCCACGAGCTCAGAGAAGCCGTTTTTGCAAGTAGCTTTGCGGAATGACATGTTGCACCTCGCACATGTCGATTTGGTGTTGCATGTTTTGCATCGTCCTCCGCCAAGCTTCGAAGACTTGTTGCAGAAGCAGCTCTCACAGATACCCGTCGATATTTTGCGGAGTCCTGGCAAGAGTCTGGCAAGATGAGTATTGCACTCAGTAACACTCTCCTTTACATCGTTACTTTTCGGCAATCTCGGTTGCAGTTGTCACGAACGTGACCATGTGTACGCTGCATTCTGCGCTGCGGTTGGACCAATCGTCTTCATCTGCGAGAGCTTGGGCAAGGTCAGCGTAGCTCTCGCCCTTTGTCAACGAGAATGTGTCTTCTCGAGGTTGGGGAAGAGACACCGTCAAGTGCCTTTACTGCTGTACCCACGTTGATCCCGTTCAGTGAAAGCGTGTGCACAAGCGAGCCGTCACCCAAGAACTGGCAGATGAGGTCCAAACCGTCCTCGTCCATCTGGCCAGCTCTTCGAATCCTGATGTGCCGGCAACAGACGTCTGCGTGTGGTTTCAGAGTATCGCGCTTAAGGCGGCAAGTCTCCAGGAGACGGTAAAAGTCGCGAGTCCAGAGGTTTGAGGCGATCTTTATGAGAACGTCCAGCGGGAGGTGCGAGAGGAGAAGGGAGCGGGCAGCAGCGCTCGGTGGGACGGGAGAGGGTGAAGACAAGTTCGGGGACTGCTCGATGAAGGAAGCCATTGGGGATGATTTGTTGGACGTTCTGAAAGGATGGGGGGAGAAAGTTGGAGGAATACAGAAGTGAGAGAAGAAGCCAGAAACGTTGCGCTGGGTGCTGAACAAGTGAATCTTTCAGAGGTAAATGAACATCCCCCACACCTCAAATGATCACCACAAGCGATCCAAACTTACCACAGGCTGATATCGTTTCTGTGCGACGTCATGTTGTTACCGAGTTGTACAGACTACAAACATATCGACAAGGAGTTACTCCAACATTACCAAAACAACATAACCAAAACAAGGAAAAAATTAAAATCAAAACGTGATCTCCATCAAGGGACACCACCTATTCCCTCCCCAAAAGTTCAATGGGAGACGCCAGATGACGATGTGTGGACGTCACGCGCGCGTCGAGCTCGATCGGCTCCGCGACTGACCGCAAACTGCCTTTCCCACTCAATGTTCGATCGCGAGAATTGTGCGAACTCGGGGGCAGTCGCACGTACGGGGGAGGCGCCACGTCATCCGTTGAGCCCATGCTCAACGATTGCATGCGTGCGAGGTGGAGATTCGCCATGGAGGACCCAGGCGAGGAAAATGTTTTCCTCATGGACCCGGTACGTTGCGATTCCAACGACGTGAGGGTCTGTTCCTCCGTCGGCTTTCGCTGCATGGGAAGTCTGGGAAGTGGGCCGCTTGACTGAAGGGAGCTGGAGTGGGCGGATGAGTGTCCGTGGCTCGAAAAAGTGCGGGATTGGGGAGCACCGAAAAGTGAACCAGACGTGATCCGGACGAAGGATTCGACGGAGTGCAAGGGAAAGGAGGGTGATTGTGCGGGAAGGAGATGGTCGGCGAGGTGGAGGCAATCCCTGCGCCATATGGTTAAAAAAATGCCGCGAAGCAGAATGAAGGGCCGGGCGACTCACAGTGGAGCAGTACCAACTGCACCAGACTCCGGATCAAAACAAGATGCCCAACCGTCACGGTATATTGTGCGGACGTCCACTCTGGATCCAGGTGTGAGGCTCAATTCGTCAGGTGCAGAAGCTTCGTACTGCAGGGTGAGTCGTCGTTGCATGTATTTAGCACGAATTCAAAAGAAAAGAAGAGGAAATCAATGTTGAGACTCACTTTTTGTTCAACGAGGAAAGGCGCACCGGAATATTCAATGTAAGGAGCATCTTCTAAGCCCTGCGGACCGGCGATTCGAAGGAAGAACCTGTAACGCAAATGTCAGAAGGTGCGTACGGCTGTTCGGTCTCCAACCCATACGTGAAAGTTTGACGAAGGCTCACCAGTGCGGTTCTTCGGGCGACTTTCCCTTTTCCTCGTTCATTCTTCGACGCTTCTTCCTGAAGTATGCAAACCCAACAACTCCTCCGATGAGAACCCCAACCCCAACGCCTGCACAAGCACCAATAAGGGCAACGCTTGGTCCGCCCGGTGAGCGGTTTCCTCCATCCGCTCTACCGAAAGCGGTGCCATTCGGGAAAGGAATGATTTGGTCCTCCGCGAGACACACTTTAGGAAAGTCTCCAGCGACGGTGAAGAGTTTTGGGTTGGTATTGAAGTTCGTGAGACTGCAGAAGGAAAGGGCTTGGGGAAATAAACCATCGATGGCACCCTCTAGTTTGTTGTCTTTGTGAGGGGTCATTGGTAAATGATCTCTTGCGTCGAACGACTTCAACGTCACCGCAACTCACCGTAGAAACTGACCGAAAAGAGTTTCTTAAGGCTAGTCAGGTTCGGAATTGTCCCAATGATTTCATTCCGCGGGATAACCAGGTATTCCAGACTGGGATTTCCTGACACATCAGGTATCGTCGTGAAGGAGTTGGAGCCGCCGTATATTCGTGTGAGATTTTTCAACCCCACGACCGATGGGAAAGCTCCGGTGAAGTTATTGTTGTTGAGCTCTATAATCTCAAGACTGGTGAAGTTTTCAAGGGACGGGAGGGTTCCATTCAAGCCCAAGTTCACGATGGAAGCCGTCACGACACGCCCGCTCCTGCAAGTGAATCCTCGAGTCGTCTTCCGTACGCCTCCATCTGTGAGCGTGACGTCCACGCTGTAATTGCAGCAGGAGCCCCGATTCCAAGGGACAGCTACGGCGCTTCGATCCAGGAGCGACTCGAAAAACGCGCAATCGGCTGAGGGGGACGTCTCTTGGGCATGAGACGCAAGAAGGGGAGCAATCAGCAGGACGAAAAGGGTGGGTCCTGCTATGGGTCGCATTCCATTGTGTTTTTGCTGCGTTGGGTGCAATTCTGCTTGAGGAGGCGCCCCGCGAGACGTTTTCCCGACGGTCAACACAAACGCCAAGCGGAATCACGATGCAAATTCAGACTTTGCGGTAAAGGTTTAACGTATCAAAACCCAAAAGTAAGCCGTTACACCTTCATGTCACTTTCAAAACTGATAAATAGAGTACAACAAAAATATCGACTAAGTCCCTGAACATGAAGATTCCTGATCATATGATCCTCTCTTTCTAACATTCACCCCGCCGGTGGAAAGGTATTGGGGGAATGGGTTCCTTCACTCAGAGTCAGTCTTCTCGTACGTCCAAGAGATTGCCCCGGGCCAAGTACGCCACCCTGGATACTTTGCAACTCAGCACCAGTGGTTGACATCTCACTTGAAAAAGTTTGAGCACGCTCAGGACGGGTGGGAGACAGTGTTCTGGTGAGTGTGGATCCTGAACTCCTTGCCAGTGTCATGTCGTCGCGTCCTTGTGGGAGAGTACTGAATGTCGATCCTTGAAGACTCCCCGCATTGTTCAGTGTTGCTGGTGGCGATTCTATACGCGATCCCAGGGAAGGCAACGCACGATTTGGAGTCTTTCCAGAGTTCCATGACCCAACGAAAGAATTCGCCGTGAGTGAAGCACTTCTGACCATGGAATCTTCACCTCGACCGAGTGGGAAAGATATTGGGTCCGCGTTGGAAAGAAGGTGGTCAGTGAGAAGAAGACAGTCGCTGGAAGTTCAAGGTGGGATGAGAGTAACCACTGAACATAATGCCTTGTTGTAACTTACAGTGGTACTGTCCCGAAAGTGCCCGCAACCTCGTCCCAGCAGGCAGCCCAGCTATGCACGTAAGTTTAGATTTATAAACGATTCGCCATGTCTTCGCGATTCAATTCTCACCCATCACGATAAATTGTTTTCATCCGCACAAGCGTTCCTGGGGCGAGGTTTATCTCGTCTGCGGCTTGGGCGTCGTACTTCATTGCGAGGAGTGCGTCAGTGACATTTCAATTACGAGCGAGGCTGGGTGGACCTGCAAACATATTTGAACTTACTTTCTGGGTCACAAAAAATGGTGGCCCAGTGTACTCAACGCTGGCAGCGGTATCTAGATCCTGGGGTCCGGCAACGCGAAGGAAAAACCTGCAACAGAGATCGAGACAACGCTCAAAACAGCGAAAACCCTACATGGGCTCGTTGATGCAACGAACCAATGGGGCTCTTTCAGCTCGGGTTCGTGTTCCCTTGCTCTCCGTGTCCTTCGAACCAAACAAAACGCGAGGCCCAGAGCAGCAAGAAGAACCGCAGCGCCCCCTCCTGCCGCGCCCGCTATGACTGCTACTCCTGGACCCGATGGTGTCGACGACGGGGGGAGTAGTGAAGATGCCGGTGTCGGAGATATGAGAATGGGTTGGTCCGGGTTACGATAAGTTTGTGATTCGTAAAGACACGCCGGGGGTATGTCGCCCGTCAGTGTGTAGAGGCCGACGTTGGTGTTGTTGTATGTGATACGGCATACTTGGACGCTTTTGGGTATTCGCCCATCGACAGGGCCAGATAGGTTGTTATCTGGAAAAGCATAGCGAACCATTAGATTCGTCGCACTACTCAAGGTGGAGAGCAGCAACGCACTGTAGATCCACAGAGTTACGAGTTTGGTCAGCATGGACAGGTCGGGGAACTGCCCGCTGATGTCGTTAAAGTAGACGTGGAGGTTTGTAAGGTTGACCAAGGTCTCCAGGCCCGCAGGAAACGAAGTGAATCGGTTGTGTCGGGCATACAACTGGGTCAAATTGGTCATGCCGGTCACGTCGGGTAATGGACCGGTAAAATCGTTGCTCGTGAGTTCGAGCACAGTGAGACTCGTCAAATTTCTGAATGGTGGCAGCTGTCCCTTCAGATTCAGCAGCGCCATGTTCGCTCGAACGATTCGCCCGTCCGCGCTACAGTTAAAGCCCTGCCAGTTCTTCTCCGAGTTCCATGGATCGAAAACTTCATTGTAAAATTGGCAACAGGACCCGCGAGGCCATCGTAGGGTGACGTTCGAGGCATCCAGCAGATCCTCGAAATATTTGCAGTCGTCCGCGGTACTTTGACAGTCGACCACCACCACGCCACGCGAGGCCAAGGTGATGGCAAGAAGCGCCAATGGCAAAGAGATTCCTCGGCGACGCTTCCTCATCTGGTGATGGATCCAGGAACGAATTGGGCGGGTGAAGTGGACAGTGGCCGGTCTTGGTTGCCCGATCTCTTGCCGAACTATTGAAAATAGCCGAATGACTTCTATCACATAATGACAAAGCTGACTTTTCAAAAACGATATCTACATATCAAACAGGACTTCCGGAATTTCTAACAAATCATTCCTTTGAAGCCAGCCAAATATTTTTCGTGCGTGGTGAACGCTGTACTCATTCTCCTCGGCTCCCGTTCACGTCACGCAACGGGATACCGTCCTCGATCATGTCAAAGTTGAGGTGGAGACGCGAGTCGGTGCTCAGCGTCGACCGGCTCACCTGCGAGCTCGGGTTGGAGGGGCCACGAACTGTTCGATCCCCATCAAGATCAAGAAATGAGTTAGACAATGCGATGCAAAAATGATGATAATGACCCACCCGTGGATCCAGCACTCCATTTACTGTATACGGCCGATCCCTGCGGGCTTGCTGTATTAAAGAGCGTCGAGCCCGGCGACGCGTTTGTTGCCATTGATCGTACAGCAGCAGATCGTGTAGGGTCTTTTGCGGTGGTCTGGGAGCCGGGGAATGGGTATGCAGCTGAGAGAGAGGCACTTCTGATCATGGAGACTTCGCCCCGTGCGAGGGGAAACGAGAGCGCGTTGGGAGAGGCGCTCGAGTGGAGGTGGTCCGTGAGGAGGAGACAGTCCCTGCATTGCATGAGTGAGCAAACGGGAGTAGGTTAAGACCGGGCCACATCGAGTCCAAAAAGCCGAAGTCAGCACTCACAGTGGCGCTGTTCCAAACTGCCCGGTGCTTTCATCCAAACAGGCTGCCCATCTGCGGTGTTATCGCAGAGTGAGAACCGTTGTGACCGCAAACATTGAATGAGGATCTCACCCGTCCCGAAAGATGGTCTTCACTATCACCGTTTGTCCAGGCTTGAGGGTCATCTCGTCGGCCGCTTGAGCATCATACTAGTAGACACATTCGTTGAGATGGCCGGTACGACGGCGCCCAAAAAATGGAGCTCATGAAACGAACCTTTTCGGTCACCAAGAACGGCCGTCCATCGTACTCGACACACGCATCTCCGTCGAGGTCCATTGGTCCGGCTACTCGGAGGAAGAACCTGACCCGACACCAATCAAAAGGCCGTTGGCTCGTACGCGAATCCGCTCTCGACGCCGAGCACTCACCAATGGGATTCGACATGCTCGGGCGACTTCGTATGCCTACTTCCACCCCTCTTGCGTCTGACAAAGTAAAACACCAGTCCTATCGCTGCAAGGAGCACGGCTACTCCACCTCCCACCGCGCTCACGATAACGCCGACGTTCGAGCCGGAACCACTTGCACTGGGAGCGGGTGCTGCAGCTGGTGTTGGGATGGGGTCGTTCGGGTTCCGGATCACCTGGTTCTCAAAGAAGCAGGAGGGGGGTACGTCCCTCGTTAAGGTGTAGAGACCCGGGTTTGTGTTATTGAAGGTGAGTCGGCAGACGGAGACGCTGCGTGGGAGGAGCCCGTCCACGTTTCCGGTCATGAAATTGTCTTGAACGTTGGGGTGGCGCGCATGAGTGAGATTCACGGTCCTTGCATTTGCAAGCGTCGACTTTAAGCTCACCATGCACCCAGAGCGTGAACAAATCCTTGAGCGCGGTGAGATTCGGAAAGGGGCCCGTGACATTGTTGAGGTAAAAATGCAAGTTCCTCAACCCGACCAGCGTTTCAATCCCGACGGGAAGGGTCGTGAACCTGTTCGCCCGCGCGTGCAGTTGCGTCAGGTTGGTCATGCCGCTGACATCGGGAAAGGGACCCGAGAAGTCGTTGGCGATTATTTCGAACACGCTCAGGCGCGTTAACGACTTGAACGAGGGCAATGTCCCTCTGAGGCCGAGGAGGGTCACGCTTGCTCGTGTGATTCGCCCGTCCGCAGTGCAGTTGAATCCTTGGAACGTCTGCTCCTGATTGAAATTGTCGAACACGTTACGGTAGAAACTGCAGCACGCCCCCCGTGTCCAGGGAAGCGCAACATTGGATGCGTCCAGCAGGTCCTCGAAGTATTTACAGTCCTCTGCGCTGGAGCCGCCCGGGGTGGGAGTGGAGCTCTGACCACGCACGAGGGAGACGCCACACCAACCAGCAAAAACAAACAGCAGGAGCAGCCCTCGAGCGGGAGGAGAAGGCGGTCGATTGGCCCGTGTGCGATGTAATGCTGCGAGGTGAGGACAGTTGGCGGGTGCGGGCGGAGTTGGGGGTGTCGAGTGGTTAGAGTTGAAGGGGTGGCGGTGGCGACTACCCCGACTGAGCTGGCAAGTGGCACGTACTTGGCATCCAAGAATGCAACCAGCGGATCGAACACGTGCTGTTTCGTCTTTCTCCCAAAGCAGAACCCGCCGCCCTATCGCGTGCTATCGCAAAAAGGGAGGCGTTACCCCACAGATCTTTGTCGGTGGCGGGTATATTCCGGAATAATTCGTGTATATTACATCAAAACAGTTTCTCGGCGAGTTCCTGACGACAGGTTCAAAACCCAAACCAGGTTTATCAAAAACTTCGAGGCACTCCAGCCGCAGGCGCATTGTTCATCTCATCCAGCGCAACGGCATGGCCGCCGCCGTCTGGCAGACTGCTCTTGCTCCCCACATGCGAATGCGACGACCATGCCGTTCGGGACGTGGACCCGGACAGCGGTCTGGACATTGCGGCGGCGGGCGGGTTGGGTATGCGTGCTAACGACCCTGAAGTGTCCCTCGGCGACGCGATGGCGGTAGACCCGGGGCTAGACGGTGTCGACGTCCTCCCGTCCGCGCCGCCGCCGCCTCCGACGGATCCGACGCCCGACGTTGAGAACGTATTGGACGCGCCGCCGTTGGAGCGCATGATAGAAGAATGGCCGCCGACCCGCCACGACGCCGACCCGCCGGTACCGTGAACGAGAGATCCTTCGCCGGGGAGGAGTGGGAAGGACCGCGCGTCGTGAGGTGCGAGGATGTGGTCTGTGAGGAGGAGGCAGTCTCTGTGGGTGTGAATGTGGAGAGGAGGCAGGATCACGGGAGATGGGATGGGATGGTGGGAGACGGGATGGTGGGGTTTAGGAAGTGGGCGCGCGGTGAGGGTACACAAACGAAAGGAAAGGAGCGGGAAGAGAAGTACGTACAGGGGAACGGTACCGAATTTCGTGCCCGATTCGTCCCAACATGCGGCCCATCTTTATAATTTTGATGGAGTGGTAGAGCGGGGTGCGGTCGTGGGCGGTGAGTGCAAGCTGCTTCCACATTCACGCAAAGGCAACGATGTGACAAAACTGAAACGCACCCGTCACGGAAAATTGACTGCATCTGCACAGTGGTCCCCGGTGTGAGGTCCATTTCGTCCGGTGCTTGTTTCTCGTACTGCCGGCGCCGGTGAAGGAAGCAAGGTAGGGTCCAAAAGCGGTTCCTTGAGGAAGGGAAGACAAGAACTCACGCTCTGCACCACGGAAAACGGCGGACCCGAGTACTCCACGCTGTCGGCGTTTTCGAGCCCCAGTGGGCCGGCGGTGCGGAGGAAGAACCTAAAGGAACGCAAATCGTTGGAAGGACATGCCTACTAAACTGCATGGGGCATGAATGAAGTACGAACCAGTGAGGTTCTTTCAACTCCTTGACTTCACGCTCTTTTCGTCGCTTGCGGGATCTCCAAATGAAAAACGCCGAAGCAGCGACAAGAACAACCGTCCCCGCTACAATCGCCGCAATCACCCCTTGCCAATTCGGGGGTTTGACCGTCTTTGAATCCGAACTCGCAGTGCTGCGTGGCTTGTTGACGTTGGGTATGACCTGGCCCTCGGAGAGACAAGCAGGAGGTACTTGATCTGTGGCGGTGAATAGGCCCGGGTTGGTGTCGCCGAATGTGAGTCGGCAGAAACGAAGGCTGGGGGGTAGGAGGTTGTCTACGGGGCCGGTCAGGTTGTTGCCTGGGGGGTGGAGAGCGTGGGAAGCGGGAAGGTGTGAGTCGGGTGCCGCACACAATATATTGCGTACCGCTATGTTGAAGTTGAGACGAAGTACGAACCGTCGACCCAGAACACGAAGAGCTGCGAGATGTTGGTGAGGTTCGGAAGGGGGCCGGAGATGCTATTGTTGTACAGCTGCACGTTCTGGAGCGCGACGAGGTCGGGTATTTCTGGCGGGAAGGTTGTGAAGTTGTTTCCCCGAGCATAGAGGAATTTAAGCTTTGTAAGACCGCGTAGGGACGGGAATGGGCCCGTCAGGTTATTCGCCGTGACGTCGAGGAGTTCCAATTCCGTGAAGTTTGTCAAAGACGGTAAAGGCCCCTTGAGATTCATGAGCGCCAAACTCGCTCGCGTGACCCGCCCACTGGCCGAGCAATTGAATCCGCGAAACGTGGCGGGTACGTCGAGCGGTGTGAAGAAGTCACAGCATGCGCCTCGCGTCCATGGGATGGGAACGTCTGATGCGTCGATGATGGACTCGATCTCCAAGCAATCGGGGGTTTGTCCGGTGGACACGCCACACAGGAATCCGAGTGCCAGCGCACACACGGCCCACGCCTTCCGCGTTATGCGCATCGTATATGGTCCATAGAGCGAGTTTTGATTGGCTGGCGATGTGTTGCCGATGCCTGAAATCGATTCCTGGATAGGCAAATCGTGGGGCAAAAGTTTACCCGAAATTCATCCGTTGCCCCTCGTGCAAGGGCAACGCTGGCACAGCACGACAATATTCGATCCCGCGGACCTTCAATTTTGTCCCCCGCCGCCGCGCTGCACGCACGAGCGAAGAGTTCGCTTCCCACTCTCGGCTCTTTTTTTGCTGCGCTGCCTCCGCCGCGATGGCCCGTCCACGTGTCGGATTCTTTCTCGCGGTGGCTGCGACTCTCGCACTCCTCTGCACACCCACGCCATCGCACTCGGCAGGCGTCGTGCAGACCCTGTCCTCTCTCAAGTCCACCTACGCCCTCACGATTATTCTCCAGGCGGTCGACCCGGGCGGTATCTTCGCAAGCGCGGATTTCGTCAAGAGGCTCAACTCAAACTCAACGCGGAAAACTCTGTTCGCCCCGCTTGACGACGCCTTCAATAAAGTCTTTGCATCTGGACTGAGTCTGCTCTCACTCTCGCCCTACCTCGAGGAATTCGGATCATACCACTCCTCGCCCATCGTGCTCTCCAAGTCCTACATCGACCAGCAACCAGACGCATTCTACCTGCCCACATTCCTCGCCGCCGGGGGAGCTACAAACTCCAGCTTGATCACACCGCAGGTCATCAGAGTCGCCAAGACCAATGGCACACTCACGTTCCAGATCGCCGGGTGGTGGGAGTCGGTCGTCATTGCGAGCTACCCGGCAGACGACGGCATGTTGTACGTCATGAGCGAGACACTACCCCCTCCGGTCACGTTGAAGGAGACGCTCGGGTTGAAGAAGATGGTGCTCATGCCGCTTGTGAGTGGTCCGACAGGAGCGAGCAGAGCGAGCGGTGGGAGGACACCGAGGCCTAAGCGCGATAGCGCCGACCGAGGCCGATATCTCGCGGAGCGAACCCGAGACCTAAGCGCCGCTAGGCGCTGACCGAGGCCACGAGCGCAGCGAGTGTGTCCGTAGGAGGCGAACGCTTCTGCGCGGAGCGCGAATGATCCTGCTGTCGAGCAAAGGGAGAGGTCCTCCGAAGGCGAATTACCCCGGGGATGGATACGAGAGCGAGGCTTAAGCGCCGCACCGCATTCCACACCTTGCTCACCGTCGATGCACCCCAAACCTCACACCACCCAACTCACATCCGCCCTCTTAACAGGTTCCGAGCGCCAAGAATCTCACCACCAACTATGTGTCCAAGTTCACCGACTTTGCGGTCGCGACCAACTTCACGGACGAGTTCGAGGCTGTCGTACCTGGGACGATGTACGTTTGCATGCGCGTTTCGCCTTTTCCCGCCTTTTTGCCCTTTTTTACGTTTCCAACCTTTTCCACCTTCAACCCCTGCACTCCCGAACCTCGCCAACCTCGCCCCCCGCCGCTCACCTGTGCTTATGCGGTGCCGCCCCCCCAGCCTCCTCCCGTCAAACACCGGATTCGACGCCGCAAAAGCCGTCATCGACGACGCGACCACGGACGAAGCAATGCGGACCAAACTCATGCTGGACGTGTTGAGGTTCAACAGTATGTTTCGTCTGC
Source organism: Gonapodya prolifera JEL478 (assembly GCA_001574975.1). Classification (NCBI taxonomy): domain Eukaryota; kingdom Fungi; phylum Monoblepharomycota; class Monoblepharidomycetes; order Monoblepharidales; family Gonapodyaceae; genus Gonapodya; species Gonapodya prolifera. The sequence goes on from KQ965826.1 coordinate 104,660, forward strand.
GTTGCTCCTTCCCACTTCCGTCTCCCTTAACCTCCTAACCACCACCCCTTTTGCCCACCCTAGTCCTCCCCGGCATCTTCTATACCGCCGAAAAAACCGGCCTCTACCCAACCCTCCTCAACGAAACCCTCTCCCTAAACGCCTCCACCTCGTCCGCCTTCTTCGGCTCCACGCCCATCGTGCGCACCGTCCTGCTCTCCAACGGGGTCGCGCACATCGTGGACTCGCTCGCGTTCCCGTCGAGCGTCAACACGATGCTGTACGCGCTGAATAATACGCCGGATAGACTCGCGCAGAAGAGTGGAGGGTATTTGATTATTGGGGTCGCAAGTGGGTTGTGTATTTTGGGTGTGTTGATTGCGTTTGCGGGGTGGGGGAAGGGGAGGTGGAAGAGTTGGGCGGAGGAAAGGACGAGTGAGTGGCCTTGCAGTTGTCGCATTTCCTCACATGGCTTGGGATGAACCGTCCTGTTACAGTGCACATGCGCGACCACACCGTCAAGGTAAGTCACCCTTCCGTCTCACTCCCTCAACACAAAACCAACCCCCACCTGAAATTGAAATGTCTCCCGCAGCCGCACCCCTTCTTCAAAGCCTACGCCGCCAAAGTCGGTGCCCTCAAGGAAAACAGCCTCGTGTACGACGGTCAGCCTTTCCTCGTAGCGCGCAAGGTATGTCTCTTTCTTTCCTGTCTGCTACGTGCAAGGACCTCGTACGGTAACTGACCCCGCCGTCTAAACATTGATAGTACGAGCCCCAGGCCGTGGATGAAATTGCGTTGTACCCGGGGCAGGTAAGATGGCTGTGCTGGTCGTTTGGTCGCGAGGAAAGTTGCTGAAACGTCTTCCCTATCCGGCCGGCAGCTCGTTCGTATCAACACGATCTTCAGGGACGGATGGTGTATCGTGCACTCGATCGATACGAACGAGGTCGGAGCTGCTCCTCTGTGAGTGTCGTGTCACTGTGCCAACCTCCCCCCCCCCCCCCCCGTGCCACCTTCCCCGCCGAATTCTCACCCCCTCCTTCTGACGTTCACAGCGACTGTCTCCGCTTATCAAGCCAACTTCCCGACATCCCCGACGCCGCCTCTATGTCTGGCTACACGCGCATCGAATCGGCCTACCCGCCCGTCATGTCACGCATCATGTCCGAGCGCACTCTCCAGACGAGCCAGTCCCAGGCCCAGCTGCTCGATATGTCCACTGAGGAGCACGTTTCACCGAGCCAACGGCACGGCAGCTACGAGCGCAACGGGAGTTACGAGCGCGAGGGCGTCAGGTCTCCGAACGGCAACGAGGCCCGCGACCGCTACAGCCCGAGTAATCCCGAGGAAGCCCAGCTGGACGCGTGGCTTCGCCGCGAACAGACGCGGGCCCGGTCGCGGTCGTCGCGGCGCAGCGTGGCGAGCTCGCACCACCGGCCGCAAACTGCCGAGGAGCTGGCGCAGGAGCTTGGGTACGGACCTGATCCTACCAATTACTCACATTCCTACGGTACCCCCTCGTCGGGGCTCGGAGCCCAGAGCGGCGTGCTCGCCCAGATGCCCCCGAGCGTGAATACTTTGGAGAGGGAGAGGCAGAGGTACGAGACGGATGTGTACGTTCCGCAGAGGGCCTACACTGGCGGGCAGAGGCGCGCGGATGAAGGAAGACCGGGCCCTGGCGGCTATGGGCAGTACTAAGACGTGGACGTGGGGTCGAAGGAAGGAGGCAGGAATATTTTTGCTTTATCTAGCCCGAATAGGAATAGTCTTGTACCGTGGAGTAACGGTTATGATGTTTTTTTATCTATCGTTTGGACGCCTGCAGTTTTTCCCACTCGTAGGGGGTTTTGGTCGTCAGCCCGAGCGCGTGGAGGCCTTTGACTTTGAGCTCTTCATCCAGCAAGGAGTAAATGAGCTGGTGTCGCTTGACCAAAGGCTTGGGGAGGTTGCGACGGCGTGAGCCAAGTCGAGGAAGTCTGCTCAAAGGAAAGCTGATGCTCACCTTCCCAGCGAACTCCTCCGACACAACGGTTACAGAAAAGTGCGTCTCCTCCGGATTCAACCCCTTCATTGCGGCGTGGCCTCGGTGCTTTGAGCTGTCGTCAACGATGTCGATGTGAGTGGGTTTCAGAGCTGAAGTAATCTGAGACGCTCAAGAGAAGTCAATGAGCCAATGATGGAAGGGAAGGGAAGGTATTTCCCACCTTTTCTTTGATGGAGTTGGCAATAGGTCCTGTCGGTTCGGCCATGGTTGTCGAGGTTGAGGAAAACGTTCGTGGAGAAATGAATCGATCGGAAATAACGGTCCCCGTTCGAGAACGCCCCGATAGCGACGATGCGGTAGAGCGGTTCACTTGTCGCAGAAGCGCTTGCAATCGACGAGGATTGGCAAGAGACGGAGTTGACATTTCACTCTAATGTACATGCGATATTTTGCCGGTGATGTCTCATCATTGCAAATTTCACGGATGGAGTAACAGTATTACCCTGTATAAGTATTACGAGGATTTTAAATAAGTGTGAAAACTAGAAGTTAGCGTTTTGTGGTGTTATGATTAATCAGTGAAGGGCGACTGCTGACTGCAGACACATCCTGCAGGCTACATCACTCCACCAAGTATCTCTTACAACCTACACCTGATAGACTCTTACCTTGTTGCACCAAGTTTGGGTGCCAATTTGGGCAGTTCTGAAGGGGAACAACCATTGTGCCAGAGATAGTCAGGCCCAAACCTTGCTTACTAATGAGTAATGACCAGAGAACAACTTTAATGTATTAAGGCATGTAGGTAAGAGTTGGAAGGATATGAATAATTAGACGTGGTTTTTGGCAACACGCAGTTATGCCAACAAAATCTAGTAACTCCAATGACCTCTCCAAGATGGGGGATGCTTCTCATTGAATTTCCCGGCTATCACTTACGTAAGTGGAACAAATTAAAGGTCCACTGAAGGATGCCACCAGAGAAAGCTCTGCCAATTTACTCATCGCATATGTTTTCCTTATAGAAATAAGCTTTCAAGAGATTTGGGTGATAAGAGACTACTTGTTGCAAGCAATTGATGTAATGTTCTCCCACAATATTACTTCCTTATCAAAATAAGCTTTGGAGCAATTCTGAGATGGTAATGTTGCCCCCGCCCAGCCCTGGTACCCTTATATCCAATACACTGCATCCCTGATTCCCTGTGAGTGTGAGTTGGGGTTGCTTGAGCTTACAAAATTCAAATGATGTAGTTTTGACACCACAAAGTGTGGCTACTGTTGGTCCCCTGCCAGGTGGCACACAAGGTGAACTTTTCAACCTTCAAAGTTGACTGGCACACAAGTACAGGTTCAGTGATGGGTTCGCTTGTGTCAGAGGGGTGTGGGCTCCATATGTGGGCAGTGGTGACATGTGGGTGTGCACTGCGGACGAGAGATTTTCTCAAACCCCATCCAGGGAATTTGCACCAAACACCCGCACCTGACACACTGCATACCTGTGCGTGTGAGGCAGGGTCTTTTTGAGCTTCCAAGTGGTTGGCGCAGGCTGCGGGAACAGTCGGCAAACCCTCTTCAGGACGGACAACTCCAACAAAGGCTGGTGCGAAGTGGCCCTCTTGAACTCTCTGGTCGGGAACACCAGAAGCTATCGATGGTTTGGCTACAGTCTTCTTTGATGGCAGAGAATTGGTTGGGCGGTCAAGTATTCACAACATTTCTGCATCTCTCTTCCTGGGCACTTTGTGCGACCGGATTGAGCTTTGGTTTCGGCCGCAAAACCATGGTCTTAAACATGTTGCGGTGCTCTGGTTTCCACTCCTGGCCAAAACATGGTGGGCGCTCTTGGGACGTCGATCTGCCTCCTAGAGTTTTGGCTCTCTCGTAATTTCACATTTTTTGAATTCTTCAATTTCCAAAGATTCTTGTTCAATCTTTGACGTTGAATGGAATCTTTGCCTATTGACGAATTCGGAGACGTACATCGATGATGATATAACATATCTAAGCGGAAAGCACGAAAGCTTTGTTGTTTGTTGCAACTTTATAATTTGGAACGCAATATTCTGGACTTGGACCGATGAGTTCAAAAGAAAATACCGATACCGTCTTATGTGCAATACATCTTTTGCATAGTCTACATGATCAATTACAGCTTGAAGGTTTTTGGAATCCAGTAATCCAACCCTTTGGGCTTCACTTCCGGGAACTTGTGCGACTCGTCCCGTGGATTCAGGTTCTGTCCCGACGCGACAATAACGCCCCATCGGCGGCCAATGTCGGCGGGGTTCGCGGCGAGCTTTTCCTTGGCAACGTCCAGTGGCTCTGTGTTTATGGTGTAGGTCACTCCTGGGAAGCGAACAGGCAATGGCGGGTAGGTAAAGTATGTGAATGGCCAACTTCATTCCTGTGCTCACCTCTAACCTTCCCGATCAAGGCATACAACTCGGCATATGATGTGATCGCTCCGTTGACCTGAGTTTCCCGGTTCTTGAACTCATCTGGGCGGAGCAGGATCTGAGCAAGGTAAGCAGCAACGTCCTTTCATTTGTGGGAAGTACGTTGTCGTTGGCAACGGTCCACTGGGTAGTTCAAACACAACGGGGGGCTCACATCTCGCGCCGTGACGGTGAACTTCGTGTTCGGGTCGCCATAAACGAATGCGGTAGATTTCTCCTCGTTAATGGCGGCTTTTCCGATAGGGTAGTCGAGGAAAAAGCCGTTCGAAAGCCCGATCCACTGGTAGTGTTTCGCAATGTTACAAAAGCGCCGTGGAACATTGATATCCGGAAAGGCAAGGCCCTCACGTCAATTCCCGTTTCTTTTGCCAGGTTACGAGCGGGCCACTTTCCGGCTGCGACGGGGTTGTCGAATCTAATGGTAGCGAATGTCGGCGTTCGTCGAGTTCTGTTCTTTCGTGACCATCGCCCAAGAATTAGACCGAACTCACTCTAATGGGACTCCGAACTCAGAAAGCACCACTGCGCTGGCACCTGCACGTTTGGCGGCCTTGATGACTGCAAATTGCGGCTCTTTCAAAGCGAGGAAGCCCAAAGCGATGACAACGAATTTTGCTCCTACAATGATCGTCAGAGGCGCGTTACCTTCTCTGCAGCCACGAAGAGTGAAAATTCAAGTCCGCCGTTCGCAAAATCACCCTTCACAGCCTCTACAAGCCCGTCCTCGGTCCACTCCGGCACCAACTTCATCTCGTGCCCTCCGCTCGCTTCCTTCACCTTCCTTCCAACGAGCCAGACATTGAACCCAACTTTCTTGAGCGCATCCGCGATGATGATGGCGAATGGGCCTTTGTTTCGGGGGGACGATCGTGAGCGAATGGTGGTAAGAAGAACACTGTTTGGTGAAGACCAACCGTTTCCAGCGATTGCGGCGTTCTCTGCGGACTTCGACATATAAGCTGCGATGGTAATGGCAACGAGGCTGATGGCGATTGACCGTATGAGCATCTATATCGGGTCCATTACGCCATAAATCGGGTCATTCGTATTGCCTGGACGCCGCCCTAACCCACGTCACGTGATCGTTCGTGAGCACTCTGGCGCCAAAAGTCGGGAAGCGACAGGAGTTTGCTCGATTATAAGGACCGGGTCGGAGAGACTGGCCATTGGAAGGCGTTTATGCAATGAACGAATTTATGAAAATTTTCGGGTAAATTTATGTCCGTGGCAATTCGAATATCTTTCGCCTACATATGCTCAGTTCTATTCAGGACCAATTCAAAGGATGGTCGTTGCGTCAAGTGAGAGCCCGTCTGACGATGTTCGCGCTCGGTAGTCGAGCACTGTCCTCATTCGTCAACCCATCAACGATCACAATAGCTGCTCCTCCAAGGGTTGAACTTTTTCATGATAATTGGCTCCGTGTTCATGCTTTGGAAGGGATGGTCGCTCTTTGCGAACAGCGAGAGCCCAATCGTTGTTGTTCTGAGGTGAGAGGCATTGATATGTATGGAGAAACCAATTACTCGTTTTTCCAACTCCAATTACTGCTTCCGCCCTTATTTGACTCGATTTTCAGTGAAAGCATGGAACCGGCATTTCAGCGAGGGTATTTTCAACGTTTCAAGCGTCCTTCACCACTCTGAGTTTTCTTCAACAACGCGCCGCTCTTGTCCAGAGACCTCCTCTTCCTCACAATGCCTACGGGCCCCATTCGAGTCGGTGACATTACTGTCTTCAAGCTCCAAGGAAAGAAGATTCCCGTGGTACACCGGATCTTGACCGTTCACGATGAGTGAGTGAGCGATTACATTCCTCTCTCTCTGGACGAGCCTCTGAAAAAGATGGACCAGAGACGCTACAGGAAAGCAATACATTCTTACTAAGGGTGACAATAATCTCGACGACGACCGGGTCGGTGGAATCTGTGAGTAGCAGTGACTGCAACAGCGCCGCAGATGTTCTGTGTTACTCCCTTTTCGCCCCAGACAATAGCAATCAAATGTGGATCAATCGCGAGGATGTTACTGGGAAGGTTCAGGGGTGCGTAATCGGTGTGATGTTCATCTAATTCTGTGATAGAATATGGCGCACTAACGTGTGCCTGCCGAACCCGCCATCAGCTTCATCCCCTACGCAGGCATGGTGACCATTATCATGGATCTCTATCCTCAACTGAAATATGCACTCTTGGGTGCACTGGGATTGTTGGTTGTGTTCCAACGCGATTGACACTAGGACCAGTCATTACGCAGATCGACAAAGACAAGGCGTTGATATCAGCCCGTTAGACTTATATTTTTGATTGCAAGAATAAAAGTCCGAAATTGGATAATGTTGTCCCTGAATTTGGCCACGGCCGCGAGCGGCACACCTTCAACGACAGCCCATAACGAACGCTTCCGGAGTTCTTTAACATCGCTTTTGCCGGATAAAACATCGCGGGGCTCAAGCTTTCCGTTTCCTGAAGTCCATATCTCACGATGCGTCCTCGGGGTGATTGGGGCGGATGGCCTTGGTGGACATCTCTTTTAGTCCTCACCCTCGAATTGCAGGGAATCAATGCGCAATCGCAAGCGACCGACTGCGCCGTCGTGGAGACAATGTACACCCAAAGCGGTCTCCGGGCTCCCTGGGTGACCGGAAATTGTTGCGCTTACTCGGGGGCCATCGGGTCAGGACAATTCATCCTCTGCGACACAAAGAATCGAATCATGATGATCAACTTGAAGGGTGTGGGGCTCTCTGGGTCTATTCCAGCATTGGACGGGCTCACTTCATTGAATTGGCTCAACCTCCAGAGCAACAACCTGACAGGTCCCTTCCCGAACCTCTCGTTCGCCAAGGACCAACTCACGAACATATTTCTGGATCACAATGCTCTCTCTGGGCCGTTTCCAGCTTGGATAGCTGATATGACAGAGCTTCAGAACTTCGAGATAACGTCAAATCAGCTCACGGGCACATTGCCCGACCTGAGCACACGTCTCACCAAGATCCAGATATTCACAATCTCAGAAAACAATCTCGAAGGCAACGTCGATGGGAAAATCCCAACCACAATCACCCTCACATCGTGCACCCTCTACAGTGCAGTGGGGACCGGCAACAAAGGACTGTACGCGTGTTCGGGAAACATTCCGAAAATTTGTACCCGGTACTACGGCCCTCTTGTTAGCACAGGTCCAGACTGCCCGGGAACCGGCTCTTCGGTCGCAGCTCCTGCAGCATCCACCTCGGCAGGGGCCGCAAGTCCAGCGGCCACCTCCAACCCAGCTGGTGCCACGACCGAACCGCCTCCTTCCCTCAACATCACCTTGGTTGCTGCTGTAGCTGGTGGATCCTTTGTCGCGATCGTCCTCCTCGCGCTGGGGACGTGGTTTTGTCTCCGAAGGAGAAAACAAAATGCTGCAGCCAAGCCTGGAGGCATGGCTCAAGTGGCTCCTCCAGGCACATATGGATACACACCGTACTACTGTGAGTGATGAAATGCGTTGTCATCGTGATGTCGAACCCTCTGACACCTCAATGCAGATCCGAACCCAGCCGGGGCTATTCACCCTCAAGCTACCCCTAACCAGGGTCTTTCTCCCGCCATGACTACTCGCCTCGCAGGTAGCGGCTCTTCCAGTGGACCTCCTCACGTGAGTGCACGCATCGTTCCATCAAACTCATACGGCCCTCTCAGCTTGCTTTGTAGTGGCTCTTCCTCCACCTCACAGCTCCACTCGGCCGCGAAAACGAGCCCTTCGTGGACTGCAAGCTTGAAGCCGAAGCCGTCTCTGAAGTAAGCCTTTCTCTCTTCGAGAGTGTGACTTGACCTTACCTGTCACCATCATTTACGCTCCAACTTCAGTTCCCCGCCACCCCCCCCGACGAACTGCCCCTCTTCCCGGGCGACCGCATCCTCCTCACCTGTATATTTCGCGACGGCTGGGCGCTCGCACAACCCCTTTACGGCGCCACGCACCCAGACGCGCCCACTGTCGGCGCCGTCCCCATCGAGGCCCTGGAAGTCTTCGGTGTCGACCCACCGCAGACGCAAACGCAGCGTTTTGACTCGCAAACACAATCCCTCGCGGAGGGACCAGGTCCAGGGTCGAGCGCTGCGGGGAGGTTCGGGAGCAGGATGTGGCTCGGGGAAGGAGCAGGAGTAGGCGCGACGGCCGTGATGGGGTTGCAGCCGGCGATGAGCGCGACATTCTCGTCGGCGATGGAGGGGGCGCCGTCGAGGAGGGCAGGGTATGGGGGGAGTGGGAGCCGGCGGGGAGTGGGACAGGTGGGTCTAGTTGCTGTCCAAAGGCGCCGGTTTTCCTGAAACGTGCCACTCACGCTTTGGTTTCCCATGTCCTCCAGTCAACGTACATGAGCTCCTCCAAAGACTTCCGCGGCCCCTCCGTTCCCGCATCTCGCTCATACCAACACCTCGACCAGCCGCCCGCTTCCAAACCCATCTCGCCACCCTCTCGCGCTCATTCCGAGCACAGTCTTCCCTTCGACTCCCGCACAGCCTACTCGTCGTCCCAGCCTGGATCGGGTCGCAAAACACCCTCGACGCAGGGATCGAGGCAGGTCGCGTCACGCAGCTCCAGGGCGGTTTCGACGGCGTCGTCGGGTGGGACGCGGTACTCTGCGGGCGCGGGGAGTACGGACCAAATCTTGTGGAGTAGTGGGGTTGGAGGTGGTGATCAGGGGAGTGGGCAGTGGCGGTGAAGGATGGGGCGTGGATATTTTTTTCGGGAAGGTGAAGTGACAAGGGTCCAGCTGGAACTGGGTTAATTTATCGTGACGACGGGGTGCTGGAGATATACTTAGAACTAATGTTGCTAATTTTGTAACACCGAGAGATGCACTAATGTATCACGTCTTGGGCTGCGGCATGATTTGAAATGGATCTTCTTCGATCCTTTAGCAAGACAACACAACGTGAATTATGGTGGTACGTGGAAATTATACATTAATACTGAATACTACTGCCTATACGTAGCCCCGCTCTACGCTCCGTGCGGCGTGCTTTACTCTATGACGTAAGCTTGTAGTGTCCTGGACAATGTTCCGTTTTCTCGACTGAGCCTTCATCTCGCCATGACTCCAAAAGCCTTTCCCACTCCGTACGTTGCTCCCATGGCTAGTAAGCCACCCACCATGACTCTCCCCGCAGCTCGCAGTGGAGGAGCACCACCCAAGTACGCCCCTATCCCGCCGAAAAAGAGCAATCCCAAATTAGTCACCAGAACAATAGCAACAACCTGCACAATTGGATCGACCCAAAACCCGCCACCAAGAATCGGAATCACGGCGCTAGCCGTGAACGAAAGCATGGACGCAATCGTCACGCCAATCGGGTGGGACAGATCCTCCGTATCGATCCCGAGCTCCTCCCTCGCATGCAGGGCGACAAGTTCTTGCAACGAGTGATTGTTGTGGTAGTGCTCGGCGACTTCCCGTGCCAATGCGGGCGGGAGACCGCGCGACTCGTCGATGAGGCAGAGCTCGGACATCTCGGGAGTGGTAGGGGGTTCGCCGCAGCGTAGGAAGTCGAGACGCTCGCGGTGCATGTCGGTGAGTTCGGCGTCGGGCATGGACCAGACGGAGACGTATTCGCCTGTTGGGGAGTTTGGAAGCAGTGATGGTACAAGGGCGACGGAGTTTTTATCATGGAAATGGTGGCTTGGTTGAAATTTAAAAGGTATCAGTGACGCACCTGCACCCATGTTCATTGCGCCGGCGACAGTGCCGGCGATTCCGGCCATAATTGTTTGGTAGTTGTTTCCGCCACCGGCGATGATACCGACCATGAGCGACGCCACGGATATGAGGCCGTCGCAGGCTACAAGAAGACTCGCACGGAGCTGGTGAAAGAGGTTCGTTGAGTTTTGGTGTGGAAGAAACGCAAAACCGATCACGTTTCGACGATCCACTGGTACGCACCCAGGGCGGGTCTGACGAATCGATTGATGCAATTCACGATGGAATCCCCCTCGACGCCGCCTCTCCTCCGAGACATCTCTCCTGCTGTCATCGTACGATGGGGAAACAGTGCTGGGAACGTCTAGCGCCGCCATGCAATCTCCTGTCAACGCCACCAAGCTTGCCTATGGCGCGACAGACGTCGGTGATGGCGGCAAGAAGGACACCAATGCGCTTTCGTATTGCTGTTTCTGAGAAGGAATTCGTTCCTGACGAGGGGCACGAACATTTCTCTCACTTGGGCTGTGGGTTAAGTTTACCCGGGGAAAGTCAAAGCGCAAAACCAGCAATTATGCCCGAATCTGGAAGACTTCGATCACATCACATGAAACATAGAGTCGTAGATTTAATCTCGACGACCTTTTGGAGCAGAGTTTCCCCCCACCCCATGTTGTTGAAGACTACACTTGAAACGCTCAAGAGGGCAAAGGAGATAGTCGCCACGAAGCAAAGACACTATCAAATGGAAGTTCGCCTTTTAATCATGTCTTTCGAATTGCCATAATGCACCTTGCGAAATGCAGCTCGCCACAAGAGTCCACAGCAATCGGAGTTTCGCCACTTGACACTCAGGGCAAACGTTTGGGTTCGTTGCCACGCCATCAAGCGTCGGAAACGAAGGAGGGTACATTCTGGATGCGAGCGAAGGACTAGGAATATGGTTCGTAGCATCGAAACCATAGCGTTTGCCGTTTAGTGTTCTAACGAACGAATGCCCAGGCCGATTGTGCATACTTCGAAAATCTCTTCACACAGAGCGGACTGAAACCCCCATGGCCCACCGGTGGCTGCTGCGGGTACTATGGGGCTTTAGGGACGGGACAGCAAATCAGTTGCGAAACAAAGAATCGGATCACATACGGATCTCTCCCGTCTGCGGGTCTATCTGGAACGTTACCTCCACTGAACTCTCTTACGTCTCTTCTATATCTGAATCTGGCAACGAATTCGCTGTCGGGACCGATTCCCGACCTCTCATTTGCGGCTGACCAACTCACGTACCTCGACCTCACCGGGAACTCCTTTTCTGGCACTATCCCAAGCTGGATGTCGAACATGACAGTCATGACCTGGATACAGCTCGGATCCAACAACTTGTCCGGACCCATTCCCGATTTATCCCGCATTCCAAACCTGAGCTCCCTCCGTCTGGAAGAAAATAATCTCGAGGGCAACGTCGACGGAAAACTGCCCAGAATTTCCACCGCTTGCCTCTTGTACACTCCGAACGGAAAGGGAAACAGAAACTTGTACGCCTGCACGGCAAACGTCCCCTCAATTTGCACACAGAACGTCGGGCCTCTCCCTTCATCTGGCCCCGACTGTCCCAGTGCAGCCGCTGCTCCAGCAACAGCCCCAACACCAGCTCCACCCGCTTCTGCGCCGGCTGCTGTACCCTCACCCCCTGCGAGCACTTCTTCTCCCAGCATCGGTCTCATCGCAGGCGTTGCTGCTGGATGCTTTGTCGCTATAATATTGGTAGCGTTCGGAGTCTGGATGCTTGTGCGAAGACGGAAGGGGAACGGAACTGGACCGACTAAGCCAACGGAAGTGTCACAAATCCCGCCCATGGGCGCTCACGGATACACGCCTTACTACCGTAAGCCATCCCCCACTCCCCCCTCGGGCCTCGTTCCCCGTATACATCTTAACCCTTCCCCCCCGACAGACCCACCACCCCACTCATCCACCCAACCACCACCAGCACCGAACCTCCCTCCCGTCGCAGCGCACGCCTACTCTACAGCGCCCTCGGACCTCGCTCTCGGCGCCGCTACGTCTCGTGGTGCGTCGTCGGGTGGCGTGGCGCATTGGTCCAGCGGCGGTTTTCCGAGTTTGGGGATGCAGTTGGGGAGACAGGCGGGTGTGGGAAGTGGCGGGGTGAGTGTGTTGCGTGGGGGCGAGAGCTTTGCGTGAACGGTTCTCTGATGCGTGTCGTCGTCTTTAATGTTATCTATCTTCCTGTGGTGTGTTCACCGTCGCCATCCATGACATACCAGCCTCCCCACGTAAGTCGTGCCTTTCTTGTCATCTGTGAAACTACCCGTGCTAACTTCTTTGTTTTGAACTGCTGGACCGCTCGACCCCAGTGGCTCTTCCTGCACCTCACAAGACCCCTCGGCCTCCAGTCCTCCCCATACGTCGACTGCAAACTCGAGGCCGTTGCTGTCGTCGAGGTTCGTAGTCCATCCTTTCTCACTGTTCCGTGCATCCCTAGTCCAATCTGTTGACACGCCCCCCGGTAAACCCCCTTCGCACACGGACGCGCTCAGTTCCCCGCCACACCGCCAGACGAACTCCCCCTCTCCCCCGGCGACCGAATCCTCCTCTCTTGTGTATTCCGCGACGGCTGGGCCCTCGCACACCCTCTCGACCCTACCCCCGACCCAGGTGGCGCTTCCGTCGGTGCAGTCCCCATTGAAGCCCTCGAAGTACTCGGCGTGGCTGCCTCGCAGCCCGCTCAATCTCAACAATGGGAACCATCAGAAGGGTGGAGCGCCGGCCGGTTTGAGAGCAGGAGGTGGTTCGACGAGGGCGTGACGGCAGTCATGGGGATGGGACAGGGTGTGAGCGAGACGTTTCCCTCGGCGGGTGGCCATGAGTCCGGGAGGGTGACGTTGGGGACGGGGAGTGGGAGGCGGGCGGGGCAGGTGGGTCGGGCTATGCGTTGTTCCACCAATGAGGGAAGTTACATTCAAATGATCCGCCTCGAACAGTCTACTGTTTTCAGCTCTTCTGCCCTCGACGTACGCGGCCCAGCAACACCTCCCTCCCACTCCGACCGTCCCACCGACACACCCTCTTTCCCGCAATCTGGTCCACACTACAACCTCCCCTTCGACTCCCAAACCGCCTACTCCGGCTCAAACGCCAACCCATCATCGCGCAAAACACCGAAATCTGGGGCGGTCGACTCTCGTGGTGTCGCGTTAGGGAGCTCCAAAGCGTCGTCGCGCGGGCGCACGTCAGCGGGCGTTGAGAGCGGTGAGGTGATGTGGAGTGGGAGTCGTGGAGACATGGATCGTAGACGGTGATAGGAGTGCCGCGTCGGCGGCGAGGGCCTTGCTCTTATTCAACGTACTCTTGCACTGCGGGTTGGGGCCAATCAGCAGGGGTCGTGTTGGCAGATTAAATACTAACTCTAAATTATTTAATGCCAAGATATAAATATGTAATGGATAATTGAACTCAGGGCGAAGAAATTATACCAAGAACAAGTACTGCAAATACATTTATGGGTACAGTAAAACGTTTCGAAAATAACATGACTTTTATGTAATTTACCAACGACCGAGTGCCACAAAACCCAAAATATACAACCAAAGTCCGCACGCGCTGGCAAGGTTGCCAATTACTATCTGGAAACCGGTGACCTCGGCGCAGACATGGTTGACCCACTCAGACTCGACGTGTGAGATCTCGAGCTGGGCGAAATAGGGGATATCGTAGTAGAGGACGCTGGTTTGTACCAATGCGCCTCATCAACCTCCACGTAGTGAGGGCTTGTCACTTGTTTGGTCTCCACGTGAAGAACGGACCCACGAGAGCGATTTTGGGCACTGGGCGAATCTGCTTTTCTCGATGCAATTCGTTGGCAAAACGGCGCATGTACGAGCAGTAGATGAGAACGTAGACGATTTGAGATAACCAGACGATAAGGAAGAAGGTAAGGGGGTTCTCTTGGTTCTGCGGGAGATTTCGAGTAGTTCAACTTCAAGACTCGAAAGTACCCCGCAAGAGGATAGACTCACAAGCGGACGTATGCATAAAAGACAAAGTCAATGAACATTCCTGCAATGCTCTCAAGAAACAGTCTCAGCGTTGCCGCAACCCGGCTCGCAGATTGCTTTTGTTCGCCTTCATCCTCTTCGGCGTCGAGCCTCCCTTTGACGAGATCCCAGAAGTAGTCACGTAGGTAGTATAAGTGCAGCACGTTGAAAAGTAGATTCATGAAAGCCCCGGAGGCGGATGTGAGTGTGTCCGTGAAAGCGTAGCGCGGGTCGGTGTTCACAGCACAGAGGCGGGGGAGTGCGCAATTTCCAGGGGATACGGCGCACCACCTTTATGGGTCACACATCAGACGTGTTGAGAGTCTGTCCGTGCAGCACTGCCGCCCCCTACGAAGACGAATAGCTCACCATTGGAATGACGTGGCAGTGAACAACATCGCCGCTCCGATGACCACCATGACGAAAGTGTTTGTTTTTTTGTAGGAGTGTATTCAGGTTCGCAAAGAGTACGTCGCCCACTTTCCCAAGTCGAAGATGAGGAAGAAAACACATCCAATTCTGGGTCACATAGAAACACGGCGCGCTTGTCGGATTTCGTACTGTAGATGCTTTATGCTCACTGAATGGTTGGATTGCAAAAGACATTGTTTGAAATGAACACGCTGATAGCCGACAGCATTGGCGCGATGACAATGATCAGCGTCAGCAGCTTGAGCTGATCAGGAAAGACGGAAAAGTCCGGGAGGAATGTAATGAAGACAACTAGCTGGGGCAAAAAGCTGGTGGAACGGGGGGTATGTATTGTTTGCCTTCAAGGTACGCGAGTATGGTGGGATTGACATACGTGGCCAACGTGAACGAGTTCGTGTAGATTTGAAGCCCTAGATTCGAGTCTCCAAGGTGTCGGTTCGTGTCCATCGATTGAAGTTGCTGTCTGGTCAACAATTGACCGACGAAATCGCGATGGATACACTTTTTCCATGAGAAGATTGGCGCATGGAAAGCTCGTTTTGCTGGACTGGATGAAGCCTTCTCCGAACGTGGATGATTCAGAAATCGGTTTCCGGCTAATAAGTTTTTTAGCCGAAACCAAAAGGCGCTTCATCATTCGAATGCGCGCTTGTGCGCTTCTGAGTGCCCGTATCTCATATTTGTACGAATACACACAAAAATATTCTACTCTCAACCAACCGCAGCCTTTTGGGAGCATATAAACAAGTACTCCGAACCTTTGAACATCTTAAAAAATCGAGACCATTTGATTATAGGAACAAGCAGAAATTTGCTTAGGGATGTGCTTAGAAGTGGCGCCCCGAGGAACGAGGAAGCAGTGATCGAACACCTGAGAAACGAGAGAATTGGATGGGATCGCGTCGCGCAGTGATCCTTTTTGGACGCTTCCTCCTCATTGGATGTCTGGCGAGCCTGGTCTACGCCCAGAATGTATCGAACCCCCAGGATTGCAGTTTCTTCGAGAATCTTTACGACAACTCCAACGTCGCCATCCCATGGACTCGAGGCTCGTGCTGCGGATACGAGCGATACGAAATCGATCCATTCAATCTTGCAAAGACATTCCGAGGAGTTCTTTGCAATCCTTCTGGTCGCATCACTCGCGGGAGCGTCGCTTTTGTTGGACTCTCCGGCGCAGTCCCACCCCTGACCAACCTGACGAGTCTGGAGGTCATTGACTTCACAGGCAATGACTTTGTGGGACCATTTCCTTCGGTGGTGGGCCTAACGAACTTGACCCAAATATATTCGCGAGCAAACCGGTTTACAACTTTCCCGGAAGGAGTAGAGGACCTCCGCGGCCTGCAGTATCTTCACATCTTCTACAACAACATCACTGGACCTCTGCCAAACCTATCGCGGACCGCAATGTTTGACCTGTGGGTGTATGGTGAGTGGGGCGTATATGGCGTCGGATATAATTCCTTTGTACTACTGTCCAAGTTTCCATTTCCAGAAAACCGTCTGTACGGACCAATTGACGGCCTTATTCCAAACTCAACTATCATCTGTCGCCTCACCTTCAACAACACCAATACTGGGCTGTACACCCTGACGGACAACTTTCCTCCGAGCTGCATTTCAGAAAACCAAGTGATTCAGAATCTGAATAGGGCGCCGACTCAAACGAAGGAAGCTGCATCTACCGCGACCCCTGTTTCAAGTCCGGGCCCTAATGTTGCCGCCATTGGAGGAGGAGCTGTCGCAGGGGTGTTGGCGGTTATTACAGTTATCGGATTGTTCTTTTTCTTTCGCACCCGACGACGGAAGAATTTGGAGCGTAAAAGCCCAGAGCAAAAGGAACCTCACTGGTATGGACTGCCTAGTTCTCCTCCATTGGGATTCAGATGTCACAATTACATTGTTCACTCAATCCTCCCAAATGCAACCTCGAAACATGCGCAGGTTCTTCCTTCGCATCGCTGGCCCACAAGGACTAGAAGACGCTTCGGGGATAGATTATTCCGGACCTCTTTTTACAGTCGTTCAAAAGGTGAGAGGAATCGATGTCGACTTCAATGAAGAAGCAGCTTCACAAAACTCCTCTCCCAAGTACGACGCACAAGCTGTAGATGAAATGGATCTTGTTCCCGAGCAAGTAGTGCAAGTGCAAACGATTTTCCGAGATGGGTGAGACTCTTTTCCCTCCTTTTCCACAACTCACAACCGGTCGTTCTGATTAGTGTCTTTTACCTCGGTCTGCAGGTGGGCGGCGTGCTGGGACTCAGCTACGGGGAAATTCGGAACTGCGCCCCTGTGTGTTTTGCTGCTTGAACTTCGCGGCAAGAGTGACACTGACGGACTCGATCATCCTCGTGCATCAGTGACTGTCTCCTCCTCAGTGATCACATTCTCCCCCAAGCCGAGGTCATGTCCTTCCCCCTTGCGCGAGGTGAAGGCTCCTTTGTCCGCGACGCATCTCTCCCTGCATCATTCTTCCAAAACACCAACACCACCAAACTCACCAACTCCGCCACCGCCAACCCCTTCCCATCTTCAAGCGCGGGATCGCCCTCCGGAACAGTATTCTCCCCCCGAAGTGCCCGCGCGTCTTCGACTAACACGACGGCAGCGGGTGGGTCTTTGGGCGCCTTGTCGAGCCTTGGGTCGTCGATTGCACTGACGTCGCCGAGCGTGATGGTGGGTAGGCGACGGTCCGCGAGCAGGACGCCTGGTGGAGAACAGAACGTTGAGGTGGAAAGCGCTTCACCGGTGTCGTACAGTGGGCGAAATACGAACTCGGGAACGGCAGCTGACTATGTCGTGGAATTGAATGACATTCAGCGGAGGCTGGGTACATAGTTCTCCTATTTCAAGAATTGTGATGTTGTATGTACAGTTTTGTTTTGGCACGACACCACATCCTTCACAAGGGAGGACCTTTTGAATGGGCGAAGCACAGGTCCCGGAGTGAAGACTCAAACCCCCTAATTTTCCAATCAGCACTCCAATGACCGGAAGGACCATCGTAGAATCCGCGCCATCAGCAAATGTCACTCAAGTGACAGTGTGTGCGCCTGTCAACATCGCGGTCATCAAATACTGGGTGAGTGAAGACGATAAGCTCTTCTCACATTGTGGCATCGTCTGATGAATAGCCTCCCACCACACGTTTCTCTTTTCAATCGCCACATTTGGCATGTCTCTATGCCTTATGTGACAATCGCATCGTCGTGGCGACAGGGGAAGCGCTCGGTTTCTCTCAACCTCCCCACAAACTCATCCCTCTCCGTGACCCTCCACACGGACGACCTCCGCTCCACCACTACCGCCGCATGCTCCCCGCTTTTTGCGTCGTCCGGTGAAGGGGACATTCTGTGGCTCAATGGGAAGAAGGAAAACGTCGCCAAGGCAAAGCGTTTCGCTGCTGCAGTTGAGGAAGCGCGAAAGATGCGGAGAGAGAGGGAGGCGGCGGACGCAAGCTTGCCGAAGCTTTCGCAACAACCTATCCGTATTGCGTCTGTGAACAACTTCCCCACCGCGGCTGGGCTCGCCTCGTCAGCGTCAGGGTACGCAGCACTTGTTTTTGCGCTCAAGGAGCTCTACGACCTTCCTGTGTCGGCAACAGAGCTCTCGCGGGCAGCGCGACTGGGCTCAGGCTCAGCGTGTAGATCTGTATTTGGCGGATTCGTCGCTTGGAGGGCGGGCGAGAAGGAGGACGGTTTGGACTCTGTTGCAGAGCAAGTGGCGGACGATAGACACTGGCCCGAGGTTGAAGCTCTTATCTTGGTTGCCTCTGACGCCAAGAAGGACGTCGGAAGCACTGAGGGAATGCAGGGGACCGTGGCGACCTCGGCGCTGTTCCCCGCGAGGGTGGCGAACTCCGTTCCAAAGCGGATGAAGGAAATGGAGCAAGCTATCGCCAACGGTGACTTTGACCTCTTCGCCGAAACGACCATGCGGGACTCAAATCAGTTCCACGCGACGTGTCTCGACACATACCCTCCTGTCTTCTACATGAACGACGCCTCCCGCGCAGTGGTCCGCCTCGTCCACGCTTACAACGACCTTTTTCTGGCCAAGGAACCATCTGATGGTGACGGGACCGAAGGACCCATATACCGAGGATATCGCTGCGCGTACACTTTTGATGCTGGTCCCAACGCAGTCATCTACACACTCCGCTCGAACCTTCCCGAACTCGCCGCAATTGTCCAGCAGCTCATCCTTACTGCCCCCGAAACGAACAAGGAGGAATTCTGGGGCCCCCACCTGACTAAAATTTTCAACTCGGGGTCTCTGCCGGACGTTTCTGGGGTCGTTGAGAAAATGGGGCTTTCACCCCTTCCTGTTGGTGCTATTCGGCGTGCGATTCACACGAAAGTAGGCCCCGGACCCACGGTGCTGGCCAAGGGTTATGTTGATGGAGTGAGCTTGTTGCTAACCGATGGAAACATTATTGAGAAGTAGATGTAACTACAAACCGATCCATTCTAGAAGAACGATGTGCGTGTTGCAATTCGCGCGTCGTCGTACACATTGACCACAATATGCGACCCCCAAACACTGAAGGTCTGGACATGACCGAGAGTCTTGGGCTTCATTCCGGTCAATTATGAAATCGAGAAGCCCCGAAGGATTTACGTGAGGGATGACCAGTTCTCTCGGGCTTATTTGGCGTTGATCGTGACCCCACAGATGCCTCTGTTTGGACGGCAAGATGGGCTGGTGTGGCACCCACCCTTTCAGCCAATCGCTCGATTTCCCCCGTTTCTCGATGCCCACGCTTCCGCGGCACCGCGACGATACTCAGTCGGAGTACTCCATCAATGAGGGCGAGAAGTACTACAGGGTAAGAGCTCCACACATTGCAGCCGAGCTCGGCGTTGTGAAGCCAGCTCTAACGATCTCTCTACAACGTGGTACGAACAATCAATCGACTTATCAAGGGTGGTAAGGAGATTAAACTACCCGAGTGGCCCGCTCAAGAGGTTCGTGCCATCCATCGTGCCTGTTGTACCTTCATTGATCATTTGTCTCACAGGAGTCACGAGTAATGAGGAAGATCGATTTTCGACTAATACCATGGCTAATCGTTTGCGATACATCCCAAAACGTGAGTCGGAGAAGTCCATTCGGTGGATAGAGGAACTAGTTGACCATTTCAGCGTCCTGCTATTCTGCTAGATTGACCGTGGCAATATTAGCAATGATAAGAAACCTTGACAGCTATTGTTTCCTCGCAACGAGCATAAGTTTCACGTCTGCTGCTTGCTTTCTTTGCAACACTATAGCCGCCATTATGAACGCCGAGACTCCAACGCACACCATGTTCTATCAGCTCTCAATCACTGGAACTCAGTTTAACTGGGCATTGAGTGTCTTCTTTTGTGAGGTCAAGTCCAAGTTCTGTGCACAACGAAACCTTCCAAACTTATGTATGCTCGCTAATCGAACAGTCGGATACTCGGCAGTACTTCTTCTGTACCTCGTGACAGTATGGTCCATCCATCGGGAGGGTGTTTACGTCGGGCAAAAGGCTAATGAGACAGGTGCGCAGGTGCGCTGAATTACATGATTTTGTCACACAATTTTTGTTCATTGAACCTTTTCTCAGTCCTCGAGCATGGCGGCATTGAGCTTGAAGGGGATCAGGTCGCGGATATCGAAAAGGTTATGAGCGCGGATCATCAGAAGTGAATCGTCTGGTTCCGCTGTATCATTTTGCAATGTTGTATACAGTTTGCAATCGGATGCATTCATGGTTAAATATAGATGCACGCTGTTCGCGTTCGTCAACTTTTTGTCGTCGGGAGGTCTTTCTGCCTTTGTGTTTTCTGCCCCTATGCCGTGGCCCGTGGGGGACAATTTTCTCTTGCGGCAACCTCCGCCAGCACGACAATTCGCCAATTCCGATTCGCTTACGGGAGCGCAATACAGTCATGTCCGTGATGGGACTTTCAAATATTGCGGACCAGAATGATAGCGCTATCGCGGTGCAAGTCTACGTGAACGCTTTTACGCTCGCGAGTTTCGTGCAATCAACCACAAACGTAAAGCACAGGTGAAGCACAAACTTTCAACTCCGTTCCCCATCAGTGTCGTCGCGCAGCTTGTCATTCTCGTCACTTTCTTGCCCGACCGTCTTCCCGACCTCGCCGTCTTCCCGACCTCCCGTAAGTTCCTTAGCGTCCTCACAATCGTTTCCTCCGTGCTGTCCGCTCTGTTGGTGTTCCTCTCTTGCAACCACTCATGCAATCCTCCGTTCCGTGAGTCATGGCGTTTACAAACACAGCGCGTGAACGGTTTAGGAATTCAGGGATCGCTCCACCTCTCCGTCCCCGCCTTCCATTTCCGCCACTTTCGAAGAATCGCGTGTTCCATGTATATGGTGGGCTAAATTGGCAAATGGGCCACGTATTTTTTGCGAATATGGTTGCTCGCCTTTCGTAGAAATATCGGTGATGTTTTGTGTTGGAGTCCTGATCGTGGTGCATGCTCCCACTCATCAGTGGTGCGTTCGAATATTTTTTCACACCAGAAAGTCTTCAAACCCTTTTCAATCAGGTGGTGCGCAATCTCTCCTGCTGTTCGGGTGCTGCCCCGCACCTGAGTCGCAGCGTTGGACGAAACTGGTGGCATCCATTACAGGAGCTGTAATCAGCCTGGTCTTTACTGTTTTGCATGTGTTCTTTTTGTGGCCTTATTTCCGGGATCCACTTTCAGGCAAGTACAACACAACCACCACAATCGTCATCTCTCCGAATCGATTCTCGGCCACGTTGCGGCTGTTTGCGAGCAGCATTCTGGTCATGCTCGTGGATTTCATTCAATGGACTATTTGAAGATTCGTGAGTTGCGGCTTCATGATTCGCTGGAAGCGCATTTCTAACACAATTCGTCCCCTACCAATTCGTATCGGATGCGCAGCACTTCTACATCCTCATCTGGGGCGCTCAGATCTTGTCGGATATCATTTACTGCAGTTACATGCGGGTTTTCGCAAACGACCTCCACTGTGAGGCCCAGCTCTCGATGCAACCGTTAGTCAAACAAGCGTACGGAATGGACTCGAGGCCTGCAAGTCCAGGAGCACAGCCAGGGGCGGAGGTCGACTACGTTTCTTTGGATTCAATGGGCATGAGAAAGGCCACATCGCCTGTTCTGTCAGAAATGCCACATACCGTCGTCTCCGAGAGGGCGACCAGGAGTTTCGTTGCGGAGCTCCTGGGATAGAACCTAAGGTTGCTTTTGTGGTGATGGATGCATCACACTGAAAATGTATATGCGCGCTGGTCGCGTTTGCTATCTGTGTAATTAACTGTACCGACTGATGGCGTGATCGCTTTGTTTTTGGTGTTTTTCGGTGTTACCTACCCTGCGGTAAATCTTACCTTCGTGGCGAACCACTCAGTTTGTCAGCTAACGTTTGATTGCACGAGTTGGCCGCTTTCATGGCGGGGACTACGGTGCTTCCGAACTCTGTGGACCTGACGGATGGAGACATCTCAATCACTCTCGCCAGGTATGAGCCATCAAAGACGAGCGCGGGGTCCCGACGTTCAATTTAACGTTTTTATCCATAATGCCGCTACCCATCAGTGTTGTCGCGCAGGTGGTCATTTTAGTGACGTTCATCCCGGATATGGCAGTGTTTCCGCCATCGCTCAAGTTCCTCAGCGTCCTCACCATCGTTTCGTCGATGCTATCGGCTCTTGTTTTGTTTATATCGGGCAACTTTTCGTGCAAACCCACCATTCGGTGAGTGTACCTTCTTTTGTGCAAGAACAGCAAAGCCTTCAGGGATCACTCCAGTCCGACGTCACAGAGTCGGGTGCACGCTTTACATGGTGGGCAACATTGGAAAATGGTGCACATAATCTCTGAGGCTATGGTTGCTCTCCTTTCGGAAAAATTTGGGCGTTATGTGTTGTGTCAGATTGATGATTGTGGCGCACGTTGCGACCCACCAGTGGTGCGTTCGGTCTATATTTTCTTTCCAAAATTTCTCCACGTTGTTAATGTAGAATGCAGGTGGTGCGCCATCTCACCGGTGAACGGGTATTGCCGCGCCTTTGCAGCGGTCCCATCACACCGGAGCCGCTGCAATGGACGGAATTGGTAGCGTTCATTTCAGGGGCTGTGGTCAATCTGGTTTTTATCGTTCTTCACGTGTTCTATCTTTGGACTTATTTCCGCGTCGCCATTTCGGGGAAGTTCAACACGTCTTCCACGATGATAGCCTCTCCGGATCGATTCTTGGCCACATTGCGACTCTTTTCCAGTAGCATCCTTGTCATGCTAATTGATTTCATTCAATCGTCCATTCGCAGATTTGTGAGTACCGGTTTCATGCCGAATATTCTCAAAGGCAAATTTTCAAAACACTTTGTCACCTACCAGTTCGTATCGGATGCACTACACTTTTTATCCTCATCTGGGGCGCTCAGATAATTTCAGATATCATTTACTGCAGCTATATGCTGGTTTTTGCAAACGACCTCCACCGTGAGGCTCAGCTTGCGACGCAACCGTTGGTGCAAGAAGCGTACTGAGTCGGGAGACCCATTAGTCCAGGAGCGCAGCCTGGGATGGAGATTGATTACGTTTCCTTGGATCAAGTTATGTCAGGGAAGACCACGTCATCCCCTGTTCGATCAGAAATGCCACTGCCCATAGCTGCTGCGAAAGGGCGACCAGGACGCGTGTCACGGGGCTCTTGGGACAGGACCCTGTAAACCTTTTTCAATTCGTCTTGATGAGCCGCTTTCGCTGGTCGAATCATTGTTATAAATAATCGTAATTTAGCTCCCTTTCGAGACGCCTTTGAAATTTCTTAATCTTGTTCGTTCTTATAGTGTGTAGTGTTTGCAACTTCGGGTATTGAGATAAACCCATGGCGCTTCTTGAACAATAACTTGAATTATAATCTTTCACTTCCCTAATAATTCTCCCCTTTGTCTGTTACCCTGTTTGCAACCAACCTCTTCTCCTGAATACAAAGCGACCCTCTCTACGCTCCTGTGAGATTGGGGGACAACTGGGACAATACTTCGGGTGCCGAAGTGTTCCTCCTTCTTGCTGCCCACGGCCGACTTGGCAGGGTAGACCTGCGCACCGACTCCCCATATACATAATCGCAACTTAGCAGCTAACGATCACACTGGCCATTCCCACGGGTTGCCAGATCCATGGATGGCGGAGCCAACTTCACAAACTTTCCAGTGGTGAGGCAAAGATCCGCGATTGATGATTGCTGAAGAAAAACAACTCCAACGCTTGGTTCGCTCAGGTGGTGCGCCTTTTTTCCTGCAACGCGAGTCTTGCCGCGACTATGCAGACCAGGTCCCAGCACCGTGGATCACGGCCCCCAATTGATAGACCTTATCCATATTGGGGGCTGTACTGTTGAACCTCATCTTCATCATTTTGCATGTCTACTCCCTCTGGAGCTATTTCCAAGACGTCTTCGCTGGCCGGAAGGCAACTGCTCGCGCCGGAGGATCGTCCTCGATTCTCGCCCCGATGAGCATTTTTCGCTGCACCTCTGAGACTATTTCCGGTAGTATATTTGTAATGCTGGTGGACTTTGTCCAATTTATGGTACGGTATTTGTAAGTTGTCATTTTGTCGCAAAATTCGAAGAATCAGATTTCGGCTGACGCCACTAGTGTCGGTCAGTTCACTTCTGACCCTCTCCACTTCTTCATCCTGATTTGGGAGCCCACATTGTGTCGGATGTCATCTACTGCAGCTACATGAGAGTTCTTGCATCGCGAGGCCCAGCTCATGGCACAACCCTTGGTGCAAGAAGCGTACGGAGACACCGCCAATGCCAATTAGCCCAGGAGCGCAGCCTAGGGCGGAGATTGAAGTATGTTCCCATGGATTTAATGGTGGTAGGGATCACGCGCACGTCATCCCCTGTTTCGTCAACATGCCACAGCCCATAACAGCTACGAAAGGGCGACCAGGAAGCGCGTCGTGGAGCTCTTGGGACAGGACCATCCCATGAGCCCTTTGAACCTCTTCTTGATGATGATTTTGTTGGTCGTAATATTCTTATTGACCGTTTAACTCCCTTTCGAGTTGCCCTTGCTATTTCTTGACGGGTTTTTCGCTCCTTTTGTGTGTGGTAGTATTCAATTTGGATTAGATGTACAGCACATGGCTGTGATCCGGGGTAGAATGCCATTGACTCCCCTTTGTCCGTTACCCTCTTTGCAACCAACTCTTCTCCTACAATGCAAAGTGTTCGACCCTCGGCTCCTTTTTTTTTCTCGGTGCCCGGGGGACAATATATAATTCCGGGGCCGCCAACGCCCCATCAGGTCGAGGCCAACTTGGCAACAGGCGCTGTTACCGATTCCCTTGCAGTCGCAAGCCTAGGACAACGCAATGGCAGAGACGGACCTAGCAAACTTTGCCAATCAGGCTGATGGCACGGTCTCGATTCAGGTTTATGTGAACTCCATCACCCTTGCGAGGCACGTGGAATCGAGCTTTTTAAGAATCAGTATCTGGCGGCTCATCTTCCAATCGGATTAGTGTCGTCGCTCAACTGGTCATTCTGGTTACATTTTTACCCGACCTTTCGGTCTTCCCGGCCTCCCTCAAGTTTTTGAGCATATTCACCATCGTTTCCTCGATGATGTCGGCACTGATCGTGTTCATCTCGGGCAACTACGCCTGCAATCCTGCAATTCAGTGAGTGCGCCACACCACACCAGCAATCAAGGGATCTCCTCGGCGAAACACCAACCGCTTTTCGACATCAGAATCGGATGCACTTTCTTTCTACTTGGTAACATCGGAAAATGGTGCACTTATACTCTGAGGGTCTGGCTTCTCTCATATCGTCGGAATCTGGGGATCATGATACTTGTCGGATCCCTCATTGGGGCCCACGTGTTGACTTTCCAATGGTGAGAGACCAACAAGACTTTTTGCAATTACGAAGCGACATTTTTGACACTTGGTCTGCCCAGGTGGTGTGCAGTCTCCCCTGCCGAACGGGTGTTGCCGCGCCTTTGCAGTGGTCCCATCACAGACGAGCAGCTTCGATGGACAGACCTCACCGGATCCATTTTGGGGGCTGTGGTGAACCTAGTCTTCATTATTTTGCATGTCTACTACCTCTGGGGTTATTTCCGCGACGTCTTTGCTGGAAAGGCAACTTCACATCTGGGAGGACCGTCAGCGATTCTAGCCCCGACAAACAGGTTCGCCGCCACTCTGAGACTCTTTTCCGGTAGTATTCTCGTCATGTTGGTGGACTTTGTTCAATTTACCCTGAGAAAGTTTGTGAGTTGAAGTTTGGTTACAACATTCGGGGAATCACCCAGCTTACGTCGTGCTTGTTGACCAGTTCACTTCCGATCCCCTCCACTTCTTCATCCTCATTTGGGGAGCTCAAATCGTGTCAGATATCATCTACTGCAGCTACATGCGTCGATTTGCCAACGATCTTCATCGCGAGGCACAGCTCTCGGCGAAGCACCCATATGAAGCCGCTCCGCGTTCCACTACCCCAGGACTGCATCCTGGAGGGGAGATCGACTATGTTGCATTGGATCCTGTGGGTACTGTGAAAGCCACATCTCCCGTTTTGGCAGATATGCCGCTGCCCGTCCCTGCTGCAAAAGGACGGCCGGGACTTATGGCCCGGAGGTCGTGAGATAGAGCGTAATCTGGATCAGAGGCGTGGACTCGAGAGGATGCTTTTGACTGATTCTTGATTGGACATGCTTGATGTTTCGTAGCAATAGTGCTGGGAGGGGAGGATGACAGTTTCTTGCCCAAAACCTCGTAGAATATTTTGCAATTCATAGTCGAGTGTCTCAATAATCCAACCGTTTGACTGCTGAGATGAAGAGATTCGACGTGGTTGTTGCGCGACTCAATTTAACGCAAACAACACATCTTTATAAAGTGCAGCTCCATCCCCGGAAGCTTTAGCACCTTACCACCACACGAATGTCCAAAGAGTCTTCGCCAGTGCTTCTCTACGTGTACAACCTCTCCCAGGTGCGGTGATGCGGTGATTGGCGGGAGTGTGCATGAACGTGAACGATTAATCATACGTCTCTGGAACGACTCATGGTCGATTGCTCCATAACAGGGCATGGCCCGACTGATGTCGATGCAGCTGACGGGTCGTCAAATCGGTGAGTCGATGTGAAGCTCCCTGTCGCCTTTGTCGATCGTTCGTTACCGATTCATTCACGGGAAGACGCCATCTACCACACCTCTGTTGTCGCTTTTGGTCGCGAGTACTTCTTCGGAGCGGGGATCATGGTAGGCCGCGGACCCTTACACGATTTCGACCGTCATTCGATCCTACCTTCTCTTCGTTTCGTCTTGTCCACCCTCCCAGGTCAATCGCATCACGGAACTCCAATTGAAATTCTTCCCGTGGGTCACACGCAGCTGCCCAGGGAGGTTTTCTTCGAGTACCTCCAGGAAATGCGGTCAGTGTACACCGCTGACAAGTATCACTTGCTCGGTACGCGGGACCGGGATATGGCGTTGTTTGCGGAGACAGTTCTACCTTAACACTGCTCGCGCACTTTGAAGTCTGATGCAAAAGGAGGGGAGCCCGGGTTTGGAGGAGAAACAGGTCGTAGCCACGCATATCCTTCAAGCTTTCATGCATTGTTCCGTAGAGAAATCTCCCGTATGGGCGCCCCCATGTTCCCCTCTCAGAGGGAAAGTGATCCAAGATCGACGACTGCCACTTGAGTGCTTGCTCCATGTGGCCGTCTTCCAGCTGACAAGTGTTGACGTCGATGCAAAGGTTTCACGTCGAACCTGGATGACCAGAGGTCTAGTGTCTCGAAAAGCGATGGCTCCGATAGAATAAATCCTCTGAGAAGCCGTCCTTTTTGCAAGAGCCGAACTTTAGAAGGGAGAGACGGTTTCATCAGAATTTGGAGGAGGATTTCAGGCGGGAGGGAGATGAGAGCAGCTGTTTTGGTGGAGTCAACGCTGCCCGGGGAGGTGCAACTTGCAGCTGATGCATCATATGCGCTTCGTTGGGAGGTGGATCAAGGTTCGACACGGCACTGTTTCCATGACAGGTTGTTGGAACACCACTTTTCACTTTGCATCGAGAGTTTCAAACGATGGGTTCGCATGAACGTTTGAGAGAAAGAAAGGCAGAATGAATTCTCACTGCTCGATGAAATCTCTTGCGGTTCATTGTGATCATCTTCGTTTCGTTCCGTCGCCATTGCAAAGAGCCCGTTCACCATTGACAAGCCAAAACCTGACAGAGCTCGTAGCCCCAGCATCACGCTATTTCTCAGTCTTTCCCCACAATTGTCACTAGCGTATGGAGGTCGCTTTCTGCTCTGATAGTCACCTAGCCGAAGTTCCTTATTGTAACATTGTTAGGACACCGAGCAGTTTGGAAGAACACACACAAAGATAATCACCTCTAAAGAAAATCCGCTGTATTCCTACATAGCAGTTATGGTTTGTATCAACCGGGTTGCATCTTCAGGCAGCTCCGTCGGTCGAAAGGGGGGTCGACGTCGTTGTAGACTCTCCTCGGGTGTTACCTCAAGCAAGGTACGTTGGTCTCGCTCCTGCTTCATAGTTTCGGAGTCGAATCTTCTGTTTGCGAAATAGATGTGTCAAATGTTGCTTCAGTAGCATTGAGAACTCAGGATACCCTTCCCCTCCCCCATTCGCACAAGCCCCTTACCTCCAAAGACCATTTTTAATTCTCTTTTGCCGCAGTTATGGTCATCATTGGCCTCACTCCGTCGGAACCCAAGTCCACCATTGGAGGTTGGAAAGGGGGATACTCGTTTGGTCGGCACTCTGGGAGACAAGCCGGGCCGCCCACGACAGGAAACTCTCGATCATACGGCACGGCTGTGGTTCGTGTGTACGTTGAGAACGATGGAAGGGCCAGGGATGTGGTCCTGTTCGCGGATCGACGCGACTCACGAAGAGCGAAAGGCCAGCCGCGACCGTTCCGACAATCTGAGTGAAGAACGGAGCCAAAACGCGCCGAAGGAGGACTCAAGCGAGCGCGAGGCACTCTGATAACGATAATCCACTCAATCGCCAATTGGCTGGTGGCCACGGCGAACTCGAGGCCAGAAATGCATCACATTTCAGGCATATACCGACTCTTCCTGTCAAATGGTGAAGTAAATTACCGCAAAATGCTAATTTTCATCAAAGATATCAGTTGAACTAAATTGGACGCGAATATATTGTTGCCGGCTGCATTGGCTGCGGCCTCCGATTCCCAATGAAAGCAAGCAAATCCACAACAGAAGCAAACATGTCGAACCTCGCACACATTCCGACCGCCGATCCCAAGAAAACACCCATGCTGGTGTGCTCGATGGTGCGTACCTTTTCTTCTCTGGATTGGTGTTGCCATCACCCGAAGCTGACCCCAAATCTCCACCGTTTCCACATCTAACCAACCCCTCGCCCATCAGTGTGGCCGTGAGTTCGGATCGCTCTCGCTGCCCATCCATGAGAAGGAATGCCGGGAGAAAGTCGAGCGGGAGCGGCCTGCGTCGGCTTCAAAGCTCATTCAGAAGCAGGAGGACCTGCAGGCTTCTCTCAAGGCAGGAAAAATGTGAGATTTGCTCAGTTTACCATGCAGCTCAATGGATTCGCTAGTACGGAGATGCTGTATTGATTCAAACCTGACGTTTTTGCAGAACCCACGCGGAATACAACGACCAGGCTCGAACTTGGTACCAAGACGCCACCCGCGTGCATTGCCCACACTGTCACCGTGGTTTCTCGGACGAGGAACGGCTCAACGTCCACATGAAGGGGTGCGATGCTGACCCAGAGCGGGAAGCGAACAGTGCGCACGGAGGCGCGGGCTCCTCGGACCGGAAGAGTGGGGCCGCGTCTCACATTGGGACGCCAAAGTCGCATTCGCAGGCTGCGACCCCGGCCGCGACGTCGCCGAGGCCGGGGGCCTCGACACAAACCTCTACTGCGGCGCTTCCAGAGGTGGGACACGGCAGCTCGGGGCATTCGGAACCAATGAAGGAGAGTCAGCCGGCGAAAGTGGGAAAGAGTGAAGGCGGGGCAAAGTTCTGTCCGAGTTGTGGGACCAAGTTCGGGGAGGGTGATAAGTTTTGCAGCGAGTGTGGGAAGCGACGAGAGTAGGACAGTTTGGACGTGACTTGATATTGTACCGACGCTCGTCGTTTAGGTCAATTCAGCGAGCACCAATACGATAGTCGGTGGTGGTCCAGAAGTAGTTACACGAGGTGCCGACTGGACGAATCGTCCTACTTCTTCCCGGACTTCTTGATCCCCCCTCCACCTGCCAGAGGTCCACCCTGTGCAGCTCTTGCTCGGGCTTCTTCCAGCTTTGTTCGGACGGAACGGGAGGTCGAATATTCATGAGCAACTTAGGACGAACACGCCCCCGCATCGCCAAAAAGAAAACTCACCTTTCTCTTCTCCTCCTGTTGCTTCTTCTTGAACTCAAGATCGTCCTCGTCGACGTCGCCCTTGTCCTTCTTGGGCTTCAGGAGCGAGAAAGGAAGATGGTAAAAGACGGCCGGGAAAAAGGGCTTTGAGAACACTGAAAGCCAGTCTGTCTCGTTAACAGGAGCACATACCTGTTTGAGCGGTTTCAGCTTTCCTCCTTTTGTCCGGTATTCGTGGAGATGTCGGTTCCAATCAGAACGCCCAAGCAGATTTGCGAGTGAGCCATCAAGAAGAGAGCGGGGAAGGAAAAATGAAGGGAAAAAGTTAGACTTCGCTGGAGGTCAGTGGTAGACTGGGAGTAGGACTGACCTTGCCGGCCAGACATCGTGGAGATAGATTTCTGAGTTGGTCCGTGGTCACAGCAAATGGGAAACTGATGCACAGGCCTTCCAACGTGAGCAACGGTCACAGGAGGCCCTATAGAGTTACTCTGTCAAATAAGCTCTAATCTTGTTATCTATATCTTAAATTAGCTCCTGCTTACATAATAATATGTCGAAGTACGGTGTTGGGTTCAGTCACCGGTTTAGAAAACGTCGATTTAGATAACGGAAATATGTCCAAGCCGTGATAAATAAACAAGATAGCGGCCATTCGGCCGGCGGAGCGTCAAATGTCCGATCCCTAACCCGACTCTGGCCCGCCCCTGCGCCTCCTCCATCTGCAAACGTGCGCACACCAGACAAGAGAGAAGAGTGAAATTCTGAGATGAACTCGGGCTACAGCACAGGATCGCGGAGGAAGACACTTCCCGTGCTGGTGAGTGCTCATTCAATCTCGATGGGTGAATCGGGAACGAAACCACGGAGTTTTCACCACTTGTCACCTACAGTTGGCAAACGATGGCCGAAAAGTGGAAAGCAATCAAATTGAACCCGATTGGACCGAAAAAGAGGTTCGAATGCCCTCCCGCCTGCTCTCGATCGTCGATTCATCAATGTCCCGAAATGATTCCACCCGTGGACCACAAACAGGAGGCTTGGGCGATGAGAAAAGTGGATCTCACCATTATTCCATGGCTCACATTGTGTTATACGTCGCTAAACGTGGGTGGCGGAAAGGTTTTTTTGTCCCCCCCCCAAAAAGACCCTGGAATTGACACTACCGTTTTTGGATTACTCGCGCGGTTTTCAGATCGACCGATTGAATATCAGTAATGGTAAGTCTTAATCCGTCCGCTGGCGGTTTGAATGCTGAGCTTACATTTCACTGGCATGTGATAAAGCGGCTATCATCAACGCCGAAACGCCAATGCACACACTGGCCTTCGATTTGGGACTCAATGGAGACCAATTTAATTGGGCCGTTTCGATATTTTTCTGTGACTACAAAGCTCTACTGTCTGACTCACGCACCGGATCCTGACCAAATTGTTCATGGCATTGCAGTCGGTTACGTCTTGTTCGAAATCCCCAGTGTGAGCACCGATACTTTGGGCAGGAATTTCAGGACACAGAGAATCACTTTTCGTTTCCCTTACTTCCCACAGAATCTCATCCTCACACGAGTATCGCCCTCCGGCTGGATTGGACGCATTCTCGCCTCGTGGGGTATTTTCTCCGTGAGCTATCCCCGTTCCCGCCTTCTGGCACCTTTCTCTGTGCTCAAACAGTCCTTATTTATTGATAGGCATGTATGGGTGCGACACAGGTGAGGATTGACGAAAGAACGCATAAAATCAGCTCAGAACCACTGAAATCCAACAATCGCCCTTCTTGTCTCAAAGAACTACGCAGGACTGCTGGCAGTCCGAGCGCTGACTGGATGCATGGAAGCTGGCTTTGCCCCGGGGGCGTAAGTACCCGGCGTTTTTTGATTCCAAGGATCTTTCGATCTCACCCACGTGACACTACATCAGCGCGCTTTATTTATCGTATTGGTACAAGGTGGGTATCGCAAGCCGTGAAAAGACTTCGTGCCGCTCCGTCAAGTAATTTTTATCATGATTTGCGTCGTTTCAACAGAAATACGAAGGTATGCCGTCCCCCTTCCCCCAGGGCTGAAGTGCATGAGCCTCACCCGTCATTGTCACCCATCTCCTCTCTTCGTCTACCAGTGTCGTCTCGTTGGGCGTGTGAGTTGTGTTTACGGATCTGTAACCATCAAAAGCGTGCCTCACGAAGGTTGCTCCTCAGACATGTTTGGTGGAGGCCTGGTATTCTCCTCCACGGGAGGTCTCATTGCGTTTGGTGTGGCGAATATGTGAGTCCGCTCAGTCAAGGCGCTACGAGCTTTGACATAGTGTGACCCAAAATATGTAATTTATTCCGCAAAGGGACGGCCTCGGTGGTCTCTCTGGATGGCGCTGGTACGTTCAACATTTACTTTAACTGTAGAGAACGAATTCTAATTTTCTTTCATACATTTCAGGCTGTTCATCCTGGTATGCAGGACGGGAGTGACTACGATATGCTCAAACACTCAAAATTTGTGTTCTATCGCAGGAGGGATCCGCATCTGCATTGATAGGTGTCATCACTATGTTCCTCCTCCCCGTGAGTACCTGAGCGGGAGGAACCCAATGCCCTGTTCTCGCTTTTACATTCTTTTGTTTACACTTTGTTGCGCACAGGACTACCCCCAAACCTGTCGCTTCCTCACTCTCCGCGAGAAAGAAATCGTCGTTGGTCGTCTTCCCCCGACCGGTCCCTCTGTGGCAGCCAGGCGACTTCGACTGAAAGACATACTGAACGATTTTAAGGATTGGCGAATGTACGCCTTATCTTTCGCCCTTATGCTGCACCTCACCACGGTGTTTTCAATTGCGTACTTCTTGCCAATTGTGAGGCCATTCTTGGTCGTGATACAAACGAGGCGAACTTACGCTTGTTTTATAACATCCGCAGGTCATCAAGCTCCTGGGATTCCAGTCGACTACCGCCCAGTTACTCAGTATACCTCCTTTCCTCTTCTCTGCGCTTTGGATTCTCCTGATGCGGGTAGACTTTTCTCCCAAAGCCTCTACCCTAAGTTCATATACAAATTTGCAATTAGAAACTGGTCTTCGGATCGCCACCAAGAAAAAGCACTCCACGGGCTTCTCTGCATCATACCTTCAATCGTCGGATACATGCTCCTTGCATTTCTTCACATCGATACCCAGACGCCCTACACCCGGTACTCGCTTCTCTTCCTCGTGGCCATGTCGAACGGACGTGAGTTCATGGCGGCATATCTGAATGGTGTAATACCTAACATCTACTAGTCGTACCGCTGATCGTCGGTCTGAGCACCATATCCACGAAAGGTACTGGCCGTACTGCTGTTCGAAGTGCATTCACTGTTGCGTGCGGTAACATTGGTGGGTGCTGCGATTTCGAAGTTGCAAGCGCAAAATGCACAAATCCTGCTCCTTTGTGAACCCCCAAGGTGGTGCCATTGGCGGCCAAATCTATCGAAACGATGACGCACCTCTGTACACACGTGGCCACGTCATCAACGGAAGCTTGATCATCGGCGTCTTGGTATTGTTCCTCCTTGCGGTAGTATCATTGATCCGCGAGGGCGAGTATGTGGGGCCTAGAGCGAACTACACAGGTGGGTTTCGCAGTTAAGGGCTTGATCAGCGAAGGCGCACATCTCACCCACCCATAACAACGGTAGTGTATGAAAGAGGAGGTCTCGAAGTTGATGGCGACAAGCTCATACGATTGGAACGAGTGGTGGAAACGACGGATGAAGTGGAAGAAGTGTACTCTGGAGAGGGTTGATCCCGATGTCCACGTCTTGTAGTGAAATGACGCATCTCTAGTTTTGTAAATTATTCAACTTTTGGATCGTGTTTTGTGTCTCGTATTATAATTATGAGGAAGGAAAAGTAAAAACCCATTGCCCATATGTGACATTCCAGCGTGGCCCTCATGCGGTGGCTTGATCTAACTCGAATCCTCTTGGTGATCTCGTCAGGTTCTTTACTTAATTATCTCTCTCTGACTCCTTCACGCCTTTGTCCGCGGACCTCGAATAGCATAAAACGTCCTCTGATATACTGGGCATTTTTTGAGGAGAGATGAGAAAGCATCACATGCCGCTATGTTTGGATCGACAAATTTCTTTCACTTCTCCATGCCAAACCGATAGTCCATTGAGGGAGAGAGGTAGTGAACTTCAACGATGCGAAGATTTGGGAATGAGTCATCGTGCAGCACTTTCGTGAATCCGTTGATGTCGGACGGTTGTGTTCCTCATGTAGCCCACGTCGAGAGTTTCTAGATCTTCCTGTTTTACGGTCCCTTGAATGGGTTGAGATCTCGACTCTAAATCCAATTGCAGTCCCTCGAAATTGCGTGCTTGTGGGAAACAGGAGAGTGTTGCGGCTGTTGCGTTGAGAACACGCACTCGAGGTCGCAGCAAAGACGAAAGGATTTCACGCTTGACCGTGAATGTGGGCACATCAAAATCGGAAAAAGAATAATTATTTCATCACTCACGTGATTTTCCAACCCAGTCACAGCGACCTCAACATGATTGGCTCTTGAAGCGTTCGCAAAGGCCACGAACCACGGAAGCCAATCGTTGTACAGCCAGAACAGGCGTCTGAATTCGAGGGAGCCGAACGCAGAAAGGCGAGCTACCCCTCCATGTATGAGGCGCAGTGATTTCTTCGGTGTTATCGATAGGAGCTCAGAGAGGAAGATTTCGACCCGGCAAGAGAAGGAAACCACGCCCCAGTCAATGCAGCCTTCAGCAAGAGATCCCGAATTTGTCGAAATGCTGAAAATCTTTCTTCGATAATTGTTCACGATTGAAGGAGCGGGGGATGAAGCAGTCAAAGTTTTCAAGTCGTCCAACGTAACGGCATCCGGGCGCTTCCAGTCCGTGAAAGAGACAGCTGCATGTACAGTGGAGCCTAATGAAAACCATCATCAAACTTGACCTGTACCGCACGATTAGCAATCAAATCGGTACCATTCAGAGTGCTGCGCTGTATCCTGCAAAATCGCGGCACACCAACGGAATATGTGTATAGAAAGCCTTTCGTGGAGCGAGGAGCACAAGAGTTCGGAGCAGGAGCTCATCAGGAAGTATTTCCATTTTCAGATTCAACGGCTGAACTATGCCGATGATGTGATACTTCCTGTCAATTCTTACTACAATGTACTCTGGAGAGAGTTGACTTTGGATGACCACTTGCAGTGCAATGACTCATCACGGAGCTGCTAGTTTTGTACAATATTGAACTATTGGTTGGTGTTTTGTCCCTTTTCTCATTTTAAGATTAGTAAGAAAACTCAGAACCACCTGCGGAGGACAACCCCGGAGGTGAGGACGTGCCGGGGGAGCCGGGATAACCGCTTTTCAATGTGTGCTTTGGGGGCGACCCCAACACCAATTGACTTCCGTAATCTGCGGGAATGGCGTTGGATGCATGCGTAGGAACATTTTGGGTACCATACGTGTGGTTTGGAAGTGTTGCAGGGTGAGTGAGGCCGCTGAAACAGGCATGTGGACTGCCATTGGGTCTTCACATTGGTGGCTGCGGTCTGCAATATCAGACCACAGCACACCACCTGAATGTATGCAAACAGACAGCAGAAGGATGGCCAGAAGAGGCGTATGGTATGCCGGTCGCGTGAGGCCGCTGAAACAGGCAGGTGGGCGGACCAAGGCTGGTGTTTGGTTTTGGGCTGTGGGTGTCGGGCGACTGAAACGGCGAGTTTGGGCGATGCATAAGGAAGCCCCCTGGGGCTCTTTGGAATCGTTGACAGGAACAGGGCGAATGGTTTGGACATTGTCTGGGCATTGGTGCTGGTCCCTCTGTATTTATTTTGTTATGTTTGTGTGCCATCTCCATGTGGACTATCACCCCCCATGGTTTGTCCAATGCATTCCAACCTTCGCCAATCTTTCTTCGCCATTCATCCATCAGCCATGTGCATTAAAGCGCTGAGTTGAAGAAATCATTTCTAATTTAATGAATTTATTGGAAGAGAATGGCGCCAAGAGCCTTTACCGCTTTGGAACCGATTAAAATCCAAGACGTACCAAATAAATTAACGGAACTCTGAACTGGCTCTTTGCGAATGAAGGGTTGTTGTCAAGCTCACGGTTCAACTTGAAAATTTAACCGGTACCGTTTGCCAGCGATCACACCAGTTACAATGGCGACCATGCGACGATTCCGGTCGCCGCGCATTCTCCTTATTTGCATTGCTGCCTTCTTTTGCGCTGCTGCCCATTTCGGCAATGCCGTATCGAAGCCCGTAGACCGAAAATCTTCATTCGTGGTCCCGTCCACGTTCACCAACACCAAAGCTGAACGCATTCTCGACATTTCACATCCCGCAATTGCCCGAGAAACTGTTACGCTAAATATCGAGAACACAGGGAAATCTGTGGCGGGAGAATACTACGTTACAGTCGATGTAGACCTGGACTCCAGAAAATTGGCGTGGTTGGAGGCGTACGAGGGCAAGGGCGTCTCGAGAAAAGATTGGATAGTGGAGAAAGGTGCTCTTGATGCCACAAAGTGAGTACAGAACCGCACATTGCTTCTAGAAGTGATTGAAACTCAAAGACATGCCTGAACGCGAATTACTGGAAGCTCTGTCCAACTCTACAAAGTCACGTTCCCGAAACCCCTTTCGCCTTCCGACCGCCAATCGTTTACTCTGTACTTCGTATGGGTCGGCCTTGTATCAAACTTGCCGAAAAAGGTGGCACAAGGGGAACAAGGAAGTGGGGTTTACCAAGGAGCACTCCATTGGGTTTCGCCTTATCCGACGACGGAGGAGAAACTTGGTGTGAGGTGAGTCTGCCCTGGTTTCCTGGAACTTTCCCCCTTTACTACTCATCACGGCCCCGTCAAAGACCTTCATCATCCGAAATACACTCCCGGACTCCCTCTGGCTCGCTCACTTCTACGGGCATCTCCTACGGGCCCTTCCGCGACGTAGCGCCGTTCTCCCGTGAAAGTCTCCGTGTTCACGCAAAGCTGTCCCACGTGCCTCTTCGCGGTTCGATCCTGAAACGCAAGATTACGATCAGTCATTGGACAGGAATTGCGAACGTGCTGGA
Source organism: Gonapodya prolifera JEL478 (assembly GCA_001574975.1). Lineage (NCBI taxonomy): Eukaryota > Fungi > Monoblepharomycota > Monoblepharidomycetes > Monoblepharidales > Gonapodyaceae > Gonapodya > Gonapodya prolifera. The sequence continues at coordinate 141,739 of KQ965826.1, forward strand.
GTCATGGGAGTTGTGGCATGACGGAGCCGAGTGAGTCATTTATAGTCGTCACACAAATCCCACCCTGAACCTCAACTCCATCACCTGCAGACTTTTACAACCATTTTCCCGGACCGACCTCCTCATCCAAGGTCGCTACGCCACCCCACCCACCATGATCCAACACCTCCGCTTCGATCTTCCCGCCGGCGCATTCAACGGGGAGTACCGGGATTTCGACGGCAACGTTTCCACCTCGCATTTCAGCAGCGGTAGATCCGGTGCCACATTGGAGTTGAGGCCTCGGTACCCCATGTTTGGCGGGTGGAAATACCAGTTTTGGTTTGCGTACGACGTACCCCTTTCAAAGAGCGTGGGGATCGGGAAGGACGGGCGTTACGTATGGAGAGGGCCTGTCATGAGGGGACTGCAGAATGTGCCGGTGGACAGACTGGAGGTGGAAGTTGTGTTGCCGGAAGGGTCGAAGTGAGTTTGAACACCTTCCCGGCGTGAGGGGACTGCAGCATCTCTTCGGACTTGTGATTTCCATAGTTCGGCCCAGATAAAGCTTCCTTACTCTGCCGATGAAAAGACCAGCGGTCGCGAGTACTCTTACTTCGATACAATCGGACGGGAGACGGTCGGATTTGTGAAGAGCCGCGTTGTTGACGAGATGTGGAAAGACTTTGAGGTATGGCGCCACGTTCTCCAGCTCACCGCTTTCCGCTGAAAATTGCTTACTGGCGTCCGCTGTATAGGTTTCTTACAACTTCTCCTCGACCGCGTACTTCCGGAAACCTTTTGTCGCCATCGTTGCCGTTCTGGCAGCATTCTTGGGGAGCATGGCTGTCCTGAGGCTAGAGTTTTCAATCGGGAAGGTAGCGTGGTTCGACCATTCTCCTGGTCGGGTGGGCACTGATCGCTCTCGATGTATTTCAGGACTCAAAAGGCGAGGCGGCGGAAATGGTCCGGACTGTCGGAATGAGGGTCCAGGACATCCACGGGAAACTTGAATCCTTGCTTGCGAAGCTCAATACCGCGTTTGAAGACTTGTGAGTATCTCGCTTTATTGTGATTCGCCTTTGCTGAAGTACTTCGACTTCACGTCATAAACGCTCTGCATGTTTTACAGCAAACACAGCCACCATGACGTCGCTCGCTTCGAAGCTGCTAGAACAGATCTCACCGCTCAAATTCAATCCACTCTTGCCGATCTTTCCTCCGTGACTAAGAGCGTCTTTGGCCTGTCCGGGGATGATTCCGCTCGCCTCGAAAAATCTTCCGCCCAGCTCGCCAACATTTGGAACGAAAGATTGTCAAAGGTGAAGCAGGCGCAGGACGAAGTTGTGGCTCTTCGAAAGAAGGGCAGCGTTGATGACAAGACCAGGCGGCAAGTTGGGGAACGGATCAAGAAGTTGGAGGAGGAGGACGAGGCATTGGTGAAGAAGGCGGAAGCTCTCGTTGCAGGATTTTAGTGGCTGCCAAATTGTCATTGCTGTCACGTGCGAGAGAAAAAAAAATAGCCCCGAGACAGTGCTTGCAATTGAGGATTTCGATTTAGTACGGACACCCTGGCAAGAGGTCCATATGCCGTGAACTGTAACTGCAAGTGCTTCGAGAATGGAGCTGCAAGGTTCATAAATGAAATCAGGTTGTGAGGTTGCTCCGACAGACACGTGCTGGTCGTGAGTGAGGGGGTAAACTGCGTCAACGGCAAAATCACCCCGTTACACACACTACCATATCCGAAGACTTTCACCATGGAGCATCAATCATCATCGCATCAAAACAATCCGATCTCGCTGCTCCCTCGAAGGACGTCTCAACTGAACGTAGACCTTCTTTTATCGCAAGCAAAGGCAGAGTCCGCCTTAACGACTCCGGGACCCCCGGTGCAAGGAAACGATGGTGGGATCTTGAACGTACTTGACCCAGCGGTCGTTCAATTATCTCAATTCTCCCTCAATTCAAGCTGTCATCGGAAACGTTCCCCCAACCGGCCGCTCGCTCTCCTCCGTCACATTTCCTTCCACTTCTTCCGCTTCGATATCGCCTCCTCCACCTACACGTAGTGCACCTTACTCCAGCTCGCTTCCCGATGGGCTCTCCCACCTCGAAGACTTTCGTGAACATATTTCCCCACCCATCCACGCCGTTCCTTTACCCTCAATTTAAGACGCGATCTCCAGCACCTGCGCAAGCGTTGGAGGAATCGCTTCTGCGGAATGGTGGGGCTCGAGGCGGAAATCTTGGTTTGAGCTCGCCAGCGATGTTGCGAGGGCGTTCAGTCCGGCCAAAAGTCCCCCGATCAGTAGATCTTCTCACCCCTCTCCGGGACGATCCTCGAGTAGAGGACATACCAATGACTCATCGTCTGGAGCTCATTGCACCTCCTCTCCCAATCCCAAAGTACCCACCCAGCCTATTGAGTCAGGATCCAATGCAAGGCGGCGACTCTGCCGTGCCAACTCGACATGCATTTACGTCTCCCCTAAAAGACTGGCTAACAAAAGCTTAGCTATAGTAAATGCATAGTGGTCCGTGCACGTGTTTTAGGAATGGTTGGTAGTTGGTACACTAGTTTCCACCACTCGGCAAAAACGCCACGTCTCCCGCCCACGGACATTGGACGTCCACCCTGCACTCAGAGTCAAGTTTCAACGCTAATCCCACCTGCGGGCGTGCGTTGCGGACGATTCAGCCGGGAGTTGATCAACTAGGCGTAAAACACTACCTTTGCCTTGGCATCTGGCGTCTCAGATGCACTCGCGAAGGTGGTAGAGCGAGTATCCGGTCATGTCTGTGGCGACGCCCCTTGCTGCACGTTCTTACGAGCGAGACGGAGGGGGGCCCAGATTGCGGAAGAGGTGCACGGCTGTTCCTGTTTACGCCCCCGACGCAATGCTCGAGGCCAGGCTGCAGGACGACTCAATCCTGGAATGAGAATGACCACTTGCTGAGCGAGCCTGTTTATGACGGGCTGGCGCGCCTGTGAGCGCAGCCAGGAGGTGCCACATGAGCCCTCGTTGATGAATCAGTGACCCTGAGAACTTAAAAGGGAGAGCTTCGCTCATCAACACACTGGAGTACTGGCACAACACCTTTGTGTATTGGCACAAGGGCTTCATGTTTCTTAATCCAGCCTAAGGTTTCTTCATTGCGAGCTTATGTGAGTTTCCACCAGGACAACCGCATTTTAGCCAAAATCTAACGTACCTTTCTTTCAACCACGTAGTGGATCAAAATGAAGAGATAAAATGCCACGGGATTGCTGCCGTGGCTTGGGCATGGAAAGTGGGGCAGGTGCAAGACGAGAACGGACGAAACCGACGAATGGTTTTGTGAGTCACCTCTCTTCTTCGAAATGCCAAGGAGTGTTCACACTCGTCTTTCCATACAGGTGGCCGATCACGCAGGAGCAACCTTACACCACATCTGCTCGCCTCCACCGATATTTCACCTCCAATCGTTACATCGAACTTGCCGATCGCTTTACACAAAAGTACCGAGGCCGGTTTCAAGTCAAGTGGGGCAAGGCGGTCGCGACTATGGTTGAGGGATTTGAGGGAGAGCTAGCAGATCATGTTCTTCATACACCGGGACAGGCGAGCTGAAGGTGGAAAGTCGTTTTACGTACTGACTTACATATGGAGGACTTGAAGCTTTGTCTCTTATTTGACTATCACGATTAGATGATATAATATAATTTTCTCAGATTTCTGTGTCGTGGAATTGGGTGAGGACTAGTGGGTGATGGAGGAGCGACAATTCTTCCTCCCACGGCAAAGTTTTGCCGACCGCAAAGGGGCCGAGTGCCATGAAACTCATCGGCAGCTTGAAGTTATGGGGAAGAAAATTCAGATCGACGGTGAGAGGGGAACGATGCTGGCTCAATGCCTCCTTTCGCTAGCTGATGACGTGCTTTTCACTGCTGCCGACATTTTGTTCCAATTGGTGCGACATATAACACGCTCGAAACGGTCCGGACTGATAGTGATTACTGACACCGTGTGTCCATGGTACTATGGAGTGATATTCTCTTGTCTACGGCCGTTCTGATGACCGATCGCATTGAAAAGGTGTTTCATTGGAAAGCGCCGCCTAGAGAGGGGCATAGCGATTGCCAAAGAGCGTGGCATGGAACTCGATGTCGTGAGTAGCTCGGTGATTGATATTCTACCATGTCACGACTCAGTACTAACTCTTTTTCACGGTGTTTATGCGGTGTTCCACTACTTTACTCCACTGAACAATCACAACCACAACCACCCCTCCGAATTCCCGCCCCGTTCTGCATGCAGGAATTCAACCACTGCCCTTATTTCCTTGACCAAAACGTTTCGCTACAAGGAATAGATCGCAAAAAGTCTTACGAGGAGAAGTTCGATGATAAAATGGACGCTGCTGTGAAGAAGCTCACCGATGAAGCCGCTGGGGTGGGGATTAAAATGGTGTGTACAAAATTGCGATGATGATTGGAGACCTTATCTGCACCGAAACGTATGGAACGTATTTGACGCGGATCGATCTTCGAGCGCTGTCTTGCCCTTGATACACGTTAAATGCACGACGTTGACCGTTGTCCGCACTGTCTTTCTGAAGGACATTCTTCACGGAAAAGTGGTAAACACGATGGCATCACACAGGTGGGAGCATGGATGCAATTCAGTCTCAGTATGGTACCCACATCTCTGATCTGCTACCCAACGGCTCATTGAATGGGCGTCGCAACAGCCTGAGGCGACACCTGATGGAAAACTTGTGATGAATTTGACGGAAAAGTGAGTCCACGACGATACTTTTTCATCCTTGTGACATTCCTTCACCGACCAACAGAATATACTCAGCCAACTTCGAGCGCGCTGAAGACATTGGTGACAATGAAGTTTTAGCCAAGTGCGCGGCCGAGTGTGGACTAGATAAGGAAAAGGTTGGTTTGGAGTCCATGTTCCTACCAAGAGCGTGGAGCAACCGATATCGAATTGCTCTGCGATTTAAACAGGCGCTGGAATTTCTCGCTACCGATGAACTCGAAAGAATAGGTGCGTACAGCCTGGCGTTGATCTCACGTAGTTGTCACCATCTAATATTGTATTGTCTTCAAAAAGTGGACACTAAGGCGTGGGCAAACGGTCGTCGATGCCAAGAACAGGTCCCCTGCTTTATCGTGGAGAAGAGATATCGAGTATTTGGCGCCCGGGAACCTGAGCTGTGGGCGGATCTGTTTGAGCAGCTGACGCAGAACGGATAACAAGGTTGGGGATGTGATTCACTAAATGGTTTTGATGGAGGTGGTCGATTTAAAATGGAATCCAACAAATATATTTGAACGAATCAAATTCTTTGGATGACAAGCCGGGTACTGACTCTACTACAACCGAGAGTAAATGAGCTGGTCCCTGAGTAGATAACGTGGCATTGGTGCAGGGGTACACTTCTCCGTTGTCCCTCATGGTCCCAGCAGTAATGTCAATCGGTGTTCTCCCACGCAGTATTCCACCTTCCGCCCTTCCACGTCAACACGTCTCCTTTCACCTCGTGAGGACGTTGTCAAATGTCGTGCTGCCAACATTCCCACCCCTCATACTCCTGTACACGTTCGACTCGAAGTTCTTCCGGTTCTGCCTCAGAGCTTCCGCGGCCTCCTTGTTCAACGGGTCATCTGCGTTGGGTTCCAAGAAGAGGTATTGAAGTCCGACGAGGACGCTGTGGATGTTGAGCACGGGCTTCCAGTCCTCGCGCAGAATGTTCAAGCACACGTTTCCCTCCAGGTCAATGTTGGGGTGATAGATCTGTTCGAAGTGCGATTGACGAAGGTTCAAGTACTAACCGGGATGCAAAGAGGGACTCGCGCGGTTTCTCACCTTTTGAGAACACTTCACCTTTGGTGCATCGTGAGGGTATCCGGTTCCTACCGTAAATGTGAACTCAAAGGTTCCCCCTTTGTAGAAGCCTTCATCGGGTCGGATAGTCAGTCGGAAGTTGTGCAGATCGTTGGCGTCAGGAAAGGTAAGTTTAAGCGTGGATGGGAGTTTGTCCATGTCGGAAAAATCTGGATACGAATCGTTAGTTCGTTTGGGTAAAAATGTTGGTGTTTCCGTCGAAAAACAACACTAGTTCCACTCAAAAACAGCAGTTCCCACTAATTTTCCACAATTCTCTATGCAGCCGTGGTGGGCCTGGTCTAATGAAGGTTTCGCTGATCCGCAATCACAGCAGCAGACAGCACACCACGACGTCAAGAAGCACCGCTCTCCAGGAACCAATGAGCAAAATCAAAACTTGAATTTCAAATAGGAGATTAAGATGTTCCTCCAATCTTCCTCCCGAAACCAACGCAGGTGTTTCGTTCCCACCCCCACGACAAATTGATTGGAGTGGGAACGACGGCTCCTCCGAGAGCATACAGAATAATGGAGGCAAGCATCATGTCATCCTGTCGGGGACCCCGTTGCCCGATCCTTATCGCTCTTCGAACATTGTGGAACCCACAGCTCGTCCACCATTGATGCCGGTGGGACCTCGGAGAACCAACCTTTCTGAAGCCGCAGCTGACTCGACGACGCCTTCTTCTTCCCTCCAGAACCCCCCGCCTGTGCTCCCTCCTCCGCCTTCTTCTTCTTCAAAGACATTATGTTGAGCTGTCCGGGAAAAGTGACAGGGGTGAGGATGCAGACGGCACAGAGGGGCATCGCACGACTCTTACCATCGTCGCAAAGGGTGATGGCGGTTTCTGTCGAGGGAGAAGGGCGAGAGGGAAAGGGCGAGCGATAAGGAAGGGGTGTGGGCAGTTGCGACTGTTTGAATGGTGTTCTGTTACTACTACACTTCATCTACAATCTTCAGGAACTTCAGAAACACTACCAACAAATGCTCTAATATATCCCCACTGGTCCCTGTATCTCACTTAATCAAACCCAACTGCATGAGTCCGTGACGAACCGAGCCTCCATTGCCGAAGTAAAGAAGAGCGGTCATTCCAAGTCTTTGGGCGGCGATAACGTTTTCGATTGCGTCGTCTATAAAGATGCATTCACTGACCCAGCCAGCATCATGTTGATATTCGAAAGTCATCTAGAACCGGGCAGCACCTGTGACTCACCGAGGTTCCAATTTCCATCTTTGACACGCACGATCGAATACCTCCATATGTGGCTTTGACACCTTGCATGGTTTCACGGCATGGCGAGTGATGTCGAGTAACGCCATTTCTTCAGAGCACGAAAGGTCATACCTTTTCGTATCCCGAAATCATCGTGTCATCTAAGAGATTGAAAGCTACACTACATCGGTCCTTGAGTGCTATTATTCGCGTCACCCGTTAATCGTTGATTGATCGCAGATAACGAACGAAGACCACACCTTTGTACGCTGGTCCATTAAAATTGGAGATCAGATAGAACTTCAAGTCCCGGGGATCATAGTGTGGATCTAGTGGTAGCGCCAGGTTTGAGTCGTCGACAGTCGAGAGAATTGTTCGAACTGATGCTGAAGGCCCCAAACTTGAAGATGCTGAAGGGTGACCCATTCCAATCTTCGTGAGAATATTTAGTTCTCCCGAGGAGAGTGCGAAGATTACGTGCGACTCACGGCACCGGAAGGCACTGAATCAGACTCTAGGATCAAAGTACTTCGGCTATCTTTTCGCGCTCTTTCCCTCAGCCTGAAGCAGTCCCGAAGAATTGCGGAACCATGCAGCGGGCCCACAAGGTTTTCGGATCAAACGCCTGAAAAAGCCAGTAATGTGAAATGAAAATCAAGGTGATGATCTTGGAAGCCCCCGAAAGCTTTCACACACCAAGTTTGCGATTCCCTTAATTAATTTTTTCTACGATCCTGTCCAGTCAGTTTTCTTGTCGATGGCTTTCTCGACCTTTTCCGATGGCGCCCAAGTTTTCTCTGATGACTCTTCGTTCATCCACTACATGAAAACTGCTGGGAGAGCCGCAGAATGATACGTTGACACTGTTTCCGGTCCACTATGTGACGAAACTTCTGCTTCCACCGAATAGAGAAGGTTCTGCGGGGCAAGAACACTTCAGTTCGTGGTGATGTCACTCTCCTCTAAATTTTGGAGCGACACGAACGAAGAACTCAGATCGAAGGTTGAAAAGAAACATTGGCCGGCGTAGTGTAACCACGATGAGCGAAGGCCAATGAAGCTGGAACGCGGCGAGGAACTTGTCTTCTCCCAAAAGCACACCACCAAGGTCGAAGATGATGGCTTTGAACCTGACGACCGAGAGCGATGATGAGCGAGCGCGCACATCTCGGTTGATTTCAAGGCCCACCTGAACTTATTGTAGGCCTCCATCATTTCGCGTGTGGTTGTCGATGTTTCGTCGAGGGGAACTGACGTGCGAGGATCTTTGGATGGTGACTCGGTGGAAGATCTCCAGAGAAAAGTCACCACAGCGGCTGTAATGAGTGCGATAGCAGCGAGTAGGGAATGTTGCGATACGAAGCCTTGAACATTGTCTTCCATATGGTGGTTGCCGCGCCACGTCATCGCAGTGGTGGGTGAGGGAGGCTTTGAAATCTTTTTTACCGGCTGGGATCGACAATGACAGAAGCACCATCGGACACCTTCGCTTCCCTCTCAATCTCGCCCTTTTCCGATATTGTCGATCCGGCTTGTCAGCAGCGGGGAAACTGCCTGCGATGCAACGGGTCGTGACCAACGTTTTGCTACGACTGTTTGATTCCCGTCGTGAACGTGGAAAGGACACCAGGAGTGCGATTACCTGTGAAGGTCAAGATGTGAGCGAGTCGCCGTGATTTGTGATGGAACTATGGCCGAAAATTGATCAAATCGGCGAAAGATTTGTACCTTTCAATGAACGACGGGGCAAGGCGACTGGACTCCACTCAGCTGTACTTGCACCGGATGATGTTGAAGTCATCTTCGTGGAAAAAGATTCGGACGGGCGCTATATAGTTCCGGAAGAAGTTGAAGAACAATGCGACCCGGAAACGACGTTTCTGCTTTTTCCCGGCCCGGCGAGAAGTTTGTCAGTGACGTTGGACGCATAAGCATGTACTATGATTCTTGTTTAGGATGCTGTGACCTTCTCCTCGCTGTCTGTTTATCCTCCAACTAAGGACTCTTTGCGAACCGGCACTTCTCCTTTACCACGCTCGAATTCTTCTCAGCAAACGCTCATATTTATTGATGGAACATGGCCGCAAGCAAAGAGTCTCGTCGCAGAGGCTCCTTTCTTTGGGAAGTTCCGGAAGTTGGGGGGACATCGAACTTTGTTTTGGAGGCACCATGACATTGGCGACACTTACTTGAGTACGATCGAGTGCATTTACTGGGCATGCAGAGAATGGTGGGAAGCATATTTGGGAGTGTATGGGGAAACGGAGTGGCAACAGTCAAAAGTAGCTCCCGACGAAGAACTCGGGATGGTAGCAAGTCTTTCGCTTTCAGAAAAGCAAGTGGATCGAGACTCGGACACGGCAGCCACAAGCAACGCCTCTGACAGGAAGCGGCGATCAATGAAGGGGACTTGAATAGTAGTACCACCGAGGCTCCTGAGGAAGACGAGGCTTAAGAACACAGGAGCCTTTGAGGACGACGAATTTCTGCTGCAACTTGGTGGTTACGAACCTAAAACCTGCGCCTCTTAGGTCACGCAGGACCAACCACGCCTTCCAACCCCTCTCTCCCCTCCGACCTCTGGACGAACTCCTCTTTTATTTCCGCCACCAATACCTGCTTGCTCGTGATCGGTACCCGGCGATGATTGACGGCCGAGAGACGACGAATGGACATAGACTGGCGATTCTCAAATGCGCACACGTAATGGTAACGGGGTTGGAGAAACCTGAAAGTTCTTCGAACAATCGAAGGGGGAAAAGGGGGACGCGAAGGAAGGATAGTTAATACAGTGAATGCCAATGTTTCGGAAAGTGGTTTGAGAAAGCAGTGATGGGTGCTTTGGTCACAAATCATTGATACGATATCCATTCATAGCGCCTTCACCGCCATGGAGCGCGCCAAAACGTATGTCCCGTTAGCTGTCGAAGCGATTTCCGGGAAAGGACGTGGAATCATCGTCAAATCGGCTGTCAAGAAGGGTGAGTGATGCTGCTTTGATATGCACCCCCCCCGCTCTCAAACGACCACCCGCAGGCACTCTTCTCCTCAGCGAACACCCGTACGCCTCTGCCCCCATCACATCGTGTCTCTCGACGGTGTGTCATCTCTGCTTCACGCACGATCCCCCAAGTCAGTGCGCAAAATGCCACCGTGTACGCTACTGCGACGCGAATTGCCAACGCGCTGACTGGACCGAGCACAAGGGAGAGTGCCGAACGTTTGCCAAGGTAGAGGAACGTCGGAAAGTGGATCCAAGGGTCGGCACTGCTCCGGCAGCCGTCAGAGTCCTTGCGAGAGCATGGTTGAGAGGTCAGAAGGAGCCGAAAGGGTGGAAGGCCATCGAAGCACTGGAGAGTCGTGAGTTTTGTTGTGGATATTTTTCCTTGAGGAGCCTGCTTTCACGACTTACACTTTTAGACGTTGAACAGTTTCGAAGTTCGGCTCGATTTCCAGAGTTTGGCGTCATGTCTCGAGTACTCAGGGACTGCATCCTCGCTTCGGGGTCGACATCATGCCCGAGGGAAGACGAAATGATGACGCTGTTCTGCCAGGTATGTGCATTCACCGTGCTTTCACGAAGTAAAAGCGAAGTGGTCATCAAGACACTCCCGGACATCGTCAGCTTTCGACGAACTCCTTCTCCATATACCAACCCGACTTGACGGATGTTGGCGTCGGGATATACCCCGCCCTGTCCTTGCTCAACCACTCATGCTGGCCCAACGCTGTCGTCACGTTCGAAGGCAACATTGGCCGAGTATGGACTATTCGGGACCTTATTGCGGGAGAAGAAGTTAGTGATACAACCACCTCTTTTCTCTTTCTTATTGTTCACTGAACACCCAATTTTGCAATGGCAGATCCTGTATTCTTATATCGATACTGTCCCCACCACCATGGATCGCCAGCGAGAACTGCGATCTCGATACCATTTCTCGTGTGCTTGCTCGCTTTGTAAAGGGCAGCTTGCGGACTTTCGGAGCTCCTGGCGTTGTCGCGCGCAGGAAGGATGTGATGGATCAGTATCAGACCCAACAGGAACTTCTGCATCTTCCGCCGAATCTGTGACAACGTCTTGCAGCAAAGACCACCGTCAAGCGCCCCTATCTATTACCGATGTACAACCCCTCCAGACACAATTCGAATCTTCCATTGCAACCCTCGCAAAGGCCAACACTTCCTACCTCGCCGAATCCACCCCCAGCCACCTCGCATCACTTCAATCGTCCTACTCTGCCGCGTCTCGCCTAGTTGTGTCTTTCGCGGACCAGTACCTCCACCTCGGAAACTCCGCCGCAGCCGAAGCCCATCGTCACCTGGCAGAGGCCGCATTGACACTTGCGAACGCTGTGGACCCGGATGATGACGAGTTCCGGCAACTTGTGTCCCCTGGAGGCCCTCCCCCGGCGCACCCTGGGCTGAACTGGTTCCGGGACGCCTTTGTGCACTCGAAGTGGCTCGTTCGCGCTCACGCGTTCCTCCTACCTGAAAACCATCCCGCAAGAGCCGTGCGCAACCTTGTCGCAGCTCGGCTAGCCTCATTTTTGGACGGGGAGGGGGACACGGAGAGTTTGTTGGCGCCGGGGGAGGCACTGGACCTGTACACATCCGGACTGGAAATGGTGGAAGTAGCCTACGGGCGCGAAAGTAGCTTTTGGCTGCAGGTCGAGGCGAGGGTCGAGGAGGAACGCACTGCTTTGGGCGGAGAGAAGAAAAATGGTGGTGTACACCAAGGGTCAAGGTTCGAAGAACTCGAAGGGCCTGACGTTGATTAGATATGTTTTTTGTTCGAAGGAGACTAACCATGAGTTCTTGCGTTGCAATGAAGTAATTGTGGCAAAGTTACCGAACAAAGTGATCGAGATTTCAGGGTGGAGTAACAAAATCGCAAAACGACTTTATCAACAATTTCCTCGCCTCTACCGAAACTGGACATGATAGGAACATCGGTGAGTACATCTGACGAACTCCTTGGCTCAAGGACGGGAGGAATCTGCTCGTGATTGACTGGATCGACCTTGCAACGGCCTCTTTGGTGAACCCATCACCCAATCGCCTTGATACGCCCAACATACCGTTCATCTTCCCGCCGTTTCCGCTCCGAAAGAAGGAAGGGGGCTCCGGAAGTGACGCCAAATCCTCGTCCTACACTCCCCCACCCAATGTCATCATTCTCCCTCAAACCAAAGAGCTTGTTGCCCTGATGACGATTATAAGGGACAAGGAAACCGGTCGCTCAGACTTTGTTTTCTACTCAGACCGCATCATTCGGCTGCTTGTCGAAGAGGGGTTAAACCACGTTGCATTTGTAGAGAAAACGGTGGTTACGCCTACGGGGGTCGAGTACAAAGGCCTTGGATTTCAGGGTGGGATCTGCGGGGTGTCGATTATGCGAGCCGGAGAGTCGATGGAACAGGTGAGTAAGAACTTTCCCGTTGATACCATTTTGGTAGCTTCAATAGCAGAGTTATTTGATCTGCAGGGACTCCGAGAATGTTGCAAGGGTGTGCGAATAGGGAAAATTCTCATTCAACGCGACGAAGAGACTGCCTTGCCGACATTGTTCTATTCGAAACTTCCTGAAGATATTGGCAGCCGACAGGTTCTACTGCTGGACCCCATGCTCGGTAAGTGCCTCTTCGCATTGCTGTCTATCGTTCAAACGGGCTGAGCTTCACGGTCACTACTATTTAACAGCTACGGGTGGCTCAGCTCACAAGGCGATCGAGGTTCTTATTGAACGTGGTGTCCCGGAAGATCACATCGTCTTTGTGAACCTGGTCGCTTGTCCAGAGGGCATCAAGTACCTTCTCGATGGCTACCCGAAATTGAAAATCGTCACAGCATGCGTAGACACATGTCTGAACGAGAAGAAGTACATTCTCCCGGGATTGGGTAAGTTGGCCTTGTTCAAAACATTGACGTTGTGGCTCAACACTGGTCCGGCATCTTAATTAGGTGACTTTGGCGACCGATACTTCGGAACAGCTTGAATCGAGTTTCGACCAAGCGTAACGTGGTTTTCGATGTCCTGTGACAATGTCGAGCGTAAAATGCTGTAAAATATGTAGTGTAGTACCAGAGAGTGCTACTGATTCAATACCGCATCAATCGCAATATCGTACATGTATTCAACTCAAACCTTTCGTGCAGGTTCACTTGTTATTCCTTTTATAGTCACTTACTATGTGTCATGGGGCTACGAGACTCGCCGTCCAAGCACGGCATCGAACGCGTATCGCAAATTACCCTTGGCCCATTGCTCTACATGGCGTCATTGCTCTTGCATAATCCAAAAGTAAGTTCACACCAGCGTCGGGCCACAATCGCTGGGGTTCGACTTCAAATTCAGGAATGGAAGGAGATCGGCCTGACAAGAAGGACGAAACACGGGAAATGAGCGTTGATAGTCGGGAGAGGAGTGCGGCGTGTCGGAATTCCACTGTAGAACGTAATTCCGTAATGAGTGGTTACGAACAAACGACGAGATCGAGCCACATACGGATCTCTCCGCCAAAAACTTTGTTGCGCTCTCCCCATTGGCCGAGATGAATCTCTCGAAGGCGCTCCGCTTCCTCCCTACACCATTTGGCCCTTTGGAGCCCGCGCTCCATGGCCTCCCGATCACCGGCGGCATAAGCGCGAGCCAAGTCCCGGCGAAGGAGAGGTTTGATGGACAAAACAAGGGAGAGTTGGCTTGGAAGGGCCAGAACGGAGTTGAGGGGGAACTGAGAAGTGGCAAGTACGGATTTCGCGAGACTTTGGTGGATCTGAAATAAACTTTGGATCAGACATGTCCAAACCACACATCCCAGTTATGAGCATCGTATACCTGTTGGTAGTATCCTTCAATATCGTAGCCTTCCAGTTGTGCGTCCAGGAATCCATATACGGGATCCATCCATAGCATCCACTTGCTGGTATTTGCCTAAACATACGAAGCCTAGATTTCAGACAAGCATTGTCGTAGTTTTTACGCTGGGCTCACCATGAAATGCGTACCCCCATCTTCTACAACATCAATGCCTCTGCCGCCCAGCTCGTCCACCGCAGATGCGACCGCGAATGCATCCCAATCGCCACCGCATGCAGCGGCAAAAACAGATCGCATGACCGTACGGTCATCGGGGGCCGTGTAGTTTGGAGGCAAAGGAGAGGGTGACGAGGTATAGGCATGACGAGACCAAAAAACGAGAGTGGGGAGAGCCGAGAAGCTGGGGTGGACACTTAGACAATATCTCAGGAATGTTCCATGAGTGCAAGTCACTTACAGTTCACACTCGCCGCCATCATCCCCCCAACACGTCACGAAGACGTCTCTAACCCCTTCTTCCTTGCACGCTCTCACCGCTGCGGTGCCAACTTTCTCTCCAAAGCCCTGCGCACACCAAAAGCGAGACCATGTCCATGCGGCGCCAGCAAACCAGGGAGCGCGACCAGTAGGATGCATTGACCGATGTTCTCTCAATTTTCGCCCGTATGTTTGGTTGTGAGTGTGATAGTAGTCCCAATAAACCAGTTGGCACGACCGCGGTATAATGGGTTCCGGAAGAGTCGGGGTCGGGAGGGCGACAGGAAGAGGTGTGGGGAGAGAGGAGCCACCGGGTGTACTCGGACGTGCCGCAGTTGGGGGCAATTCTGACGCGGAGAAGCGAACAGGGGTTAGACAGTGAGGGTCCCCCGCGGGAGCTGGAGCAGGTAGGGAAATTGGGGAAGAATCATAATACGAGGAGAGAGATGTTGACCCAGCGGGTAGGCAAAAGAGCACTATTTGTGATGAAGGTAGATTTACGGAAGTGTCTTCAATCGTATTTTGAACCAATCTCCAAGATCCTTTCACTCACTGTCGGACCAAACAAGGGGCTCTCTACCAATGGCTTCCACCTCGCTGACAACGTTTCTGAGGTGCTCTTTGAAAACTTCCACAGGCTCCTTGTACCCGTAGATCTGCCTGTACCGTCCTTCACCGACGCCCGCAGCTTCGTCCATGCCAAGATGGATCTTTTTGGAGCGGAAGGGGGACGTAGCACTGTGAAGCATTGAGCGAATGAGTTGGAAGGCTTGGGGGTCTGCCGGAAGGAGGACTTCAGAGTTGCTGTTGGTAAGAATACTGGTGTTATCATCGCTCGACATAAAGGATCGTTCGCTTCTTACTCTCTGATGTTGTAGAAACGGGGCCACTGTAGGACCTGGCCCATGTGTCCTAGCATTTGAATGTTGGGGAAAACTTCGATTCCACTAGAATGGAAAGTCACCACTTCCACGCTATGAACTGGCTCGTGGTCACATCACTCACAGCTCATATCCCAGTCTATCGACCTCGCTTAATTCAGCTTCTGTGTATCCTCCCCGAAAATATCCGAAGAACGGCTCTCCTTTCACTTGGTACGTATCCTCCGTGTACAGCTGAAGCGTATTGAATCCGAGCAAAGCACACCGTACAAGAATCGTCGAAATCGTTGTGATGTTGGGAACAGCACAGCGAGAGCAGTCTAACATGATCCTGTGACGAGGAAGCAGCTGTTGCGGATACTGCATTAATGAAGGAATAAAAGTGGAAGACTGACCCCAGCGAGTCGAATTCCGCTCGCTCATCGAAGTTTAAGGACGTCGACACGTCGTCGCTTCCCGACAAATGTGCATCGTAAGCTGCAGTCAGAACACGGCCGATGCAGCGAAACGCTGGCGGGTTAATTCGAGAGGACGTCCGGGTTGGATAAGTCAATAAACCGAAGATTCGGACCACGAATTCGGAGCCGACCTTCTATTTTTCTGTTATAGCGTATTTCAATCTCGAATCTCCCTGCCACCGGTACGTCACGGAATCGCTGGTGTGATGAACGGACAGAGGAGTATCCCACGGGGTACTCATGGCTTTGATTCAGCCTGTGGCAGTTCGAATGAGTATGATAAAGCACCCGTTAATGCGTACGTGGGTGGGGAGCATGAAACAAGGGTCATGCGGTGCTTACACTAGGTTCCTTTGTTGGAACTGACATTCAGACTCGAATCTCACCTCAAAAACCACTGAGCTTCGCTACTCGATGACTTTTCAGGCTCCTGTGCGGAATCATCCACAGTCATGTCGGTGTTTCCCGCCGATCCAACAAAGAAGTTGTTGTGAGGACTCGTCCGCTCTATTTGAGCGAGTCCTGCGGCAAGATCCGGCGGAAACACGTTTGCTATAATGCTGATTGATTGACGAAACGGCGCTCTTTCGTCTTGATGGATGGCATCGGCTTCAGGAAGCGCTTGCGAGTCACCGAGAGTCATGTCCACCGTAATCTGGTCATCTGTGGACATTGACGACATGGGAAAAGACATTTTAATGTTGATTCCTTGCCACGCTGGGAGGCAGGGTAGATGGTGCTGATGCAATTACTACTTACTTTGTAGCTTCAATAATCTAGTTATTCTTGGGGCACATTATTCAACTAGGTATTCGCCAAATCCCCAAAAATTCTATCTGACTCCTGAAGCTTTATTTTTGGGAGAGTGACACGCATATTTCATGTAGGCGCAGTCGGTCCACCATCCTGCTATGTACACCGCTAACTGTCCGTCGACACAATTCGTAGGACTTAACTTAGTTGCACACACATGATTCGCAGTTCGATTTGTGCCGGATCTCCCACTGCTGGAATGGAAATGACGTTACCTGTGTGGCTTTCGCCCTCCGCACCCTCCCTGTTTCTCACTCGATGGAAAGGACGCAAAAGCTGCAAGATCGACAAAGATGGCCGCCAATACCCTCGCAAACTTCGCCGACACTTCAGATTCCACGCTGCAGCTGCAGGTCTTCGTGAACTCGATCACTTTGTCCAGGTCGCACCTTGACACCTGCCTTTTCCCCGATTCAATGTCATCAAGCCGATTGCCGCGGTAACGATGCTTCTCATGGCATTCACCTTATCACCACTAGCTTCATTTCGCAACTTGTTATCCTCGTTACGTTCATTCCGACCTCGCCGTCTTCCCGAGCAACCTTCGCATTCTGAGCCTCGTCACGATCGTTTTTTCGATGTTGTCCCCGTGGTGTTCATTTCCAACAATTACAGCTGCAACCCTGGCATCCAGTGAGTTTTCGTCTCCCGATGGCCTCTCTATTGGTGGATTTTGACGATCGTAACTGCCACCGCGACGTCGGCACGGCCACACCGTCCACAGAGCAGGCTGCTCGCTATTTCTTTTGGGCGCTATTGGAAAATAATGTACATACACGTTACGGATTTGGCTGCTGTCTTATCGGAGAAAGATCGTTCTTGTGGTAATGCTTTTGTTTTCGATGCATATTTCAGCGGGGACCTTTCAATGGTGAGTCTCTCCGGACGTTCGACATGCTCCCATGTGCTTAAAATGTGACGTACGTATGTTCCAGGTACTGTGTCTCAGCAACTGCGGTTCGCCTTCCGCTCCGTCTGTGTGGGCCGGAACCCCAAGTGAACTTCCAGATATCCTTGGGTCAAGCTTTAACGGTCTCCAGTACTTGATTCTCATTGCTCTACACGTCTACTACCTCTGGGACTACTCTCGGGAGATCTTCCACCCAAGTGGGTTTGGAGATTATCAGTCGAGGCAGCACGGGTCCACACTTGTGGCCCCAAGGACGAGCCGATTCACAGCAACTCTGGCTCTTTGTGCTAGTAGCATTCTTGTCATGATTTCGACGGACTACAGTATTCCATTCGGAGAGTGGTGAGTTGATATTGTCCTCCACCAACAATGACAAGTCTAACACTATCCTACGAACCTCCAAGTTTTCATCCGACCCTTTCCACTATTTCATCATAGTGAGGGGTTCGCAGATTGTCTCGGACATCATATACTGTGGTTACATGCGGCGATTCGCAACGGAACTACATCGGGAGGCCCAGTTCCTCGCCTTCCCTAGTAACACAATGGGTGGTCGAGCGACTCCTCAACCCCCACCCGCATCTGCGGCGGTAACATCAACCGGGGTCCAGTACGTGGAATTGGACGGGGCGCACACAAGCCCTCGGCCCGTACCATTGGAGATTCCTGGTCCAGTGCCTCCGGCAAAGCGATGAAATGTATCAATGCGAAATGAACGTTGACGTCTGGGATTTGGACTATATTTTGATCAGGCGCACCACACATTAATATCGCAACATTATTCAATTATTATGATGCACCACTTGAAGGAATTTTGCACGACGAATACGAAATTGATGTCGTCTCACAACATAGGCAGACTTAGGGTCCTGTTTTGTTCCTATCACGAGGGCGGTGAACTCTTCTCCGCCATCATTAGTCACTTACGACCACACTCACTGGACATCGCGATTGGGAGCCAGATCCAAGGAGGGCTGGAGTGGACTTTACAAACTTGGTTGATCCTGCCGAAACCGGCGTGCAGATGCAAGTTTATTTGAACTCCATCGCACTTGCGAGGTATGTGGCCGAATCACCTTTTACGTATCAGTATCCATCTGCTCAACTTTGCCAATTGAATCAGTGTCGTCGCTCAGTTGGTCATTTTGGTGACATTCTTGACGATCTGTCGGTCTTCCCGGCGTCCTGAAGTTTTTGACGTGTTCACGATCCTCTCCTCAATGATTTCTGCTCTGGTAGTGTTCACCTCGGACAATTACGCCTGCAACCCTGCTATTCAGTGAGCGGCGCCTGATTCACGAACATGGAAAGAAAGGGATGACAACCCCTTGGCGAATCATAAAACTAGAATCGCTTGCACTTTCTTTCTTCTTGGTAACATCGGAAAATGGTGCACTTACACTCTGAGGGTCTGGCTTCTGTCATATCGGAGAAATCTCGGGGTTATGCTGCTTGTCAGATTGCTCTTTGGGGCGCACACCTTGACATTCCAATGGTAAGAGACCAACAAGAGTTTGCACGAATGGGAAGCGATAGCTGGTCCGCTCAGGTGGTGCGCTGTCTCGCCTGCAACACGAGTGTTTCGAAACCCAGTCTAAGGTTGATCTTCTTCAGCGATCTCAATATTCCAATAACCCCAAGTTATGTCAAGTGCGGTGTAATACATTGCACCTTGCGTCGCCTCCAACATATCATCAATTCGAGGCAAGGGGTACACATCTTTTTTGGTCACGGCATTCAGCTTGCGATAGTCAGCGCAGAATCGCAGCTTTCCATCTTTCTTTGGCACCATAACAACTGGAGCCAACCAATCACCACCGCATTCTTCAATAATTCTGTCAAAAAGCATTTTGTCAGCAGCTTTGTCAACTTTTGTACAAAAGTCCGATGCCACAGACCAACGAAGGGGATGCAACAATGACGGTGAAAGAGGAATCCGAACAAGGGGGGTCACATGGAGTGACAGATTCGACTCGTTGTCTCAGTGTAGCGTCCACGCCGGGGAAACCAAGTCTCATCCTCCGCCTGCCACTGCCGAACAACTTCCATGCCGCCTCCCCGGGCACATCCGCACCTCCAACAACGCAAACCTACACTCAATCTCGGAACCCCATGGCTCATCCTTCTGCTGCTCCACTCCCTGGCCAGTACGCAGCCCATCCTACTCCCCACATTATTCCCCAACAACACCAACAACAGCAACCACAATACCCGAACCAGCCTCAGCCACTCCGCTGACAGTCTACGCACCCGACGTATGGTGTTCGGGAAGTAACCCAGAGACTCCGGTACACTGCAGAGGACCGCGCCAATGCGGCCAGGGAGGATTACGACACTGTCGAGCAAGTAATGGTGCTTCTGAGGCAGCAGCTGGAGCAGTGCGAGAGAGAAATAAAGGTCCTTGAGGGATTGAAAGAGAAGGCGATTGAGAGTTCGCAGAGCAGGTTGTGGGAGGGGTGAGAGTTCCTTGAGGAGTGATCAAGGACTGAGTTCTACGTCGCCGGATCGGTTTTGTGGAGCATGGATAATCCTTCGAATGCCTGTGCTCAGATAACAGCTTCCATTTTTCACTCACTTTTGACCAAACCTCAGACAGGCCCATCCCCGCACCCATCCCCATCGCCCGTGTCCCGCACATCGACTGGACCAAATACCAAAACCTTCCTCGCCCCGCGCAAACCACGGCCCCACCTGCTCGGAAATACGTTCCCTCGGGGCAGGGTTCGGGGCTCCTGCACATGGACGCCCCCGCCCCCACCGCGACGACGAACTCGAACCAGCTTACTCCCGCCCAGCAGCAGGCCCTGGCGCGGATCGAGTACGGAAGAGATTTGAAGATGAAGACCCCGTTGGGGGGGTTCAACCCTGTTGATCTGGATACGGGGAAGACGTGGGGGGATTCCATCGTGGAGATCGACGGGCAGCCGGCCAAGCCCAAAGTTCCCGATGGGGTCGCGAGGGGCGGCTCGACGACGAGCGTGATTGGGGTGGAGTCCCCGGCGGTGGCGACTTCCACGGCAGCTCAGGCCCCGACCCTGTGGGCAGGCAACCCCACCAGGGTCACAAATCCTCCCAACGCGTCATGGCCGCTGGTGCCCCTCCCACTGCCACTGCCACTGCCGCACCAAATGTGGCCGTGGCTCCCAATGGTGGGAGCGTGGACCCCAAGGGCCCGTCGCACTGGGCTCCCCTGCACTAGAAGCTGTCGCTGTACCTTGCCGACACGGCCGCCGCGAAAAAGATGGGTATCACGCCCGAGTACTTGGTGGAGCAGGTGGCGTTCGAGGAGAGTCTCAAGAGGACGCGGGAGCAGGCCGGGCTGGATCCCAGGCTACGGGGTTCGAGGCGATGCAAGTGGAAAAGGAAGGAGACGAGGGAGCCTCGGGTCTGTCGACCGACGAGGAGGATAGCAATTTCGGCGATGCGGAGGGGGGAATGGACGACGACTGTCAGAGCAGTTTTGTGGGGTCTTCGGTTGACGGCAAACAGCGCCCAAGGAGCAAGTTTGCAGCACGGCGCACGCGAACGTCAGGCGGGCGGTACACGACCAAGTATAAGGGCGCCATGACGATTGTGTCCGAGCGGGGCCACATCGATATGGACTTGGACGACGCTCCCTCGGGCCCGCAGGTTGGGTGGGACGGGATCCCGCCCGGAGCTATCGCGAAGAAAAAGGAGGAATGGCATGTGTCCGACGGAAAGGAGGAGTACGAGGGTGCATTGGAGGGGTTGAGCGCCGAGGAAGTGGTGGAGAAGTTTGGTGGGGTGCTGACTGGTGAGGAGGGGATGGGACTGGGTGCGAATGGCGAAACAGATGAGGAGAGAGAGTTAAGGAGACTGGAGAGGTGGTTGGAAGCGCAGGAACGGAGGATGGCGAGGGAGGCGGAAGAGGGGAGGAGGGTGCATAATGGTTTTGCGGTGAGTGATCCGTCGAACGAATACTTGGCTTTGTGATCGGTGGCTTATGGCACCCCATCACCCAATCTATCTCGTCTCTTGCATCCGTGAATATTGCCTGCTGGTTACCTGAATCCAGTGCGACGACTGCGGAACGGAGCCAATCGAGGGCACGCGGTTCACGTGCGCGAAGTGCCGCGAGGTTGACTTATGCGCGGCGTGTTTCAAATTGGGGACGTACACGAGTGGTGCGTATAGTGCGTGCAACCGTTTCCCATTCTGTGACCACCGTGATTTTCATTTCCCGCTGATCGTTTGTCAGATTCACATGTGCCAAGCCATACGTGGTACAAAATTCGAAAGCCAGTCACGCTCTCAGACTACTACGGGAGCGCACAGGAGTCGGAAGTTGACATGCATCCAAACGGATCAAGCAGCACCCCTGACCAAGACGGCTCCCAAGACCCGTCAGCAAGCGCTAGCAACCGGGGTACATACGGTGCTTCGACGAACGGGATAGATAGGATGGATACCGGTCTTGGCGATATGCAGGACTAGCCGGTGAATGCGGGTACTTGAAGCCAGGAATTGCTCCAGGAGCGTCGTAAGCGTGTCGCCAGCGGAGAAGAAACTGTATTGTACTCAGATTTAGAGAACGCAATCAAAATCAAATTCACCGTGGCGGAGTGCTCCCTTGCTGCGTCCAAAGCTTCTGTTCTTGGCGATTGTTTGACTTCGAAAGAGCGATGGACCCGCGACCGCTGCCACCAGGTGAAAGGAATTTCGAAGCGAAATGTTACGGCTGAGCTCTCGACCTAACGACGTGCTGGATTCTTGTGCTTGCGTGGTTTGTCCGGATGTTTCCCCCCGTCTCTTCTGAACGCGAATCGTCCCGCGGCGCGGACGAAACCGAACAATATGATGTAAAGGCTGGATTTCGCAGGTTCGTTGACCCCCGTTGGTGTGGCCATCGCATTCTTTGCTTGTCGACTGAGTTTCGGCCGAATGGATTGCCCTTAGTACGACCAAAACACGAGACGGTACTACTTTGTTCTTACTACCTCGAACCCGCCATGTAAGTTTTTGTTCTGTGGAAACCCGGAAGATACGTCTGCGGAGACTGTGTTGACCCAAAGAACACTTTCCCCCATTTCATCGCAGACACCACCTGGACGGACCCCCGAGGCCCCCCACCACCGGCAGGCCCACCTCCCGGATACGCGCCGCCGCCTCAAGTCGTTGTGCAGCAGCAGCCGCAGCAGGTCTACGTGCAGCAGCAACCCCAAGTCGTCGTGCAGCGCCCCACGACCTACGTGAGCCGGCCCTCGTACGGTAGTTCAGGCATATCGTCGGCCCTCACCGGAGCGTTGATCGGTGGAGCCCTCGTGGGATCGAGCCATCACCACCATCATGGTTACGGTTATGGTTACGGAGGTGGGTTCATTGACATCCGAAGACGCGCAACTCAGCTCAAATTTCCCTATCAACCCGTCTTGATTCGCAATACCCTCTCTTGTCGTTCCCCCTCCCCACCGTGCCACTCACCCCCTTCAGGATTCGACGGCCCCGACTTCGGACCCAGCTTCGACGGTCCCGACGTCGGACTCCGCGTCGACGGGGCGGACTTTGGCCCAGGCGGATTTGACGGAGCAGATGCTGGATTCAGGGCTGACGGGGGTGACTTCGGGTGGGGTTGGAAGTGAGGGACTGGGGGGGTGCAAGTCTTTAAATCGAGGGTCGTTTGTATTGTGATCTCATGGTGCAATTAGAACGGTAACCATGGTATTTCTTTGGTTTTTTGCTGTCTGGTCCTCCACCTTCTGTAAATGCACGAAGGGAGAATTCGCCGGGAACAACTTCGATCCATTTAGAATCACAAAAACACTTTTAATGTATAATCGGTACGAGCTACAAAAGTCCACACTGCCGCCCAAGTCAAAAGTCTACTTTTCAGTACTCGCGTACTCAGCGCCTCCCAGTTTTCCATCGTGTCGATAAGGGTGTAGCCAAACAAGTTGCCCTTATACAGCTCCACAGTCCCCTTCGCGAACCCCGTATTCCACAAATTCTGGTGCTTGATCTTTCCGTTATCGGGCGACTCATACTTGATCTTAAGCATGGTCTTCCTTGGCGAGGAGAAGTTAATCACGATCTTGGAGTTGTCATTGACGTCGATACAGCTCCAGAAGATCTCGGTTTCGGACACGGTGACTTTGGGGACCACCACGGCGTTGAATTTACAGAAGTTGTACTCGTATAGCGTGCCTTCGTACCATAGGGCCACGAGCACTTGTAGGCTGAGGGGGATTCCCGCGAGGACGGGCTGCCCGCCGCCACAGTCGAGGGAGGATTTGGTGAGCTCTTTGCTGGTTTGCGGTGATGTGGGTTTGTTGGTCTAGAATTGTTGAAGTACAACGGAGAAGATCAATGATCGCATTTTGACGTGGTGCAATGGAGAGTGTGTGGACTCACGTTGAGCCAAATCCACGGATTGGCGTAGTCGGTACCCAGATCTTGTCCTGGTAACCGTACGACTTGTCGGGCACGACGTCAAAATTTTGGCCGTTGTAGTTAATGGTGCCAGTGTAGCGGGTTCGCATGCCCTTACGTACCAGAATATCTTAGAGGTCGCAACAGTTTGCAAGGTGTCAAATGTGAGAAAAGAGAAAAAAATGTTGAATCGCCTACCTGGAGAATAGCGAGGCCACGGGGAAGCTCGGAAACGCCAAAGCCGGAGTCAAAAGTGAGGAACTTTTCAGCCTTGAGCGACCAGCTGATGGATCCCGCGTCCGAGACGGACTCTGGGTGAGCTGCCGCATCCGCAGCAGACAGAGATACCGAACCAGTGAGGTAAGTGTCGTTCGCCGTGTTGTTAGTCCCGATCTTGAAATCCATGACGTTCACATTGGCAGAGAACGCAGAAACGGGGAAGAAGTTGTTGATCTTCTTGGTGTCGTCGCCCCATGTGCCGGCAGTGACCAACGCATAAGGGCTTGTTGGCGCCATTGTTACCGAGTACAGGTTGGGGCTTGCCGAGACCAGGAAGATCGAAAAGGTGCCACCCTTGAAGAAGAACGGTCTGAGAGATCCGTCGACGCGAGACACTGCGACGAGACTGTGCCACCACCAATCGTATCCTTTCGTCTTGTAGATGGGACTGTCAGGAAGTCGGTACCGGCTGACGACCTCGTTGCCCGCTTGGACTGCGCCGGGAGACGAGTCGAGGAGGGCGATGCCCGCTGCGAGCCATCCGAGGGCAACCATTTGTCTGGATGGATTTCTCTTTGCAGGAACGGATTTGGAAGAGAGCCTCGCTTCTATAAAGCGGTGAGGCGAGCGACGCAGGGCCCCACCCCCGCGGAATCTGTTGAGTTTACATGGAGGAAGGAGGTTCGCGGTGCTGAGATCGTGGTCTATTGGCCATCGTGGAAGAGGGAGGGTCGCCAACCTCGGGTTGCTCAATGCGTGGATTCGAGAGTGGGAGGGAATAAATGAAAATAATATTGGTGAGGTTTGGCCGAAATTTACACTTCAAGGGAGGCATCCAGGTCAACCCCTCTTTGTTGTCAGAATTGCTTTTTGCCTGTTGATGCTGAGTTCCATGGCGTTGATGGTGAGCTGCCTGCGGTGGCACTAGCGTCACTCGGGGACACATCAGATTTACATCCACATTTTTTCAATACGTACATACGTAAAGGGAATGCAAGTTATATAGTAGAGTACTCTCTACCCAGGTAGAAGATTAGTATTGACCCCATTCAGCTCCTCCCATCGATCCATCAATGGTGTCCACCAAGGTCCACCCAAAGAGCCCCCAGAGGTCACCCTTATACAGCTGAATAGTACCTTGGGCAAAGCCAGTGTTCCAGAGGTTCTTGTGCTTGATGGTACCAGTATCGGGAGACTCGTATCGGATCTTGATCATCGTGGCCTTCGGCGCCGAGAAGTCGAGCACGACCTTGGAGTTGACATTGATCGCTGTGATGCTCCACCTGATGCTGGTGGCAGTCTCGGTGATGTTGAAGGTGACTCCGGCGTTGAGCTTGGCGAAGTTGTATTCGTAGAGAGTGCCTTCGTACCAAAAGGCAACGAGGACCTTTTCGCCGAGATCGATACCCGCAGCAATGGGGCGGCCACCACCACAGTCCAGGGAGGAGTTGGGGAGCTCTTTGCCCGTCTTGCGGGAGACAAGTTTGTTGCTCTGCGAATCAAAATCAATGCAACGATTCATAGTACACGCATCAATAATCGGATGTCACGAGCGAGGAACACACCCAGCACTTACAGAGAGCCAAAGCCATGGGTTGGTGTAGTCGGTGCCCCAGTTCTTGTCCGCGTATCCGTACGAGCTCTCCGGAAGTACGTCGTAAACTTGGCCGTTGTACGTGATAGTTCCGGTGTACTTTGTACGCATTCCTTTGACGAACCAGAACATCTGCAAAGAAGGGAAAAGAGTTGCTTAGTACTGCTATGCATCCAACGTGTTGAACTTGTACCGCGCGAGACAAGAACGCTCACCTGGAGAATTGCAAGGTCGCGTGGGATTTCCGAAACGGCATAGCCAGGATCGAAAGCAAGAATTTTTTCCGCCTTCAAGGACCAGCTGATGGATCCGGCGTCGGAGAAGTACTCGGGGTGAGCTGCCGCATCGGCAGCGGAGAGGGAGACGGATCCGGCAATATACGTCTCGTTTGCAATGTTGTTGGCGCCAATTTTGACGTTCATGACGTTGACGTCGGCAGAAAACTGAGACACGGGGTAGAAGTTGTTGATCTTTTTCGCGTCACTACCCCACGTGCCCGCAGTGACGAGGGCGTACGATGGCTTGTTCGCGCCGTTGTTGCCGTAAACGGGTTGGGCCTGGGCGAGCGCAGGGTTCACAATGTAGTACTGTAGAAGAATTGTTTGTTTTGAATCATCGGATGCTGTTGATGCATCGAGAATAGGACGAACCTCAAAGAAAAACGGTTTCGCAGTTCCATCCGCTCGCGACACTGCAACAAGGTTGTGCCACCACCAATCGTATCCATTCTTTTGCAGAATAGGACTATCCGGGAGACGGTATCCATTTACTTGGTCATTTGCTGCGGCGACAGGCGAAGCGAATAGGAGCGCGACAAGAGAAGCACCGCTGAGGGCCTTCCAGCTGAAATCCGTGCGCATTGTCCGTGTGATGGGTTACAGCGGATACGGAATGGCTGCCTCCTCCTGGGCTTTTATGGGGGGAATGTTAGGCGGCTCCGCGGTGGTTTCTTGAACCGACTTTGAGGAACGTAGAGAAATCCCGAGAACAGTTTAAGCTTCTTTAATAGGAAAGCTTCCTTCCACTCTGCATGCCCATATACACGATTGAAGTTGAAAATCCCCATTGATTCGACCAGATGAGGTTGGAAGTGTCGTGAGATGTTGTGGCGACCATGGCCAAGGACGCAACTCTATTCAGCAAAGTTGCGAGTGGAAGACCTGCGTAGCTGTCTGTGATGGCTGCGGGAGACATCGATGGGCGCATTTTCGGTCGAAAACATACCTGGGGACAAGCCAAGTTCCGCGCTTCGAGATTACCCATCACCGAGGCGGAGATCGTTTGCGAAGACATCTCCCGTCTGCCGCTCGTAGCCCCTAAAAGCCCATCTATCTCTGTTGACTTTCATGAGTGTGGATAAGAAATTCTAATCCTTCTATTGGCCCCGGAATTATGGGTGAATGGAAAAGACACATATTATTATCAAATGTTACTACACATCACCCTCCAGCCCTTTCAACCCTCCAACGATGTCAAGCTACGGCTCCACGGCGCCCAAGCGCACCGCAACACCCCCGACATCTTCTCTCGCTTCATCTCTCCCCATCAAACCCTCTTCATCGGCCGCCTCGCTCACGCCCGATGACCTCGTTATCACGACATCCGTGTCACCTCCCCCTTTGTCATCTGTCCCGGGCGTCTCGGGAGGTTTGCCTGCAGGAAATATCGCCGGAATGGGTGGCACTGGAATGGGAGCCCAGCCTAGTGTGGTGAGTTGGCGATCAGTGACTATGGCAGAATGAATTTACGGGCACGAGACGGGGAGCGCTTGACGAGGAGCATCGTTTTCGGATTAATACATTATTTGGCGACATGAGCCGCTGAACGATGGCGGCAGGAGCGTGTCGCAGCGTGTCTATATCCTCTCCACAAACTGATCCCAATTCACCCACTCAAACCATCGCAACAGAACACCCTCGACGAACCAGTCCTCGAAACGCTTCTCAGAGACTTGCGCCGCATATGGCACAAAATCCTCCAGGTGCTCAGGCCCGGGTCTCAGCCTGCGGCGGACGTGTTGCGGGAATGGGACTTGTGGGGGCCTCTGCTCCTGTGTTTGGGTTTGGCGACGTGAGTAGGCCATCTGAGAACGCATAAGAATGTTGAAGTTGTGAGAGTACGCGGTCAGCTCTGAAGGATGGGAGGATTGGCGACTTCGAGAGTTTCGTTTTCAAGAGACGCGAGCCTTCTGGACCGACACGTAAAGCTCCGAATGAACGTCGCCCGAAGTTACCCAAACCGCATCGGTTAATCCCAAATTTTTGTCGTCCTGGCACCTAGACGGCTCTCCCTTACTGCGTCGTCAGAACAGTCGTCCAACGTCTTCACCCAAGTCTTCGCCGCTGTCTGGATCGGCTCGGCGATTGTGACTTTGAACGCACAGCTCCTCGGTGGCAGAATGTGAGTTGTGGTGTTACTTTTCTGTGCTTGAGGATCCTTGTTCCATCAGTTGTTAATAATATCCCCCGTACGGCAATTGGCACGGGTCCCAGCTCGTTCTTGCAATCCGTCTGTGTCCTTTCATACTGTCTCTTCCCCCTCCTTGCTGCCTCCGTCGTGTCTCTGCTCGTTCCGAGCATCATAATACGGGGCACTTTTGTGACCGTCGCGGTTTGGTGGAGCGCAGTGGGTGAGTCTTCTCGATCATTCCCTTCACCACTGCCGGTGCAAATGCTATAACTTACGACCGCCGCAGCGTCCCTCTCGTTTCTTTCTGATGCCCGTTTGGAAAACAGGAGATTATTGGCTATGTACCCAATGATGCTCTTTTACGTGTTCCTGGGGTGGGAGGTAAGTAACCTGCTGTTCTCATAACGTTAGAGTCGCTACAGTTATTGATTCTATCGCGTTCCATCTCAGGTTCTGATCTCCAAGAGTTTGTTTGGTTAATACCTGGTGAAACAGTATTCGATCGGTTCGCAACAAGAATATGATGATACGTATGGAAAATTTTCTTTGGGTTGCCTGGAAGAAAGATTCACTCAAATCTTTTGCGTTTCAAACCAACTGCATATATTACTGCAAGAAAGAGTTGGCAATTTTGGTACCAATGACCGCAACCAGACCGATAAATAAACTTAAACTCTATCATTAATCGCACACGCCTCTTGAACCCAACGGAAGCGGAGCGCCACGAATGATGAATCAAAGAAAAGGGGGATGCCACCCACCAGTATAGTGATTTGCAGTACAAAGTCGACGCACTCACCCACACGCTCATGGATTTCACCCATTTGCCCACCGAGACCGAGAGTTCAGTGAGGGCTTCACGCAACATCGCTTCAAAGCTGCAGCGACCGTTCCCTGGCCGCTTGATTGCCCTCCGTAGCAACGTCTTCGCACCCAACGAACACGTCAGCTCCTACGGAAATCAGCTCGCTCACACATCTTTCGCACTTGAAATCGAAAGCCGTCATGAGCGCCGTGCGACCCTGGGCATCTGTGGCTTCGATCGCGCATGGACCCCCCGCAAGCATGAGGATGGGCAGTACGGTGTGCGACCGGCAATACCGTGCGTGCCGAGCCGTCACAAAGTGGTGCAGCGCGGTCCGACCCACGGGGTCCCTAGTGCACGGGTCCGCCCCGTAATACAGTAATGTGCTGATGGCCGCGAACGAGGTGCGCGATGCGGCAAGCAAGAGAGGTGTTGTGCCACTTGTGTCCGGGATATCGGGGTCCGCGCCTGATGAGAGGAGACGCTCGAGGTGCTCCACGACGATGGGGCCACGACGGAAGACAAACATGAGCGCTGTGGAGCCCTTCGCGTCTTGTGCGTTGAGAACCTGGGGTGTTGCCTCAGCGAGGAGCCGGTCCAGAGTGTGCACGTCGCGGTACCTACAGGCAAGCATCAGTGCAGTCTGGCCCACAGCATCGCAGAGCGCGGGGTCGGCACCCGCACAGAGCAGGGTATGCACGACATGTGCATTCCAGAGGTGGGCCCCAACAAAAGAAGTGATACGTTTGCCGTATTGATAAGGCGCACGTCGGCCAACCGCATACATGAGCGCCGTTTTTCCAAAGGCGTCCTGGCGGTTCACGTCGGCGCCGTGGGCGAGGAGAACCTCCATTACGTCCACACGCTCGTGTAACGCGGACTCCATGAGAGAGGTCTTGCCGTCTTCGGTGGCGTTGTTTGGGTCCACACCGGCGCCGAGGAGAGTCTTCATCGCAGTCACGTTGTTGGTCAGGGCGGAATGAAGCAGGACCTCGTGCACTGCGGGCGGGGGGTATAATAGCGCTGAGCGAGGGCCCATTCCAATACGATAGTTCAGCAGTAGATGTGCTATGGCAACGTGTCCACCCTTAGCTGCGGTGTAGAGTTCGCTGTCGCTGTACTGCGCCGACGGCTTTTTCTGGTCACTAACTACCATTGGGTGAAGGTGCTTCGATCCCTTATCCAGCGTCGCCTCCATTGCCTCCAAAGAGACTCCTACTTCACACGCCCGGAGGAGAATAGCATGGATGTTTTCCTCCACATACTTCCGCGGCGATACCTTCAGCAGAACATCGCAAAATTCTGCTCTCGTCGCGTTGCGGAGCGCGTGCCACCACCACAGTGAGCCAGTCTCCGATTCCAAGGCAGGAACGCGCGACGCAAGGTCGCCCGCACGTGTGAGGAGGTATCGTAGCGCCTGGAGAGAAAGGTGTCGAGGTATTCGAGCATGGAGGACAGCGACGAGCGAAGCAGACCAACCGAACGCAGAGACTGCGCGGATTGCGATGTCGAGAGGGCGAGAAAAGAGAGCGAGCGTTGCGCGGGAGTGTGCGCCTGGTGGGAGGGCGAGTGGGTGCTCCGACATGTGGTGAGACACGACGAGGAGAACGTCGAGAGGGAGACGAAGGAGGGCGAAATGGTGGCGCGCGCGGGAGGTGCAAGCGAGCGGTGGAAGCATTGGGGATTCGTGATTTTGACGCAGTGCTGCGGAATGAATTACATAAATAGATTATGTCACACTACAATTCATTTTATCTTTCTCATTGTTCTGGTCATTACCAACAACAGTTTATATTGCAAAGATGTAATGCCATGCAACCTTCTAAATCTAGTATAGCAGATTGCGACGTGTAAGTATGCTTTAGTTTATCGTTCCCGGCCCATAAATTATGGTGCGCACTTGGTGACGTCCAGCGCTTCAAACCAAGATCCCTTCCTTCAAACGTCATCACGCAGCCCGCGTGCTCATCACATTGGTCACGTCCACAAACCGCTCCCCTTCAAGCTCGAGCCCGCCACGTTCGAACACTGGCAAGCAAAACAAAAGGCGAGCCGTCACATTCAAACCCACAACCTCACCACCATTAACCAAACGAAAACTCACCCGTAAGATTCGCCTTGCGCCCAATATACTCTCCCTCCTTAATGACCGCCACGACCGTGATCACGAACAAAATGAGCACCGCAAGAAGCAGCGTGGCGTTGATCCAGTGCCCACGGGTGTAGAGCGGGGCGTCGTCAAGTTGGTAGATTTGTCCGCCGATGGCGCCGCCTGGGTTGGAACACATGTGTGCGGTGGTGAGTGATAGGTGAAGAAGGAGGGGAGGGGAAGCTATCGTACCGATGTTTCCGCAAGCGACTGTGAAAGCCGACCGCACGGCGGTACGCGACGTGCCCTTGGTCGTGATGGTACTTAATCCAATGATGAGAGGAATGACTATCATCGGTCACAGCCAAAAGCGGTGTCGTGAGCCCACAACCACAAACTGGTGCCCCCGCCAACAACACCATACTCACTCCCGCTCGCAGTCGCGACAAGAAACAAAATCCCATACTTTCCATAGTCGGACAATTTCGTCTGCACGGTCGCGAGGAGGAAGTACCCCGCGACGGGTGCGACGAGACACGCGATACCGTGGAAAAGCTTTTCTTGGCGGTTGTCGGAGGACCAGTTGCTTTTGAGGGGGCGGGGGAGGGGGGGGGGAGGGTAGTAAGAGCGAGGACGTGAGGCGGGAAAGCGGGAAAGGGACCGGAAGGGCGACGGAGAGGGGAAGGGTAGCTTACATGAAGATGATCCAAAGAGCGGCGAGAAGCGACGTGGGCACGGTGAGGAGCTGCGCCTCGGTGGACGAGAAGCCCATCGCTTTGATGACCTTGAGGCCGACGTAAACTCTTGCTCAACCGTTCTTCTCGTGGCGGCGAACCACACACAAGCCACCCACCGACGGCTGAAAGTACGCAATTGCATACACTGTAATCAGGGTCAACATCAGCGCCATCCCGAACGCGTACATCTTCCAGTCCTTGAACGCGTCCAGTACTTCCGCGGGGACGATCTGCTTGGACACGACCGATGGGCCCGTGGGGGGTAGGCGGCCAATGACGATTTCCTTTTCGCGCGTGTTGAGGAATTTGCAGGTTTGGGGGTAGTCGGGGAGGATGAACCAGGTGAGGATGCCCAAGAGGGCCGAGACGGAGCCTTCGAGGATGAAGAGCCTGTGAGTGGGAAGGGGTGAGCATAAGATGGAGCAAAGTTTATGGAGATTCCTGCGTACCATCGCCAGCCGGCGATCCCGGCAACGCCGTCCCTGTAGGAGATGGTGGACGTCTATTTATCAGAAACCGGGCCGAGATAAATGAGCAGTATCGCAAACTCCTCACATTGATGCAACACCAAAAGCGACAGCGCCACCGAAACTGCTGACGACGTTGGCGCCGCCAAACATGTAGGCCCAGCGAGAGGAGACTGGTGCCGGTGGAGGTGGAGGTGGATGTTGAGGTGGGTGGAGGTGGGTCAGTTATATATTTGAGATGTAATGAAGGGTGAAGCTTACGTTCATATTTCTAGGAATGGGTGGGAGGAGGGATTTTGATTTTGATGTGAACTGGGTAGAAGCTGGCGACAGATTTCTAGGGACTTACTTTGTACCAGAAGGACAGGAAGAAGATGCTAGACACGTGAGATATGACACGTGAGTTCGTGAAGTGAAGTCGCAAACGGTCCCTCGAACAGATCAACCACTCACGTTCCAGGCGAAAACCCGGCCTCCATGCACCCGATCAAGGCTCTGACCACCACCAACCCAGCAAAGTTTTGCACGGCGCCCATGAGTGCCTGAAGTGCCAAGTGGTGTCAGCGTGTGCCATCTACAGTCTGCCGAATCAAAGCCGGCAGCGGATACTCACGGCGAGAATTCCCCACGTTGTCATGATACGCGCGATCCAGCGGGATGGGTTGAAACGGGTGATGACGAGGTTCTGTATGCGGTGCGTAAGTGTGAAGTGATGTGCGGCGTGGCGTCGTTAGGTTAAACTTACACTAGGAATTTCGAGGAGTACGTATCCGACTGTAAAGACGTTAATGAAGTGATGTAAGGGAATAAGGTCTTTTCGGTAAGGTTAGAGCATGCATCGACTCACAGAAGAAAGCGGACAGGGCCCAATTAAACTGTGTGCCGTCGAGTCCGAGTTGGACCGTCAGTGTGTGGGCAGGAATTTCGGCGTTCATGATGACAGCTGCGTGGAACTATCCTGTTATGTTCTGTCGTTTCTTGAATGGCTCGGAGGGATCCGACATACCAGAGCTGATGTTGTTTCGGTCAATCTTCAGTTCCGAGGTTGTGAGTACTGTTCCCAACATGGATATCCGACCGAACTTCTGAAAAACAAGACTCACGTTCAGTGCAGTGTAGCAGACCGTCAGCCACGGAATGAGCGCCAGGTCGACCTTCCGTATGACCTTGGTTTCCTGAAGAGTCGAGCGGCACAAGTCAGGATGACCCGAGCTGAAGAGACGATGGAAAAGAGACCTCACCTCTGCAGGAGTCCAGTCCGGCTGCACCTGCGCCGCTTCCTGTGGATACAAGAGTGCATTGGGTAGGTCAGGATGGTCTGCCTCTCTGCCTAGTCCGATCGCCCGCGCAGGCAGGATGTGGGGCAACTCCACTCACCCCATACTTCTCCACTTCAACGTATGATCGCTGTGCCATCTCCTAGTGCGCTTAGAGTCCTGTTCGCGGGGGTGACAGAGGTTTGCACAAGGGACGAGGCTGACGGTTGCGACCGAGGTGCCGCAAATCGGAGCGTCGGACAGAGCTGTGGCGCCGCCCTGTTTACTAGCCCTTGGGTCTCGAACGCCGTGGGTAAACAAATACTAATAGAGTTGGAGATCATAATGCAAGCCTTGTGTGTGGGGTGGGATTGGTAGAGATGAAGGAGAGTGCGAGGAGAAAGCTTTGGAGGCGGTAAATCTCCCAAGCGCCACACCAAACCTGTGCGTATGCCATGTATTGATGCCCACAAGAAATCTCCGTTGCTCTCAACATGTAATTCAAGAAATATCTGCCCGTCCAATACCCCAGGAGACATACGTATGTACGCCCCCAAAAGCCCCATTTGCAAATCAAAACACACTGTACGAGTCAGCCAGCAATATCAAACCGCACCGGTTCTCTCTTTCTAGTGCAGCCGTCTTCTTCACGTATCCCTCGCCGTAACCACATTGGTCACGTCGACAAACTTCTCGCCGTCGAGCTCAAGACCGCCGCGTTCGAACACTACACAAATCCCCAATTCACATCACATTAGCTCCAAACCCAACCCTAACCAACAACAAAAATCTAACAACCCACCAGTCATATTCGCCTTCCTACCCACGAACTCGCCCTCCCTCACGATGGCAATCACGCCGATGATGAACAGGACGAGCACGGCTACGAGCAAGATGCCGTTGGTCCAGTGCCCGCGCAGGTACAGGGGCGCGTCTTGGAGTTGGTAGATTTGGCCGCCAATGGCGCCGCCAATGTTTCCGCACGCCACGGTGAAGGCGGACCGGACCGCGGTTCGTGAGGTGCCCTTTGTCGAGATAGTGCTCAGACCGATAATGATTGGAATAACTGGGGGAGACGACGGGGGCGCCGGGGGGTGGTCAAGTCACGTTATGTTTATCCTCCTCCGATGTCTTAAAACCACATTCAACCCACTTCCAGTAGCGAACGAAACCAAAAACAACAGTCCATATCTCCCGTAATCGCTAATCTGGGACTGGATCGTCGCCAGTAAAAGGTACCCGACGACAGCGGGCGCCAGGCACGCGATTCCGTGGAAGAGCTTTTCTTGAGAGCGGTCAGAGGACCAGTTGCTGTAGAGGGGAGGAGGGGGAGGAGGGGGAGGAGGGAGTGAGCGATGGAGGAATGTGAGTGAGGAGGGGGGGGGGGGGGGGGGGGGGGGGGAGATGGCACATACATGAAGATAATCCAGATTGCAGAGAAGAGTGCGGTGGGCACTGAAAGCAGTTGTGCGTCGTTGGACGAGAATCCCATCGATTTAATGACCTGCGATACGGGAGGACGACAGGTGATAAGTCCACCTTTAAAACAACAACATCGCTGCTATCCACAGGAGACCTCAACACTCACACTCGGCGCGAAATACGCGATCGCATACACCGTGATCAGCGTCAACATTAACGAAAAGCTCAGCGCGTACATCTTCCAGTCCTTGAACGCGTCCAGCACTTCGGCGGGCACGATCTGCTTCGAGACCACAGAGGGGCCTGTGGGTGGGAGTCGGCCGATGACGATTTCTTTCTCGCGCGTGTCGAGGAAGTGGCAGGTTTGGGGGTAGTCCTGGGTGGGAAGAGGGGAGGNGGGGGGTTGTTAGGTGGAAGACCAAGGGTGGGTGCAGGGAAGGATGATCTTTACGGGAAGAATGAACCACGTCGCGATCCCAAGAATCCCCGACGCCGCTCCCTCAAGAATAAACAGCCTGTGCACCAAATCAAGGAGTCATGTCAATTCCCTTCCCTTCGAACTGCGCCGACCTCAGCCCAAAACCACTACCCACCACCGCCACCCAGAAATCCCACCCAGTCCGTCCATCCCCGCGACGCCGAATGCGACCACGCCGCCGAAACTGGAGATCACGTTGGCGCCGCCGAACATGTATGCCCAGCGGGATGAGACTGGTGGGGAGTAAGGAGGGAAGGTTAGTATTGATGAAGGGCAGGGAGAGGTGGGGTGGGGCTTACCTTCGTATTTCTGTGCGGTTGGAGACGGAAGTGATGGGGAGGGGGAAAGGTGTGAGCTCCAACCACAGGGATTGATCGCTTTTTCACAGGCTTACCTTGTACCAGAAAGAAAGGTACAGTGCGCTTTTACCACACAGATAATTTTGTTATATTGAAGCCAAGAATTAACGCTTCGCTCGGAGCAATTTCCACTCACGTCCCCGGCGAATACCCGGCTTCCATGCACCCAACAAGCGCACGGACAACGACGAGACCGGCAAAGTTCTGCACGGCGCCCATACATGCGGCGAGAATGCCCCACGAGGTCATGATGCGGGCGATCCAGCGGGAGGGGTTGAAGCGGGTGATGAGGAGGTTCTGTTGATATGGCAGACGCAAGAGATTTTTAGTAAAAAAATCGTTTGGCATAACCAGGACGTCACTTACGCTGGGGATTTCGAGGAGTACGTATCCGACTGGATGGACAAATCGTGATCAGTATGGGATATAGCATGGCAGAGATATGGATCACTCACAGAAGAACCCAGACAAGGCCCAGTTGAACTTGTTGCCGTCGAGACCGAGCTGCACCAGCAGGGTGTGGCTTGGTGTTTCGGCGTTCATGATCACGGCTGGAAGAAAAGGTAAAAAAAAAAAAGGTAAACTCAAATCAAAGGCCAAAATACCCGTATAAATTCACCTGCACTGATATTGTTTCTGTCAATCTGTTCACATGTACGATGTGGCGTGCGGTGTGGGGTGTCGAGTCATCGCAAAAAGTGACCGAAAAAAACCGGACCAGCTCTCACGTTGAGCGCGGTGTAGCAAATCATCAACCATGGAATCAGCGCCAGATCGACTTTCCGCATGACCCTATTTTCCTGTGGGTTGGGATGAAAGTCGGGTGGAGCAAAGCCGCCGTGAGTGAGGCACGCCTCATGTGGGAGACGAGCGTCCGCATGGACAGGAGGCAATAGCTCACCTCTGACGGTGTCCAGTCGGGGAGCACCTGGGCCGCTTCCTGTTCATCGATGTGGGAGAGAATGGGGACATGAGAGATTCAGGTCAGGAGCGAGGAAGTCGGAGGAGCCCTGGGTGCAAGGCAGGCAGAGACTGCGACACTCACGCCGAACTTCTCGACCTGGATGTACTGCCGCTGTGCCATCGCGCGCCTGGGAGAGAGAAATGGCTGCGGGGTGGAGTGCCGAGTGGCGGGTGGAGTGGGAGATACGTGCGGCAGGGTGTGTCGCCACAATTGGCAGGGAACAACCTTTGGCGCCACATCCCCACATCAGAGCCCAGAGCGGTGCAGATCGCAAAGCACGTGGGTGCAATAGCACCCCGCATTTTGTAGGAAATGATAGACTTGGATAGATATGCAAATATACGCGAGCCTTGCGCTTTTCTCGTCGTGGAGAGCCGATTCAGGTTTGTTTACTATCCCTGCGGCCAGGTACTCGGAGCTCCAACGAATCGTTTCCCTTTTGGTACACGGTCGCACTTCTCACTTTGGGTGAGACTTTGAGGTGATCGTTGGCTGCAGAGGGGCAAATATCGTAGATGTCAAGTCACCGATCACTCCCAATAATCCACCGATGGTGAAAGCACTGATACCACATTTAGAGTACAATTTACAAAAAGTACCGCAGCTTCGACTGATGCATCGACTCCGCAAGAAAATCGACAAAGGTCTGAGTAAAAGCAAAACCCGCCACGCGACCATTCACCCCCTGGCGTTCACGACGTTCGTGACATCCACAAACTTATCCTCCAACTCCAACCCGCCCCTTTCGAACACTGCAACCAATCCACACAATTAACATATGGTCTCGCCCCCGCAAGCAAAAACGATCCTCCCGACTCACCAGTCATGTTAGCCTTCCTTCCCACATACTCGCCCTCATTAATAATAGACCACACGGCAACAATGAACAGGATCAAGACGGCCACGAGCATGATCCCGTTGATCCAGTGTCCGCGGGTGTACAAGGGTGCGTCGTCGAGGAGGTAGATTTGGCCGCCGATGGCGCCTCCTGAAACATTGTGACAAAAGTGGTGGTATTGGTTACAGTACTCACAGGATGCTATCAACGATTGTTAAGACCCACCGATGTTACCGC
Organism: Gonapodya prolifera JEL478; assembly: GCA_001574975.1. NCBI lineage: Eukaryota > Fungi > Monoblepharomycota > Monoblepharidomycetes > Monoblepharidales > Gonapodyaceae > Gonapodya > Gonapodya prolifera. Next base: position 179,437 of record KQ965826.1, read on the forward strand.
ACGCGACCGTGAAGGCCGACCGGACTGCAGTGCGGGAAGTTCCCCGTGTCGTGATGGTACTCAGACCAATAATCAGAGGAATAACTGCGGTTTTGTCAATCGCGGTACGTCAAATCTTCAACACCTCAGCGGCCCCAGTGGGCAGTCCCTCCCAATCATCAAACAAAACACTCACTCCCATTACACATCGCCACCAAGAACAACAACCCATATCTTCCATAATCCGACAAATAGGTCTGGATCGTCGCCAGGAGGAAGTACCCGATCATGGCCGGCGTGAGACAGGCGAGACCGTGGAAGAGCTTTTCTTGGTAGCGGTCGGAGGACCAGTTGCTGTTGAGGGGGGGTGTGGTGGGTGAAGAAGAGAGGCGGTGAGAATGAGAGAGAGAAAGGGGAAAGAGGAAGGGGAGGATGAGAAAAGGGAGACAAGACGTACATGATGATGATCCAGATGGAGGACAGAAGCGACGTGGGCACGGTGAGGAGCTGGGACTCGGTTGACACGAAACCCATTGCTTTAATAACCTGCACGGTCGAGAGTTACTGGTTGCTGCCTCCTCGCCGCCGTGTGAGAAATAGAGACCCCGACCACTCACACTCGGCACGAAATACGCAATCGCATACGCCGTAATCAGCGTCAACATCAAGCTGAACCCCATCGCGTACATCCTCCAGTCCTTGAACGCGTCCAACGCCTCGGCCGGGACAATATGTTTGGAGACGACCGAGGGGCCGGTGGGCGGGAGGCGCCCGATGACGATTTCTTTTTCGCGCGTGTTGAGGAAGCGGCATGTTTGGGGGTAGTCCTGGCGGGAATTAAAAGGGTGGGGGAGGTTGTGAGTGGGCGGAGGGGGTGGGAAGGAGAGGTGTGCGTGAAGCAGGAGCAGAACGGGACTCACGGGGAGCAGGAACCAGGTCAAGACGCCCAGCACGGCCGAAGTGGCGCCCTCGAGAATGAAGAGCCTGGCACGAGCAAACTTTGTAGTGAGACACAGGAACGTCGGGAAAAGTACGCAGGCGCTAAACATTACCATCGCCAGCCTGACAATCCGCCAATTCCATCCCTGAAGGTGAGACGTGGGTTGAGATTTGAGATTGTTCAAAATCGCAACCTCTGTTCGCTGGTCGACGATATACGCATTTCGACGCTCACATGGACGCAACTCCATAAGCGACAACACCGCCGAAACTTGAGATGACGTTGGCGCCGCCGAACATGTATGCCCAGCGGGAGGATACTGACGTGGGGTAGATGAAATCAGTTGGTGAGGCGCCGTTTACACGTTTCGGGAGGGGGAGGGTGAATGTACCTTCGTATTTCTGAAGGATGTTTGGTTCAGTTTTTACAAAGGCGGTGTGGTGAGAAATGTTTTGCGACTTTGATGCTTTGAAGACAGAGTCTTACCTTGTACCAGAAAGACAGGTACAGAGCTCTGAAAGAGGGCACCGTGCGGGCGCAACCACGGTGTAAGCAAAATCGATACTCAAGTGGTGAGAATTGTACCAGTGCCTTCGACAACATACGTTCCAGGAGAGTACCCAGCCTCCATACAACCGACCAGAGCTCGCACGACGAGAAGCCCCGTGAAGTTTTGGACGGCGCCCAAGCAGGCCTAAGTGGGCCGTTAGTCGTTCATGTCGAGCGATGAGCGATGAGGGATGAGCGATGCGCGTGAAGATGGGAAGATGTGAACTTGGAGGAGAAAGACTGGAAGAGAAAGAGGTCAGAGGAGAACTTACAGCGAGAACCCCCCAGGAGGTCATGATACGGGCGATCCAGCGGGATGGGTTAAAGCGGGTGATGACGAGGTTCTGCGGGCAGGAAAGCCTGAGACCGTTGCCGTGAAAAGACACTGAAAGTAAAGACTAAAGCTCACGCTGGGTATTTCGAGGAGGACGTATCCGACTATTTTTGGTGGACGCGGTGTGAGATGTGTCCAAGGAACGGTTGGGCCCACGGCACACAGGAAATAGGAATAGGAATGCGAATCTTACAGAAGAAGGCCGACAGAGCCCAGTTGAACTTGTTTCCGTCCAGGCCGAGTTGATATGCCATTGAGTGTGTGGGAGTTTCTGCGTTCATGATGACCGCTAAGGACAAAGAGGTCAGTACAAAGAAGACGCTCGCACAGGGGCTACTGCCGTCCAAGGAATGAATCTCACCAGCACTGATGTTCTGCCTATCAATCTAAAATTTTGTGGCCGTTCATCATCCGCAAAAACGATTAGCGAAACTGTCTCCCGAGGGGACGGGGACATGCGACGGATGGACCCACATTAAGCGCGGTGTAACAAATCATCAGCCACGGAATCAGGGCCATGTCAACTTTACGCATCACCGTCAATTCCTTTCGTTGCATTGGGAAGAGTTCGGAGGCCGATCGTGGTGGGGGAGGTGATGGGCACGTCACGAGCGAGAGATGAGTCACGGGAAAAACGGGCGTACCTCTGTCGGAGTCCAGTCCGGGAGGACTTGTGCCGCTTCCTGGGGGTGAAGAATGACATGAGTGCCCGTTCGAGTGGGGTAAACGAGGTCGATCACGTCGCGGCATCACATTGAGCGGACGCCAAGACACGCACCTTGAACTTGTCCACCTGGATGTACTGTCGCTGCGCCATTCTCAACGTGGGATCTGGGCTGCGCGACCGGATGCGGAGAGCGAGAGACGAAGCGGGCGAAGGTGCAGTTTTGCAAATCCAGGATCTGGCGGACCTGGGAGTGCCTCTTGTGCCGCATCAGGGGTTGGAAAAAGTCCTCGTTCCGCGGGACGCCACACCACGAGCGGGGGCTCGATATGGGCTCTGGTGGGAGTGTGCGACTGGCAGTACTTGTCTAGCCCCTGGTCGCTTCGGTTGCCTCTGCGGGTGGAGCTCTAAAGTCGGTAGACAGGGACGGACTGGTCAACAAAATTCATACGTTAGTTCCAAATATGGAATTCAACTTCCACCAAGCGATATGGCGCAAGCACAGCTCGATGAAATGAATCGACGATACCAAGGAGTGATCCGAAAGGTACGTTGTTCAGCTTAGGACGTTACGTTGCCACATCATCCTGGACTCAACAAACAACGAAATCCATGGAAATGGGAGAGCTCCCGTTTGTGATCCGATTGCTTCCATTAGCAGTCCCAATGTGAGGTGCAACAAGACCTAAGATTTTGTTGTCGTCCACTGTTCAGCCTGGGGCCTTGTTTGAACTCCAGGTGGTGCCCTGAGCTTGGGATATTGCTATTTCATTCACATCAAGAGTAATGCGGCGCTTTGCGGCTGGGTGCCGTTTGTACAGTACCGCGTCGTTTCCGGCACGCACCCGCGGCTTGATATTTACGTTACTCATTGAGATACATCGGAAAAGACAGCTGCTCTTTGAATTGCTCGAAGCTATGTGTCTGAAATGTATTGCGGCACTTCGGCTGTACTGCTCTTGCTACCGCTCACCGGTGGGCAATCCTCCCCATCGGACCAAGGTGCCAGGCTCTCCTATTCAGGAATGTTGTATCATCGTCCTCTAAGATTCAGTTCACTCCTTATGAAATTGAGAAACCTTCACTTGCCTTATGTTGCACTGTGCACTCTGCACCAAAGCCCTCATGACAACAACTCCCACTCGCACCGATTGATGGAAACGCGCCGAGAACTCTTCCTTCCCGCACGACACTCACCTGCGACAATATCGCGTGTTTTGGCATGGGCGGGCCAGCAGGTGAAGCCAGGCCAAGCGCAGTTCGTGTACCGTCGTCGGGGTCGCAATGCAGACGAGGATGGCAATGATGGTGTTCGTGAGGAGACCAGGCGCCATGCAAAGGTTTTTTTTTTGATGAAATTGGGGTTCTGGAGCGGGAAAGAGTCGACGCGAAGTGAGGTTTGAAGGTGACGAGGTGGCGACAAGACGGCTAATCCGAACCGATGCAACTGTCCTTCCATCCGTACCTTATAGGCGATGTCTGGCAGCCACTGTGGAGTCGTGTGGTCACCCAACCGTGTTGTCTGCAGAGGCACGTGTGGCGTCTGTGGAAAGCACCTGTATGTCTCGTTTGTTGCCGCGCTTTCCTCCTCCTCCTTCTCGAACTCCTCTTACCATCCTACAGCGAAACCATATTCAACCGCCAAACCGCCGCACCCCCATCCGCGACCATCGCCGTCGACCACAACGTCGTGAACCTCCGTGTGACAAAAGCCGAAGCCCTCCGCCTAGAACGCGAAACCACGGACCGTCTGCTCCGTTCNCGAAAGCTGTCGCTGGTCCTGGACTTGGACCAGACAATCATTCACGCGACGGTCGATCCGACGGTGGATGAGTGGATGCGGGATCCGTCCAACCCGAAATTTTGCGGTCCTGCAGGGGGTTCATCGGTTTGTTCTGCCGGACCACCCTACGGTTTGCTACGTAAAGTTCCGGTACGTTTGTGGTGCGGTTTCTGGGAACACAACTGGCTTCTGATTCTCACCGCGTGCCAGTCCCAACCACCAGCTATTCCTCGAGCGCATCGCCAAACTGTACGAGCTCCACATCTACACCATGGGGACACGTGCGTACGCGAATGAAATCGCCCGGAAAATCGACCCGGAGGGTGTCTTCTTTGGAGAACGAGTGTTGAGTCGGGACAAGAGTGGCAGACTCGCTTGACCANTTCGCTGATATGCTTCAAGTAGAGTTAGATGATTGATCGGACTTGATTTTCAAATGTNAACTTCTTTGTAAATATTCACATGACAGATGCCACCTTATGAATTACAGGGTTACCCCAAGTGCAATAATAGCAAGGGATCCCTTTGAGAGAATTCGTTGAGGGCAGATTGGCGGCGTTGAGGAAAACAAAGCTTTTGCGAAACAGACACATGCAAGTCCAGTTGTCCTCGATGAAAGCTATGAGAGCCGGTACTGCAATAAACAGCCATATTGCGAGAAGCTCACTACGTATTATGTAATAACAAAGAGCCATGTATCTTCAGCCCACTGAACCAACTCACCAAAACAAAACATGGGTGCTTGCAGAGTGTGAATTGTGGGTGTGACGATCTTTTGAGTTTGATCAGTTTGGAAAAACCCTGGCACAGGGAAGCTCAATGGGTGGACCAGTTTTGCCAGTTTCAGACACGGGGAACATCAACCGAGTCAAATTCGCGTTCTGCTGTTTCCGTACGGCCACCCGCCCTCACCGCCCCCTCCCCTCCCCCCCTCACCACATCCGAACATCCGACAACCTCGAAGAAAAAAAGTGATCGAAAATTTTATTCGCAAAAGGTAAAGACCATTTTGACCTCATCACCATTGATCCCGCGTCCTAGCACGGCCTT
>KQ965827.1:0-22269 GCA_001574975.1 Gonapodya prolifera JEL478
CCTACTTACGTGGGCATTCCATCGGGCACTTGAGTGCACCCGTTGCCGCTCACAACCCACGGTGTCGACAAACCCTTTGCGCTCAACGCGTTTGCCGGGATGGTCACAACACAGGCGCCAGGATCTCCACCACCGGGGGGAGTTGCAGCCTGGTTTGCGGCAGCTGTCGTTACTGCAACTGTTGTCGCCACAGGACCGGCTGTGGTAACTTTGTTGTTGGTGGTGACCTTGACTGCCGCGGCGGTGGTCGACTTTTCAGGCGCTTGTGTATTTACAGGAGCGACTGTTGTAGTTGGTTTCGCGGCGTTGGCTTTTTCCGTGGTTGTCGGATCAACCGGGACTGCGGTTGTTGGTTTTAAAGACGGTGCAGCAGGAGCAGACGCCGATGTGGCTTTGGCATCTTTGGTAAGCTGGCCCGCAGCTTGAGTAGTGGTAGTAATCTTGTTCCCCGCCTCCACCGTGCTCGGAGCGGTCGATAAAAGGAGTGCCAAGACGGCCATCAGGAGTCCGAAAGCGGAAAGTCGGAGTGCACGCGGGTGACGGCGCCGGCCAGCGGCGGTCACGGAGACGGGGGAGCGCGGAGACATCGCAGGGAAGAGGCGGGTCTGCCTCGTACGTTCGCAGGTAGGATGGGTGGTAAAGTGTTATTGCCAGGGCAGAAGAATCATTCGATCTGTCAGTGGGCCGCAGCACCGCAGCGGTCATACCTGAACCGTCGGCGGAGAACGGGCGTAGAGGGCGCAAAGAGTGCAATCAAAGTCGGAATTCAAGCATAGACTACAAAGTAAGCCAAGTAGCGTCTACTGCATCGTGGACAGTCCTCTCTTTCGCACGAAAAAGTGGACACTCTGATCTGCCTTATGCGGCTCTACATTTGTCAGCCGCTCGCGCCACACTTAACAAAACCAGTTTACGCAGGTAACACGAGGTAACAAAAGAGTACCGTCAGGTGATTCCAGGTCATTACTTGCTAGGACCGTTGAAGACATTCCACCAACATCCGCCCGTTGTTGCCAGATTGACCAGGGTAAATACCGCGCGGCCACAGCCCAATAAATTCCATTGGGGCGCAAATAGAAAGGTCAAATCAATATGTACTTCCACAGCATAAACACACGCCTCTCATCGTCTCTCATGTTACACCCCGAACACCACTTTCGCAAGAGGAAGGCATAAATCATGAACCATGCAAATTACACAAACGCAGAGTTAGAAGACTATGTTCATAACGAAGTCTGGGAATAATAAAAAAAGATGGGAATAAACCACAACACAATAAAAAGGACATCATAAGGGAATAAAGCACGACGCAACAAAAACCGCATCAGCTTCGTTCGTCTCCATGAGGTTACGAAGCAATACCAAGGGGATCAGTGTCGTTTACCTCCCCGACGTCGCAGCCGCAACCGCCCTCTCATACACCCCAGGCGTATGCTCCCACATACCCTCGGCGCTCCACTCCAGCTGTCCAAACACCTCCGACACATCCCCGACATCAAACATCCCATACCCTCCATTGGTCCCGGGTCGCAACCACAGCACGCGCCCCGGTGGGTACAGCGGCCGCACCACCGTCATGGTCGGTATGGGAGCGACGCGCGTGCGCGCGCGGTCGCATAGGTCACGGTACTGCTCCGCGAACCACTCCTGGCCCTCTTCGCCAAGATGCGCCGACCCGCGGGCTCGATGAACGGCCTCGCTCGCCAAATTAGGGTCGTCCAGCATGGCACCGATCCTGCGGGCCGTGTCGGCGATGTTGAGGATGCAGAGGCGCGGGACCGGGTCGTGCCCCACTACGACAGATGTCACAAACGGCGGTCGAGGGCGCCCCGAAGGGTGCGTGGAGGGAACACCGCGGAGGAGGAGGGAGAGCGGCAGCGAGACGAGCGCCGGTGGTCCGAACGCAATGCAATGCAGCGGGCGATTCGGGGGCAGCGGCGGGTTGTGCGGGAGTGTGAGTGACGTGGAAGGGTCTAAACCGGGCCGTATGCCGTTAACGATCACGAAAGCGACAACCCCCGCTGCGCCACCCCACCCACCAGCCAACAACCCCGCCAAACACGCCGCGACCCCACCACCCAACGAATGCCCCACCAGCACGACACCATACTCCCGCCACGCGATCATGGCCTTGGCGAGTTCCGCCATGACCGATCCGTGCGGGTCCGCGAGGATCTTGGCGGCTTCGAGCATTCCCTCGTGCACGTGGAAGGCGTCCGAGAGGTACGGTTCGGCGGGTCCCTCAGGATCGTCGTCGGTTACGTTGTGCCGGATGGGAAAAGGTGCGGAACCGGAGTTGAGGTCGACGAGGACGTCGTGGAATGAAAGTGTGCCCCGGAGGACGAGAATTATGGACCTTTACATTTCGGGGCCATTCACAGAATGAGGTCTTGCTCAATCACGGCACCCCAGCAGATCTGCGAGGGAAAAAACCACCCACTACTCACCTCGTCGGATGGTCCACAAGCAACAAGTAAGTCGGGTGGTATGCCAGAGGATGTCGCCGCTCTGCCGACTTGGGGGACGTGGAGCTCCCGGCGCTCGGTGGGGGAGCACGACTCGCGTCGTCCGCCGCTTTGGCAAGCTTCGGAGCCAAGTCTGCCAGACTCGACGCCATCAACACGTGTTCCGCTGTGATAAATTACACAGTTAAAAGACGCAACGCAACAGCTTCCCTCGCAAAAAAAAACAATTCAACTCACGGTCAACATCCACGACAGGTCGCGATCTTGGCAATCCAAATCCCACACCTGCACCTGCATCGCCCTCCGCGCCCTCCATTTCCGTCGGATGCTCTCCCGCAATGTAATGGAACAACCACTTGTACCGTCGCCCGTACGACGCCAGGGCGAACGAGGCGCATCTGTGGAGGAAGGTGGAGTACTCTTCGTCCGTGTTGACTTCACGAAGCGTGTAGAGCGTGTTGACGGGCACTTCGAGGCTCGGTCCCTGTGCGTGGGAGTACATGTTGGGGTTGGCATATCCCGAGAAGTCGAATATCCTGGACGCGCGCTTCTGCGCCGACGCGAGCTGGGACGAGACTTCGGCGGATACCAAGTCGAATGATTTCTGGTGCGACACGAAGGTGATGATAGTGCGGGTCTCGTCTGCGTCGTACCACACGTCGGGCTCGGGTGATGCGGCTTCTGGTGGGACTTCCTCCACCCATTGCTCCAGTGTGATAGCACGGAGGACAGCTAAGTCGACGCGCTCGACGGAAGGAAGTTCGCTGTACCGCAATGGGCGGGACTGCTTCTGGAGAACCACGAGGGCTCGGAACGCCGAGACTTTCTGGAGTACCGAGGCTTGAGGCTGGCCAAGTTCGAGGACCATGCGGTCCGCTTCTACCATGTCTAGAAACTTGGCGAAGAGCCGAAAGAGTCCCGTTTGGGAGCGTGTCGGAGTGAGGAACTCTGCAGACACCATGAGCTCGTCGATGCTCTTCAAAGCCCACGAGGTTACTTCCAATCCTCTGGAGACGGAAGTGTCCACGACCGAAATAGACGCGCGCGAGACGTCGCTTGCTGTGCGCAAAAGTGACCCCAGAATGCGATAGGGGATGTCCGTTATCCGAAACGACGCCGGGCCGGCTTCGATACGCTTGACTGGGCTTCCTCCTTCGAGTGCGCTCTGGGCAACCGAAAATCCCATCTCCGTTGCCGCTTTTGAAGCCGAGAACGCAACCGAGGCAACACTTTGAGCAACATTTACGCCAAGACGGAGCCCAGACACTGCATAGCCGGGTCCCGGGAAGGGAAAACATTACAAAGGAAGTCAGAATGGGAGATGCTCCATTGGTCAGTGATCCAGGCCGATATCAGTGGGCTTTCCCCGCACTCACCAAGCTCAAGGAGCGTAAACACAATCTCTTCCTTCATTGTGTTCCACTTTCAGAAACGCAGCTGGTGCTTGATGCCCGCGAAATTCTTTCGGCGGCGCGAAAATCCGAAAGTATGGGTGTCACATGCACGATAGACGCAGGTTCGTCTGGCGGCCGAGGGATGCCGTGCCACATCGGAGGCATTTCGGGCGGATGAGATTATTTTCAATGAAAAGCTGTCTCAAAAGCTAATTGTGCTTTACGTGTACCGTAAGAGTCAGTGCGGGTCAAAATCCGGACAGTTCTAACCAAACAATGCAACCTTTTCGGTCATGTCCCAACCTCCGTACAAACTGCTCCAGCTCGCGGGTACTTTGATGGTTTTAGCAGCTGGGGCAGTGGGAAGTGGGGTTTTGTGTCGGGTCAGACGACACCATGGAGGCAACATGCACAGACATATTTTACCTTCTCGGGGAACACCATTGGTCGACGCCAGAAGAGACAGAGCCACGCTGGACAGCAGCATCGCATCTGAGAGATTGTCTGGAGGGAACGTTGAGACAAGCAGCAACACGTGTCAGCACAGCATCGAATGTACACAAAAATGGGTACACACCACCCTCCACCGCAAAGCCAACAACGCCTACGACATCGAGACTGGAAGTTCCAGCTCCAGCTTCATTCAACGCCTCGACGATTTTCAACAGAGGACCAGATCCCGGTAACCTCGTCGGGTCTACGTCCTTTGAGTTCTGTGAGTCATAGGAAGCGAAGTCCAGAGGAACAATCCCCATGACCCCAGCAAGTTCAGCGAGCGACGAGCCCGCCCTTGATTGCGACGCCTCCGTGGGCGGACGAGGGACAAGCGACCTCAAAGGCCTTTGGAATTATTCAATTCGATACCGTGGGGCTAAAAAACGAAGGTTGAAAGTGGTATCTCACCCCAACGCAATGTCTCCGTCAGACCTCCTGGACGCGTCCGCGCTGCCAAGAACAATGACACGGGAGAATTGGGAATGGCGAATCCAGGAGGAGAGTGCTGGAGTGAAGAGCGCAAGCCGGCCCTAAGTGATGAACGGGTAGGGATGAGAAACCCAAGCGTGAGCGCCAAATACAAATGCATACCTTAATCACCGCTGACCGAATCTGCAGAACTGTTAGTCTCAGCGTATCTGAGTGGTATACTGCATCCAAACATTACCACAGCGTCGCAGTCCGACTTTTACTCCCCAATTTGGCCTACATTCAGTCTCCCCAGCCACATCGATACTGCCGTCCTGCCTCTTCCCCCTCCCGAGGGGATCGTTCCCCACCAACGGCAGCAGCAGGTCATATCCTTGTCCGAGCCATCCCACGAGAGGAAGGTCCAGCGTGGAGGTGACCAGATCGGCAGATAATTGGCCAAGGTTGGCGATGGAATTTGGTGAGGGCTAATTTTGTTCATCAATCCGATGATGGCGAAGGTGAAGACACCGTTTGAGTACGACGTGACAAGCACGACGAACCAGGACTAGAGTGGAGCCAGCAAAATTGGGAGCGCGCGATACACTAGAGGATGCAAGAGTGAAGATTTGCTCGGGGGTTGCTGCGACAGGCATGGTGAAATTTATGTTTGGGACTTGCGAGCCAACACTGACAGTCCCTCTGTCGGTGGTGGTTCTTTATCCATGCAATGTTGTAAACAAATCATTTTCTCTTAAAAATCACACTGTAGCCTCTTAATTTCCTCCACGACCATTAAGAGGAATTTTTTTTTCCCCAACAGTTCTTGCGTGGAATGTATATGGGTGGGAAAGAGGCGGGAATGGGACCAAAAGGGAAGGACTGACACCCGGCCGTGCAGTGTGTATATCTTTGCCGTGGTGAGTTGTCGTGAGGTGCACTGCAGAAGCGTGCTGGATCCCCTCACGGCTACGGCCGCTTGCCCACCAAGGGGAAAGCGAGATTATACAATATACGCTGGTTTAGAATGACGCTCGTAAATGATCATAATCCTCCCACACGCCACGCATTGTTTACTTTCACCCAACGCCTTCTCCATTACATTCTTTTTTTGCATGACGCCAAAAGCGATGTCCAGATGGACAGAAAAGAGAAATCTAACGACCTGGATAGAAGTATGAATCGCCAGCGAGCCCCATAGAAGTACCGATTAACGTCAAAGGTGGTGAGAGATGGCGAAGTTGCTGTTGCTCGGCAACTCAACAACAACGACAATGTGTGCGCGAGTTGCGGACACTGAAGAGCACCGCGCGGGAAGCGAGAAAGATGTTGAATTGAATATACCAAGACGAGCGAACAGCGTTTTGCAATAGTTTTGGCACAAGCAGTGAGGGGTAAGAATGCAATCGTAAAAATGCGTAGTCGCGAGAAAATTAGCAAGGAGAATGAAGAACATAATGTACTTGGTGTCGCAGGTGGGAGAAATGGAAACGCGGAAGTAAAAGAAGCAGGTAGTAGCATAGAGCGTGGTGTTGTAGCTCGACATGAGAAGAGTAGATGGTTTGACGTTCCGAGAGGCGAGATGGCAGGTAGTGGAGTGCAACCTCAAACACCAGATGGAAGATCTGATTCGGCGTTCAGGGCGTCGAAGGTTGCTGTTGAAAATTAATCGTGGAGCTCAAACTCATGAAATGCAAGTAGAAGGTAGCAAATGGAAGAATAACTCTGAGCGAGAGGTTGACATCTAAAGAGTAGCGAGGAAAGCTGGGGGTCTCGCAAAGTGTGGCGAAAGCTCCAGGGCAACATAGGGTTAACGTTGGTTACGTTGATGGTGGGGTAGACAGTAGATGGCGAGATCGTAATAATGTGGAGCTTGAGCTCACCAAAGTGAAAAATAAATTTGCGGGGGTTGAGGCCATGGAAGCAAAGTATTTCGTCAATTGAGCTCGTTACTCGTAACGCGCAGGTGCATAGGTAAACAGCTTGGAGCTTAAGCTTTTAAGCGCGCAGGTGGGATGAATGCATGTATGGTGCAAATTGGCACGAATAGCGGGTGAATGGAAAAGTTGCACATGGTGCGAGACGCGCGATATGGCAACAGTTGCCTCATTCAGGTCCAGCTCAACATAAACGCACTGAAAGAGACGATCGAACTCCAAAAGTATGGGTAGCAGCAGCGAAAAAGCACTGTTGGTATCGCTAAAGCACCGTAGGCCAGTGGAGTGACAGCACGGAAAACTGAAGGTTTCGAGTATGATGTCACCGGGAGCTCCCATTATCCTCCGCAAAAAAAGAAGTCCGGAAAAAAGTGTGTGTGTGAACGAAGCTATTAGCTCGTTTTCATTCAACGAAATCACGTCGGATCGCGAGGCAATAGAAAATTTGATTTGCAAGGCCTGAGGGTTGGCAAGCGGAGCAGGAGGTCGTGACGCGAGAGTAATAGCGGTATGGCAAGTGGAAGTAAAGTAGCGCGGAGCGGAGCTCGTGACGCGCAAGCGAAATGAAGCCAGGAAGCCGAGAAAAGTGCGGCAAGAGCTCCCATTCAGGAAGTCGCGGCAGGAAAGAGCCAGCGTTCACCTCGAAAACGAGTGGCAAGAGCCGCTTTCATCCTCCGTCCCATGTCCAGTGAGATATTCCAGCAGCGCGAGCCTTCACTCGGAAACGCCCACAGCTCCCACCCATCACATCATGTTCCAAAAAACAAGTATGCTCGTCGCGCCTCCTCGCCAACGAGATTCCGACCCATCAACAGCATTTCCTGGTGCTCAAAACTATCCGGAGCTCAGCATCCCATCCGAAAACATCCACCAAGCGCCCGCAGCAAATTTAACGCGGAGATGAAGCTCGAAAAGAGCAGAAACGCCGGAAACGGCATGCTAAATAACAGTATGCAAGTAATCGCGCAGATAGTGTGGTGCGCATGTAAGTAATCGCGCGAATTGAGTGGTGCGCCTGTATGTTGAACGCGCAAGTTGAAGTAGAAAGCGTAGCGTGAAGTGGGGATGCATAATGTATCCCGTTCAAGTAAGCAGCAACTACTAGAGGTTGTGATTGCAAGAGGAGAGAACGTTTGGAGTTTTTAGGGACCTCCAACTTTCGGCTCTTGTCGGAGGGTGAATTGGAGGAATGGCGGCGATGGAACGTTTCAGGCACAAGACCGAAAAGCAGGAGTTTCGGCAGGTGAGCTCCAAAGGCCATCTCAAGGCTCAGAAAATATGTTCACCAGACCGCTTCTCTCTACGCTGCTATTTTACATTGTTCCACGCATTTTCTGACCGGCGAACTATCGGCAATATCAGCGCTACTTCCTCGCAGCAGCGGTAAATGTTGCGGCCCTCGCAGCCGGAGAACTCGCATGGACGAGAGCACTTGGGCTGCGAAAGATGGCTTGGCAGAGTTTTGGAAGATTTGCTTGAAATTCGAAGCAATTCACGGAAAGTGGGGACAACGGCGTCTTTGAGCATGCGCCGGGTGACGTAGAACCGGTGTGTGATGTAAAGGAAGGAAGACATATGTTTGGAGAGGACTTGTAAATATTGCAGCCTACAGAGAGAAAGGGACTCTACAAATAACAGAACGAGATCACCTTTCCTAAGTTCACAATGCCTGCGAGAGTTGCCAGTGGTTGTGAACACTGATAGTGAATTCTGGCTTTATTATAGCAATGTTCCTGATATATCTGTAACAATACGACATCTTTGGTATTTGCCAATGGCACTCAGCTTCTTTACTTCATGCAATGCACTCGGTGCAAGGTCAGCATACTTTCTTGCCTGGTCCGTGAAGTCGTGGTTCTTGTAATCAGCTTTGTGCACCTTGTGGTCGACCAAGAAAGACCTCTCGGCTGGCTACAGTACGCAGCCCCTTTTGTCTAGCACGAAAGATAGATTTACGTAACGTTTGGAAGGCAATTGTACATGAAATGACGTTTCGATAATTGGAACAGTCGGTGAAAACTATTGGTATGGCCTGGTACAACGCTCAACAGTGAATAGCCTAAGCAGCATTTCAAGTGCTTCCGATGCAGTTGGTCTGGACTCAACTGATCCCTTCATCCGTAGTCCCAAATGTTGTATATCGTCTGAGAGTCGTACGCCCCTTTGACCGCATTCAAATATCAATTGACCGACTCCCCAAATGTCCACTTCAGCCCCATGCCCATCCAAGAAAACTTCTGGAGCATGGCATAATCTGTTCAGGTGCTGTGCAGCAACCGTTGGCTGCCATGCTGCTTCGTCCCAATCAATTAAATACCAAGATGATGAAGAAGATAATCGTTTTCTTCGACAAATAACATTTGGCCAGCGAATATCGCGGTGGTAAATCGGAGGGTGCCCTTCGTGCATTTTCTGGGAACGTGTATGATCAACCCGCGCAAAGGTGATTAACAAAGACCGTCAATACTGGCTCATACCTCCAGCGCTTCAAGAATGCAAACCAGAGCATCAACGAGTTCTCCTTCATCTCCTGGCAGAATATCTAGACCCTTTGGTGATAACCACACAGAATCAGCTGAACATCCTAGCAGTGTATCGGTGTTCGGTACTTTCAATGTCCTTAGACTCTGGTAAACACTTTGCAAATGTTGTATCTTCTCAGCAGCATCGATTTTGAATGTTTTCTTGACTGCATTGTCGCCAAGTTCAACAATTTTGTCATCTCTGCAAGCAAGAGGTGCGTTAACAAAAGAGGAGGGACTCCGACACGAGCTAAGGAGTATCCACCTCTCTACCGGCTTCAATTCTGGCGCACCACGGTTTGGGAGAATCTGCTCGAGTGGCACAATCAACCTACAGAGATTAAAAATCCTCCGCAGGTGCCGGACTCTCTCTCGCCGCAGTTTCAAGTTCGAAGTCACAACATCACACACAGTTGGTTTTTCTAAACTGCCTTGAGGGTCCACGATTGCAACAATCGTCAACATAGCACCAAATGTGTAGTAGCCTTTGCGGAGAACCTTGGTTGGTTGTTGACAGTGCGTAGGAGCCGCGTGTTTGACCCACCAAAAACATATGGTGCAGGGTCATACGTCCACACCAGCTTGTCCACCAGCTCTCGTCTTGGATCATCGCCTGATATAGGGGGTTTCTCCTCTCCCCGTAAGACACAATTGTGTCGAAGTAAGTATCCAAAATCTGGTCGCTTGAGCTTGGTACAGGTCATTCTGTTTGAGTTGCGAACAGATTCCCGTCAGGCAAGAAGAATTCAATCAATTGTCTCATGTTTGTGTCTATGAAAAAGATAAATGAAATCTCAGTCCCAATAGGAGGCGGGGTGTTCAATACAGCTGACATGACTCTCGCAAGGAGTGCGCTGGACACTTCATCTGTATCGCTGATTCGAAAGAAAATGGAGAGTTCTTCGGCCCCACAATACTCTGACAAAGTGTTCACATCGCCCTCAAACTGATGGAACAGATCAAATCTGAGCGGGATCTTGATATCCTCCGGCAGTGGTGAATCGAGCATGCCTGTAAGTATCGAAATGTCCGGCAAGTGAAAATCTATGTTTCGAACGAAATCTGAGATCTTGCTTGTCACGTTGATTGGCAAACGACCATTGGTGAGCCAATCAATCGACGAAAATCGCTCCACTTTCACTATCATCATCCTTACCCCGTCTCGATGGATGTGTCGAAACGCTACTGTCGTGGCGTAGAAAAGGTTCTGAAATTTGCAAAACCAAGGCGGCATGAGTGCGCAATTTTCCTGTAAGACATAACGCGGAAAGCCGCACATACCTGCCGCCCGACGAACGACGACGTGTATGCGTGTTTTTGGAGGAGGGACTTGGAAGTAGGTGGAAACATCCTCCCACACCAACATCTCCGTCCTTTCCAATGTCTCGAAAACATCTGGAGTGAGCTGTCCCCGGGAGACATCGTAGTCGACTCTCCAGAGTTCGATGTCCTTGGTGTCAATTGTTTGGAGCGTGTTGCTCGCCTTCTCCTTGATTCGGTCCTTGACATCGTCTACGAGCTTTGACCGTTCGAGCACAATTGAAAAGGGGCGCCCCTCGGCCAGTATCTGACAGAAGAAAACGATTTTCTCATCCGCCATACCAACGGCGTAGTAGTGGCGTTTGTGTAACCTCGAATACGTGCTTGATGGTTTTGCGCAGAATGTTAGACATTAACTCAAGATCATGGGATCGCAAGCTCTACGTGAATCGCTCCATAACTCACAGGACAGAAATCCACAGATGTCCAGAGAAGTGCAGAGTGAATGGCTTGATACAAAAACGATTTAAAGGGATAACAGTAATATGGGCTTTGGTCAAAAAGTTCGCAAGAACATCAAACACCAAGGTGTAAACATTATTTGAAGAGGGTTTCAAATCATTCAATACAACTTTCCTGTGGATGGATCTCTTCTCCAGCAAATTGGCTCTCGTACCATTGCCGATCTATGGGAACTCGACAAGAATGACCTGTTGTTCTCCCTCGACGACAAATCAAAGCTCGGCGGCGGCGGACAAGGCGTTGTTCAACGTGGTGTCTGGCTAGGATGTATTCCTGTGGCGGTCAAGCTGGCCAAGTTCGGCCCTGCTTACAGTGAGAGGTCAGCATCCTGTTTAAATTCCCATTGGCGCTTGACTGTTGAGGGGACGGGGTCTCGTGAGCGAACTCTCGTTTGGGCACACACAGGCATTCGACCACGAAGCCTTCGTCTGGTACAATCTTTCCTCGCCTCACGTCATCCCCCTCTTTGGCACTTGCCACCAGAGTGAATACTGTGCTTTGGTGTCTCTTGTGGTAGATAATGGCGACGCCAAGCACTACATTCGCAACTATCAGGGTGCGGAGAGGGACCAGAGGGTGTTGCGTCTGGTTCGTTGGGGTTTTCCACTCTGCCCAGTCCCGTCAGTATTTCGTCAAAAATCACCCCGTCATACGCTGCTTTTTGGGTAGCTCCTTCGTATTGCGCAGGGTATCCGTGACCTTCATTCCCACTCCATCGTGCACGGAGACTTGAAGCCTCCCAACGTGCTTGTCTTGGGTGACGAATGCCAGGGTGTTCTTGCCGACTTCGGCGCTTCCAAACTGCTGCTCTTGACGGGCGGTGGTGACGAGGCCACCGGGGACAGAGTTGGGACTGCGAGTTACATGTCACCGGAGAGATTGAGAGGCGACGGGACAACAGAGCAGGACGACGTGTATGCGTTTGCGATGATCATCTATTCTGTAAGGGGCCGCTGCTGTTGAAACCTTGCGAGACGACAAATAATCCAAGGAAGGAGATAGATGCTGTCAGATGTCGAGCCATTCTACGAACTGACGCTACAGAGTTCTACAACATTCTCGAGACTGTCTGCTACCCTCCGCATCGACGCCCCGAACTACCAGAGGGTGTGACGATGCCGGAGCCGCTGAAGCAGCTCATGATCTATTGCTGGCACCCGGAAGGGCAGATGCGACCGGACATTTCGGTGGTCGTTGAGCGAATGCGGAAGATATGGTAGGATCCTACATCACGTTTTCCAACATAGCAGACGGTCTTGTGTTGACGAGTGACCTCCGATCAAGTCCCCCTCAGAAGATCGGCGCCGCATCTGCCTCCTTGACGCGATCTTTGGGTTCGCTTCAGATCTTGGGATCGGACCCCTCAAGTCTCTTCGATTCCGCGACCTGGTATTACCACGGAAGCAACGGGTAAGCACAGGACCTTCACAAGGCTGCCAGCCTCTACGCCCGCGCCCTCCTGAACCACCTGGAATCTCAATACAAGCTCGCCTTTTTCTACCGCAACGGGCTCGGAGGGCTGACCAAGGACTTGAGCGAAGTGGTGAAGTGGTACGGTTGCGCCGCGGACGGGGGACTTGTGACCACTCAGCACGAGATGGGTTGGATGCACGACCAGGGTTTGAGCGGGCTGGAGAAGAGCCGAAGTCTGGCGATGGAGTGGTGGACAAAAGCAGCGCAGAGTGAGTATGCGAATTCCCAGTACGCGCTGGAGTACGCATACGGCGAGGGGTTGGGGAACTACAAGGAGGCTGTGAAGTGGTACGGCCTCGCGGCTGACCAAGGTCTTCTGTCGGCGCAAGTCAATCTCGGCATATGCTTTGACCATGGCAGGGGGTGCCAGTGGACAAGGCCGAATCCGCCAACTGGTTCAGAAAGTCGGCGGAGGGAGGAGATCCTGTCGCCCAAGCGAATCTCGGTATATCGTAACGTATTTGGTGAAGGTGTGGCTCAGGACTACGGTGAGGCTGCAAAGTGGTGGCGATTGAGTGCCGCGCAAGGAAATACCGAGACTGAGCGTGCTCTTGGACTGTGTTATATTAACGGAAAGGGTGCACCTCTCGATTTTGCGGAGGCCACCAAGTGGTTCACCAAAGCTGCAGAGAAGGGTCACTCCGCTGTACAGTGGAATCTGGCCCAATTGCTACTGCCAAGGCACCGGGGTTGAGCAAAGTCTGGATGAAGCTGTCATGTGGTACACCAGATCCGCCGAGCTGGGATTCTCGGAGGCACAAAACAACCTGGGGTGCTTGTCTAAAGTCGGCATGGGCGTTAAGCAAGACTACGGCAAAGCGCTGGAGTGGTATCGAAAAGCGGAGGTGCAGGGGGGTGAAGCGGCAATGTCGAACCTGGGCTTATGCTACGACCTCGGACAAGGCGTTGAGAGGGATCTGCAGAAGGCGCTTGAGTGGTACCGCAAAGCAGTTGAGCATGGGCGGGGGACGTCGGTGGAGGAACTGCGCAGAACGGAGAGGGAGGATCGGGGACTTCCGACCGAGGATCTGCACGACGCAGCCTCGAATGAAGTAGCGTCGACGAGATAACATATTCACCTGTTCAAAGCAGGTAGTGTGCGGGAGAGGCTGCTATTAATGAGAAAACTGTCTCCTGTCTTGCATGTAAATATCGTGTTCCTGCCGCCGTCGCTGCATTGACCAAGAGAAGCAAAGTGGGGCCCAAAGCGAGTCTGGTCCACCTTCACGTGGCCTCTCAATAATTTACTCACAATATCCAATTCAGATCCTCGTTAGTTGTTGCAAGAACGCACATCGCTTGTCACACAAAGACCAGGACCACGACATCAGTGCCAAGAGTGATGTCAACCAGGGTAATTCTGCTGTAATTTAACTCAAAGCAAGCTCAAATCACGCAGTTGTTTCCATATCCAGGCTAGATGCTCCCACACGTCACTGTTCGAGACCTTCAAGACGACACACACATTGTCAGCGAGAGCAGGGCAGATTCATGCCTAGCATGTCCCTGGCCATGCTCAATGGGATCTACTCGTTATTTTCCCGCTTTTTGGCGTGCTTGTTATGCCGAATTAAACATCTCGGCTCATATTTTTCACTCATCTCTGTGGTTTCAGCACTCATGTTCTCGAACCATGGTCATTACAGGATAAACTATTTTATCTGTCGTGCCCAATCTTTGCCTGGTGTTCTGCCGCAAACATCGTACGATCCTACCACACTGTTTTGGTGAGTTTTGTGGAGTTCTGATAAGGAACTCACCAAAGAGCACATTCATATATCTTTATTCGACATTACAAGCCATTTTGGTAAGTTTGGTTGAGTTCTGTTAAGAAAAATAGCTGGTGACTGGAGGCCGTGACTGGTTAGAGCGTTGTTTCATCAATGTCTTATTGGAAGGTATTAGTTACATTGGTAACATGAGCATAATTTAACTGGCAATGACCATGGACAGAGGCCACAAGGAGGATGAAGGGGTTGATGGGCCAAAAAAAATTGATACGACATATATGCAATTTTAAGATATGTTAACAGCTACGGCCATATGCGCGGAAAAGTGCCGCTTCCCGTCCGAACAGGATACTGAAATGCCTTATTGTCATGAGTTATGGGCTGATTGTCATGAACTATTAGGCCTTTCGTGGACCAAAGACCCGACCAAAGTCAACCAAAGCACTTTTTTCCATGCACCAAAGTCACCAAAGCTCCATCATGCTCAAATGCAATCACCGCTCATCACACCGTACACATCACAAATCACTTATCACAAAACAACACTGGGATAAATATGCACACCTAATAGTTTTGCCGCTTCATGCTGTTCGGCCGGATTGTTCGCAAATCGCTCATCAACACTTGGATGAATTTACCCACTAATCACTCATCAACGCTCGGGTAAATACACAAACACACAAATCACTCATCACATTTCCACAAAACAAATTTTTACCACTTTATGGTATTCTGACAGATGCCAGGCATCCAAAGGACAATGCCACTAAACCATATCAGACTTTTCCCCCCCCCCCCCCTCTCTCCAAACCAACACTCATCTCCATCACCTCACAACACTGCTTGGAAAAAACCATTGTTCAAATGATGATGATGATGGTATTGGTGATTCTGATCACTTTGATGAAGGCAATTGTGTTCCACAGTGCAACTTTGTTCATGCCATATATATTTTAGATTGTGAACACACCTGAGTTTTTCTACACAGCAACCTTTGTGTATCTTTCTTCAAGATATGCATTTGCATCAGTGCATCATCAGATATTAAGGTGAAGATCTGTTCCATAGTAGGTACAGTTGTGCTAATGTAGCTTTTCTGGTGTTTCATGCCACATATCAATTCTGATGAGTCCAAAGAGAGGAATATCAGAGTATGCACAGTCATTTTGGAGCTGATTCTGTGAGTGAGAGATTGCATCTGCCATTTGGTTGAGACCTGTGGCTACTTGAAAACAAACTCTTTCATGAGATCACAAACTTAGGCCATGGACAAATGCAAACTCTGTGCGCACTGAGGCAATATTTTAACCTACAAGACTGACAAGAACAAACTTCCATACAATGCCAACATGTGTGAAGGCCACCCAAAATGCCTCACCTATGTTGTCAACCAGCATAGCAGTGCTTCAATGCTGGGGTGCAAGGCAATCATCTGCCAGTACAACAGCTGCGAGGCGTTGCACATGATCTGCCACAAAATGCAGTGGTGCAAGCAGTGCAAAAATTACATGTGGAGGACAAGCTGTGCAATGTGATCTGTGGATCAGTGTAAATAGTGGTGGAGGATCTGATGGAGCACCAGTGCCACATTGCTGCAACCTTCAGCAAAAAGCAACAGGAGCAGAGCAAAGCACTGGAGGATACCATAATGATGGACAATCTCAAGGCAGAAGAGGGGGCTGACAATGATGATACTAGCAGTGCATTTGCAGACAATCCAGACATCAACACCAACAGTGCCACCATGTTTGATATCATTTGCAACTCTTTGGACCCTGAGCAGTAAACCCACCCCAAATGCATGTTCAAAGCATGGATATTGAGTGTGGCATGAAGGTGACATGTAACCAGGCAAATTGAAACACTACTACAATATAAAGTTTTGAGATAAGATGACACATATTGTCACGATAGCTTCAGGTGACATCCATTGTCATGTATATATAGTGTGACGTGTTAGGTGCTGTGCCACTACTGTGGCCACGAGATTAGCTGTGTGCCCCTGCAGGATGCACCCTAAGTTTGGCATCACGTTCCTGCAGGTGAGTTCCATGTATAAATCAACTCATTATGTACTTTTAATGATATAAACGTGTTCCTGCAGTTTACAGGCTTGTGCAGCTCACCTAGGTTGTGTATAATTACACCAAACTTCTACCCCCCATTTTTAGCTTATTGCAAGGCACAGAAGCTATACTGGGACACGAATTTTTGCACAGACATACTTTTCTACTATATCTATCAGCAAGATGCGTCATTGTTTGATTTATTCAGCTCAGCAAGCCGTAATCTTGACTGGTGTAACTCTGACTGTGGAATTGCGGACAAAGAACTAAGCATCACTGCTACACAACCTAGGTGAGCTGCACAAGCCTGTAGACTGCAGGAACGTGTATATATGATCAGATGTACATAGCAAGACGTAATGTGCATAGAACTCACCTGCAGGAATGTGATGCCAAACTTAGGGCACGTCCTGCAGGTGTGCACATCTAAACCCGCGGCCACAGTAGTGGCACAGCAGCTAATACCCAACACTCATNCTACACTATATACTCCACATTAGTGGATGTCAGTGTGACATTGTGCTCCCCTCCTTTACCCTCCCCTTCCTTCTTCCTCCCATCAGTCAGCTTTAGCCAGACAGAAAGTGTTACAGTGTCCCAATCTAGAAACAGCTGCAAGTGCCTGGCAGAGTTCTTGGTCCTAGCTCTCAAATTCCTGAGAGTGCAAAGTGGTACCATCTCCTCAAGGCTACTAATACAGTCTGAAGATCCATTTGAACATAGCAATAGCATCATGAAAAGTTTAAAGTTGCTGTTGGAAAAGTAAGAAGAAAGGATAGGTCAGGGTGCAGATTTATGAATGTGCAGGCAAAGAGGGCTGAAATGTCATCTACAGCTGCATTTGTCAAGCAATTCTGAGTGATAGATATAGCTTGAGTATGTGAATTGCTGGTTGATTCCATTTGGAAAGATCTTGTGACAGCAGAGGCTGAAAATATATGAGCTGATAAGAGTTGCACACAAAGTTGTGAATAACTCAACAAGGAGTAGTTCAATTCAAACAAAACTTTTAAGTTGCAATATTGAATTAATTTAGCGGTGAATAAGTTTGAGAACGATGCGTTATTGCACTTTGATCTGTGTCATCACTCCCAAGATTGAAACCTTGTCAATCAAGATTGTGGTTCACTGAACATTTGAAATG
This sequence comes from Gonapodya prolifera JEL478, assembly GCA_001574975.1. Classification (NCBI taxonomy): domain Eukaryota; kingdom Fungi; phylum Monoblepharomycota; class Monoblepharidomycetes; order Monoblepharidales; family Gonapodyaceae; genus Gonapodya; species Gonapodya prolifera. The sequence continues at coordinate 17,417 of KQ965827.1, forward strand.
CAACAACAGTGTGCGTCCCTAATAGATGTAGTATTGAAGTATGTGTGCGCAAAACTAGAATCCCAGTATAGCATCTGCATTTTGCAATCAGTTGAATACTGAGAGTACCAATTTTGCTGAAGTTGCGTAAATAACTCCACGAGAAGCAGTCCAACTCAAGCGAAACTTTGAGGATGCAACATCAATAATAATGTGCAAAGACTGACGTTGCTGAAGCCACAATACCACACTTTGTTCTGCATCGTCGGCCCCATGAATTACATTACGCCGGCAAAGATGTCTGCTCACTCAGTGGTTGAAATTTAACGAAAGTAAGCGGCCCTAAAAGATATAATAATGGAGAGCGCGTCAGCAAAATTCACATCTCTGAATAGCTTCTGAGCCTTGCAGTGAGCTAAAACAAGAGGATGCCGCTGCAGTCATGTACTGATGGAAATTGCACACAAAGCTGTGAATAACTCCACGAGGAGTAGTCCAATTCAAGTGAAACTTTGAGGGTGCAATATCACATATATTGAGCGTAGAATCTTGCTGAGAACGCTTTGTTGTTACGTTTTGGTCTGTGTCCCTGCTCCTGGATTGAAACCTTGTCAATCAAGATAGTGGCTCACTGAGCGATTCAAATGTAACAACAGTGTGCGTCTCTGATAGATATAGTAATGAGGTATTCGTGCGCAATAATTTGGATACCAGAATAGCGTCTGCATCTTGCAATAAGCTGAATACTGGGAGTACCAATTTTGCTGAAATTGTGTGAATAACTCCACGAGAAGCAGTTCAAATCAAGCAAGATTTCGAGGATGCAACATCAACTATAATTTACAAAGAGTGACATTGCTAAAACCACGATATTGCGCTTCGTTCTGCGTCGTCGACCCCATGACTAAAATTACGCTGGCAATGATGTCTGCTCACTCAGTGTTTGAAATTCANCAAAAGCATGCGGTCCTGATAGACATTGCATGGAAGTATGTGTCTGCTGAAGATCTCATCTCTGCCTAGCTTCTGCGTCTTGCAATCAGCTGAATACTGAGAATAAAATCTGCTGACACTTCTGTGAATAACTCAACGAGTAGTAGTCCAATCAAAGCAAAAATTCGAGGTTGCATTAGAGATTGTAATATGCAACGAGTGGTTGTGCTTGAATTGCGATATGTGGATTTGTTCTGCGTCGCCGATCCCGTTTTCAAAATCACGCCAGGAGAGATTGCTGCTCACTGAATGATTCAATTCGGAAAGCAACGCGTCGCCTCAATAGATATTGTAATTGGGCGCGTGCCTGCTAAAAATCACGTCCCTTCCTAGCTTCTGAACCTTGCAGTCAGCTAAAAACAGGGAAGGAAGTTTGGCATAATGCTACACAACCTAGGTGAGCTGCACGAGCCTGTAATCTGCAGGAACGTGTATATATGATCAAATGTACATAGCAAGACGTAATGTGCATAGAANTCACCTGCAGGAACGTGATGCCAAACTTAGGGCACGTCCTGCAGGTGTGCACATCTAAACCCGCNGCCACAGTAGTGGCACAGCAGCTAATACCCAACACTCATACTACACTATATACTCCACGTTAGTGGATGTCAGTGTGACAAAGAGTGTAAGTTCCCACATATGTACAATTTGTTTCTATGCCATTCATATTGTCCCTTTTCAGATCCTCCTGCAAAAAGGACCTGTCAATCAGCACCCACTCAACCTGTACAATGGCGGGGGGGAAGGGGGGGCAGGAGGGGAGGGGGGGGCGAGAGGGGCGAGAGGGGCCGTCGTGCATCTTGGAAGTGATAGCATTTGTATTATGCTTAGTACATAATAAACTGTTACAACTCCAATTATCTACATGGGGGTACTGATTCATGGGGGGTCTAAAAAACGTGACAATGGTGAGCCTCCTATCATGATCAGAACAACGCAGTTGCCCACACCTTCCACGTGGCTGTCTCAAAGTACAAAGGCACATCAAGCCTGATGCTGTACCACCAGACTGATGGAACAGCGGCCAGCTCCATTGTGAGGAGCCAGCAATTTCAGCTCAGGCAGGACGGCATTGTGGGTGGAGGTATCTACTTTGCAGACTGCCCTGTGGCAACCAAGCGCATGGTGCACAAACTTGGAGTCATACTCTCTGTGACAGTTCACTTGGGCAACTGGCTTATATGAACAAGTTTCTCAACCTGACAAAGACAGATCGTGATGACATCACAAGGCTATGGCAGCATTGTGCTGGATGTGAGTGGCATCCCCACTTGCTGGTATCTCCACATGTAGAGCCTACTCCGGGGACCATGGGGATCCGGAAGGAGGGGATCCCCTTCAAAAGTACCAGACAGCTGTCACAAGAGCTGTAAAGCTCCATTGAGATGCTCTTTTATTGAACCAAACAGCTCAACCCTCACTGAAAGTAGAGGATAAGGAGGGTTATTGCGTCAGTGAGCTTGCGGATGGGGTGAGTTCATTCCCTACGTCTTGACGCGTCAGTCATGAGAGCTGATTTTCACTTGTGCACGTGTTTGTGCAGGAGGCTTTGCATCAACATGTAAGATGTCGTTTGGCAAGTCATCTGGATCCACCTTGTGGCACAAGAGAATAGCATGGATCATTGGACACAAGTCTGTTGGATTGGAGATGCCAGGGTGTGTTCCTCTTGTCTTGGGGTGGACTCCAGAACCTCAACTTACACCTTACTTCCACAGCTTGCCTCCTGCATTCTCAACCATTTCAAATTCACCAGTCACATAGATCCACAAAAAACCAGGTGAGCATGTCAAAATGATGCGTGACTGGTTTTCAGTGCTCAACAGTGACCCTGTTTATGGTTCTAGATTTTGTTTCAACTTTCGAACATCTATGAAAGGACTGTCACTCGAACCATCAAATGTACTTAAATCACTACCTATACTCACTATTACATTGCTTTTGAGCATGAACCACTCACTAAACTAAACGTCCAAAACTTACCCACACAAAGCCTCAGTCCTTGGATAAACACCAACGAATATTGCATGTGAGGGACGCGACTGGCACCACAACAACACACTGATGTGTGCACTATTGCAGTGAGGGAACACTCCCACCACCCGCCGCCATGGCCAAGCTGTTAGTGAGAGCTTTGACAGGAACTCCTTGGGTTTGGATCTGGCACCCTGTGCAACTGCCATGCACTCACTTCAGAAGCAACTTTGCTGCAAACAAGTAATCCATGTATTTGGGTGTGGGGCAGAGGTCAGTGGGGAAGTTGTGCAGGGAGGACAGGCTGGAGGTAGGGTGGGGGGATGGGAATGATGATGGAGGAGGACAAAGACCGTGAAGCAACACACCTGGCGCATGGCACCCCGTTGCAAGCGGCAGCACCATCCCCTTCAAGCTGGGCTCTCTGCCTCCTTTCCCCTTCCTTCCTCCTCCCCGAGTGGCCCCTCCTGCATCTGGCACGGCTGTATGTGCTAGCCCCATGACAACGCGCACCATGCAGCATGCTCTGAGGAGCGGAGTGGCTGCGGCAGGGAAGCGCTGGCGCGGAGGCATCAATGGCAGTGTGAGTGGGCTGATGTGCGGTGCGGGTTGGTGTGCGGTCTGTGTGACAGCACTCAGAGCTCTGCTGACGTGCGCATGACAAACAATGCGGCCAACAAGTTTCACAAGATCACGAACTCTGTATCACCTTGATTTGTCACTTCTCTGAAAGGGAAGTACAAAGATAGACTGAAGTATGTCATTTCCTTTCTACCATGGACCCAACATACCACATAAACCCGCACCCCCCCACCCCCGCCCAATCATCCACGCCCCCTGGCTCACACCGGCCCTCTCACATCTGCCATTCTTGTACTCGGCGGTGTCTGCCTCCTATACGACCCACTCGGCATTGACTGCGTGTACGCCGCCGCTGCGTGCTGGCTCAACGGCGGCGAGGGGGCTGCGCCCCAGTGCTTGATTGAGTCCATCCGCGTTGTGAAGGGGGGCGCGCTGGGAGAGGGTGTCAGGTTGAATGAGACGTGCAACATGGGGAAGTACCCCAACGTGCCGGTGATGGTGTTCATGCCCTGGGAGGAGGATGGGGGTGAGGACGAAGGCAGTCAGTGTGGTGTTTGACAGCAAAAAGGGAGAGCCAGGAGGAACTCACTTGCCCCCACCTGTCGTGATACTGGAGGTTACAAAACACCATCTGCCCGACCACCAGCTCAATCTCGTCCCCCTGGAGTGGGGCGTAGTCCGTGACAACATGCATGACCTTCTTGACGTCGATGGGCAGCGGAAAGGTCTGCGGCTGGTGCGACGCGGACCCCGACTGCTGCAGGATCGCCACGGTGCGCTCAAGCGTGAAAATGCGGGACGTGGCTTTGGCGAGTTGAGATTGCAGGGTCTGTTTGGTGAGTTGGAGTTGGGTTGTGAGGGAGTCCACTTGTGCGTGGAGGATGGTGAGTTCGTCAGAGGCGGGTGGTGGGCGGATGATGTCCTTGGTGAGTTCCATGCCCTCGTTGAGGGAGTGTTCCATAAGCTGGATGAACCGTTTGTCGGGCATGGTTTTTACGGCGGCGTACAGGTCGGGGGTGACAAGGAAAGGGCCGCCGTGTTTAAGGAGGGTTGCAACCATGTCAAGGCAGGGTTTGTGGTTGACCTCGATGTACATCCGTGCCCTTGGATGGATTGTTGATGTTCACTTCCCCACCAGCCTTGTTCATAATGATCTTGCCAGTGCCAACATCAAAATTGGAAAAGTTGTTACCGTCTTTGTGATAATTTCCCCAGCCATCATTTTACGAGAGTAAGTCACCTCAGACAATCAAATTTGTGGTCAGATAAGCTGACTTTTGCTTGGAGCAAGTGGGCGAGGTGGAGCGACAATTAATTATTCC
>KQ965827.1:22582-48875 GCA_001574975.1 Gonapodya prolifera JEL478
GCGATTCCCAGCATCCTTCTTTTTTTGGGAATCGGTCTTGTTGCTGGGGTGATAATCATGCGGTTGTTTGCAATCTACAAGGTTTTTGTGGTTGAGAGTGCGGGAGCAGCTCACTCCTTGATGTGATTTAGCTCCAGCATCCAACAGTGCCCTAGCGATGTCCACCTGACCGGTAATAATAGCAAGTTCCAGCACCAACTCGCACTCTGTGGTATCAGATCGGGGTGCTCCATCAATTTTGCATGTGATGGTCACCTTCTTCCTCGCATTTGCATTCGCCCCATTCGCAAGCATCCTTTTGACCAGATCAATGTTCTGCGCCTCTACTGCTTCGATAAGGCGCCAGTCCTTGATGGTCGCCATTGTGAGCGTGGATTACAGAGGTGGATCGGTGGGAATGGTGGGAAAAGTGCAAAACAGTGTAGCCGAGAAGAGACGGTCGAGCTGCGGGATGGGGAAGTCGGTATCCGGCGAGTATGCGCCCCAGGACAGACGATTGGGCGTACCGTGAGAGGCCAAACGCGCTGATTGCAGAGGGATCGATAGAGAGTTTCTCGGTGGTTCTGGGGCTTTGGCCCGCCCCCAGGCAGGCGGATGGGCAAGGTTGTACGAGTGAAAAATAAGCACATTCCCTGCTATTAGTAAGAAAGTGCTACTACTTGGCGGACACTGCAGCCGAGTCTGCCTCAGCTGGACGTGTGGAACGGGGAGAGCGAGTTGCAGCGGGATTACCCTTTACCCGACCGACCGCAGCATATCCAGCAGCGATCGCCAAACGTTTCGGGTTCATTACGATACCGCTGTTTCCCATCATCCACCCGTCTCCCCTTCTCCTCCCTCCGCGATCCCACTCCCGCTCCCGCGCCAATGCCAGAAACAGTCGGATTCGCAGGCCTCGGCGGCATGGGCTCTGCAATGGCTCTCAACATCCAGTCCCGCCTCTTCGCCCGCACCGCATCTTCCTCCTCCCACAACGGACCTCTCCGCGTCTACAACCGCTCTCCCGAAAAGACCGCGCCTCTCGTCGCGGCAGGGTCCATCGCGCTCAACTCTCCCGCCGCGCTTGCACAGCAGTGCTCGATCGTGCATGTCATGATGGCCAACGACGCCGCCGTGCTGGAGACAATCACCGCCCTGCTCGCGACCCCGCGCCCGGCCACACTGCCCCAGCTTGTTGTCCTCAACCACGCGACCGTGTCACCCACATGTGCTCGCACCGCACACGCAATGTGTACGGCCAAGGGCGCCATCTTTGTGCCGTGTCCCGTCATGGGAAGGCCAGAACGCGCGAAAGAGGCCAAACTTGGTGCTATTGTCTCGGGGTTGGACAAGGCTGTCTTGGCGAGGGTCGAGCCCTCCATTCGATGCTTCTCGGAGAACGTCACGGATGTCGGCGCGGATATTGGAGCTGCGAACGCCTTTAAGTTGGTCCTGGTGAGTCTGGCTGAGTGAGACATCTCGCCAATGTGATGTTCAGTTAGTACGCGCACTCACTCACAGGTTCACCCCCCTTCCCTCGCCAGAACTACCACCTCCCCGTCGGGATGGAGATGATCACCGAGGCTATGTGGTGAGTTCGTTTGGCTCCCCGCATTTGCCAATTGCCGCATCCCCTCCACTGAATGACGAATGACGCGCGGGGACTCACCTTCACTGCCACCTTTTCCTGCCCGGTGCCTCCGACCCGCCCGCGTGAAGCCTGATGGACAAGAACGGCATTGACAGAAAGCACCTCCTCGCGTGAGTACCCTTCCGTGTTCCCTTTCTCTTCACCTTCCGCCCTGTTCCATCTCACGTTTCGCTTTCACCTTCCCCTCCCCCCCCCTCAGCTTCTACCCCTTCATCCTCTCAATCGCCCTCCCCGGGTACGCCTCCGTGATCGCCTCGTCCTCCTTCCACCAAGGCATGTCCGTCGCCAACGGGATCAAGGACGTGGACCTCATCCTCGGGCTGGGGAGGGACAGCGGGGTTAAATTGAAGTACGCCGAGGTCGCGAGGGAGAGGCTTGTAAAAGCGCTGGAGAGGGGGAGGGGGGATTTGGATTGGGGTGAGTGGGAGGGGGGAGGGGGGAGGGGTGTTTGGGGACGCGGTACTAATGCTCGATGCCCGCCCGCTCGATGCCTCCCCCCCCCTCCCCGACCACCGCACAACGCCACGCCCACAGCCGTCATGGCCACGGTGATCAGGGAAGAGAACGGCGTCGAGACGGGGCTGAAGGGGAAGTTGTGATCGCTCCTCGTTTGGCGGTGGAGGTGCGGTCGAGCGGAGGTGAAGGTTGTCAGGGACTTTGCGCGGGAGGGGGGAATGTAGAATGTGATGGCGACGAACGGGTGTGTTTTTGAGTGTGTGAATTTCATTGTTGCGGTGTTGTTCTCATTCACAAGAGCGTTGAGGCGGTAATGATGTAGTCCAACAAGACAGGATTCCTGGCTTTTTCTTGGACTGAAATACAACGTAAAGTCGCTTTATTATTTTGGAATCGACAAGCGTTTCTCTAAGAAGCGGGGCACGGCTCTGAATAGGGATTCGTTTGAGGATAGGTGCTTCGCCACACAATCACATCTGATGTCATTCTTTATTACGTTCACTCCGAAAATGCACCCTCTCCCTCGCCTTACACTGATTTATCTAAGCTACCCGCTCACGGCCCCTCCTTATCATCACTATCGTGGCTCATCCTCGGGTACAACGTGAGAGCAATTTCCTTTGATTCGATAATCAATCCCCTCGTATGGTACACGTACTTCAAGACAAAGTACTCGGCTGCGCCGTACAGAAAGACCCACGCAAAGGCAATGACGCCGCGACTAATGTCCCCAGCGCCTGGAATGTACCCGAACGTGAAGAATCCCGCCAAGAGCACGCTGAGCGTGTACATTGCACCGCGAAACGCTTGCGCCCTCCACAAAAGAAAGTAAAAGACGCGGACCCAGATGTACGTGTGCAGGATGATGAGCGTGGCGATCAGCCATTCGCGACTGAGGGGCTCCATGATCAGACGAATGGCACAGTAAGCCCGCAGAACGTTGAAAGCGGCGTAGAAAGGTCGCATTAGTCTCCGAGATCCGTGTACTGATGGGGTCATAAGTAATGCGGTGGGAACGTGCATCCCCAACGCGCAACCTCAGGCAGACTCAGTAGTTGGAGCAAGCGACTACGCATAATTATTAATCGTTTGGATACACCCCGCGGAGTCTTCCATATATTTGAATGTTTTCAATATAAATGGCGCCAGCCACCGATGCAGCCTGAAAGCGAAATGAAAGGGACAGGGCATTTCCGGTGCCAACGGTTGACTCTTGGTCTCGAAAGAGACAGCAGAGCCAAATGATTGTGGTAAGGTGTGAAAAGACGAACAGCCATGATGTATCTTTATAGGGGCGGCGATAGCGGAGATCAGACAATGCCAGGACTTCAGACGGGGGGAAAATTGAATTTTATTGTGGCAGTGCTGCTCTCATGCTCAAGACCGGAGGAGTTCGTCGGGTACGACGGTTTTCTTCGTCTTCGTTGAAATATCTACAAATAATTTTCTCTACTATAAAATAGTCGATTACGTTTACTCCGCGAATGAGCCGTTCATTGCCCCTCCTTATCATCATCATCGCGCTCCAGGGTCGGGTACAGCGTGAGAGCAATCTCATTGGACTCGAGAATGACGCCCTTGGTGTGGAACACATACTTCAAAATGAAGTACTCTACGGCGCAGTATAAAAAGATCCACGCAAACACAATGACGCCGAGATTGATGTCCCCAGCCCCTGGAATGTACCCGAATGTGAAAAATACCGCCAGGACCACGCTGAGAGTGTACGTTGCGCCGCGGAACGTGTGGGTTCTCCACAACAAAAAATAAAAGACGCGAACCCAGATGTATGTATGCAAGACAATGAGCGTGGCAATGAGCCACTCGCGATTGAGGGGATCAATGATCAGGCGGATGGCGCAGTAGGCGTGCAGCGCACTGGCGGCGACGTAAAATGGTCTCATTAGTCTCCGAGCTCCGTAAACTGACGGTGTCATGATCAACGCAGTGGGAAAGTGCAACCCTAAAGCGCAGGCTGATGAAAAATTGGCTGGTCGTCAACCTGTGCTCGGTTTCAGATGGATTTATTTCATACCTGCAACTGTTCCGTACAGTGGAATGAGGTGGCCATCGGTGTTCAAGAAGAACGCAACGAGGCCCAGAAGGATTTCCATTACGCCACCGGTGATGTGAATGCCCAGTACTACAGTTCCTCCACCTGTCTGAGTGTATTTGTGACGAAGGAGCTGCTTGGGTCTGGGAATGATTAGCTGCATCAGTCGAAACACCCAGACAAGAAGGTTGGCAATGTAGCACAGTGCCAGGAAGCGGTGCGATGGATCGTGCAAGTCGAGGTTTGACCAATTCCATGTCATTTCGTCTTCGGGAGGTGCGAAATTTCAGGTCCCCACGGATTAATTGGGGCAAATGGACCGATCGGATTTCTTGCCATGGATATTTATATGTAGGTCACCAAGTATGTGTATATCCTCGGTGGCCGTTCATTTGCGAAACGGCACTTGTAACTGATTCAATAAAGCAAAAGAACCATGACGAAACATTCGAGGCTTCAGGCGAAAGGTTCTTTCCTGCATTATTGGTACCGAAACAACTTGTTTAGAAATACATATCAACAAAATTCAACCCCGATGGACCCTCACGTTGCTGACTTGGGCTGGATCAAAAACAATGTATTTGACTCCAGTTCGCAAGCCCTATGGAGGCATGTTAACTGGGGTTGCTGCAGGAAGAGCATGTTGCTAATGACCCCTCTGTCACTCGCACCGAAGGGACGTCGTCATTCCATGCCAGAGTAACAGCGATTTGAACTGACTGGAAGCGCGTCCCCCCCACCCTTGCTACACGGTTTTTGCCGCCAGCACACTGCATAGTCCCACTTATCGCAAGCCAAGAGGTTGTGTATCACCGACGAAGAGACCAGAGTCCGACAGCACGGTCTCAAAGAGGGATAGTGAGAGCAGGCCGCAAAGCTACGGAAACGAGCGGGAGGGGGTTTGCCTGTGTTGTCTCAGATTTGGATTTTGTTGACCAAAGCAATACTTCCCAACCAGTCAAAACTCCACTCCCATTTCGACCGCAACCCTAATCCACCTCCCCGCACGTCTTGTTGTGATGCTCAGAGAGGAGAGCTGTTTTCTGTGGACGGTGGACTGTGACCTTCCACCAACCAGGCGACCTGAAGCTACCCACCCCATCGCCGACCGTCAAGGACGATCCGCCCGACGAGGCTACAATGGGAACGCACACACGCAAATGGCTATAGCCATTTTAACGAGCGCCAACAGATTGTGCAAGCAACCATCAAGGCGGATCAATTTGCGTCAACCTTGTTGGTGCTAACTGATCTTCTTTGAATGTTCACTAAATGTCTGCCTTGATGGTGCCCATCAATCATTTTCCTGAAACACATGCTTTATTCGCTGAAGGTCTTCTCGTCTAAAAAGTACCACTGGTGCACCAAGAAATCGCAAAGAAGCGAGGGGGAGTCATGACTTGCTTGGTTCGAATCCATACTTCAATGCATAACTAAATGCCTCTTTGCTCTGATGTTGGTTTGCCGTTGTGGTAGGTTCAGTAACAACCGCTCAACCCGACGTCAAACCAGGCGTCCGACAGCTCTCCAAGGAAGTCGCCTTCACTGCTGCCATACACCCACACACTACGCCCGGTCACATCTGTCATACAACGACTACAGCATGTGCCTGAACCTCACCAACAAAACCAGTGAAATTAAAAATTGAAAAGGTGACAATCGGGATTCGGGAGATCCAACACCAAAGAGCAGTGTACCCAATCCAGTAATACGAGCGGTGGGCTTGTGGGGACAGGAAGACACTTTCGTTCTCCTGCAACGGCAAAAGGCTCAAAGCAACCAATCAGCAAAGCATATGGTTTGAGGTTGCCAAGGCTGAGACCATTGTCCTGCTTTCAGGTTTGGTACTTGGGCAATGTTTGTGAAGGATGTCCTAGGTTGTCTCTGTGAGAAATGGCGTGGTTTGGTAATTTTTGAGGTGGGATGAGGGTGGAAGCGAGGGTTGGGCGGGCGTTGCGTGAGGGGTGATGGAGGGTGACGGAGGAGTCGCAATATGATCTCGTTCACGTGCATTGATTGGTGGAAAGTCTGAAACTGTGGAAACGTTTTACGACGAATTATTCGCCCCGGAGACTGCTTGACACTGCCGTCTGTTTGTGGTCGGTCCGCAGTGACAAGCAGGGAACAAAACCATTAAATGGGGACGGCCAGTGACGACGCATCGTCCATGAAAATGGACATCGTGCGTGCCAAATTATGGGGCTCCTTGCCATGAGCAATCAATGAAACCCATCGGCAACAGCATGTACGGAATACGCACTTTACTGAATCCCAAAAGTCTCAGAGTTGTGCCAAACGAAATGCTCAATAACGCTTTTGTCGGCGACCCAAGAACGACGGATTGCGAAAGCGTCTGCCACTCACGGCCTGGAGAGTCCATTTGTTGTCGTCATAAAGACACTCAACAAAGTCGGACTCTTGTCCGATCATCTTTTCATGGACCCTTGTGCTCTTGTGACTGAGTCAGGGGCCCGTCAACAACTCGCTCATCTTGACTACCCCCTCGCATACACGTGGTACGAACACACGTCGGACCTACATCCACCTGAACCTGCGCACTTCCCCTTAACGGTTATTGTAGCCACTCCCATTGGGACAGAAGGATGCAAACCGGAGTCCATCTGGATATGGGTACCATCTCACAACCTTGGTGGTGTGAATGTTGCGAACGTGAATGGAGAGGGGGCTTCAATGACTGAGATGTCAGCCACCAGCCACCCCCAGAATGCGACACTGGTGCCTAAGCAAATATTTCTTCGCGCCGGGGATTGTTTGGTGTTTCGTGACATGGTACATTCTGCGAGCAGCCGCAAAATCTCGGCAAGTAGAAGCATTCAACTCTCCTTCGCTCTGGTCAGCAAGGACAGAAGATATGATGGAAGCCAGAGAGACTGTGTATTGGTGGTTGAAAATTTCGATGCTCGATCAAAGTTGACGGAAGAGGAGCTTGATGCCCTTGAATGGGAACTCACAGAAAAAGACTATCCCTCCACTGATCTCTGTCAATCAGCCTGCAATGACCTCAACATCCTGCGAAACGAAGGACATGCTGCGGTCGCTCCGGCTAAGACGGTAACTCCGCGTCTTCTCATTCTGCACCCTTCCATGAGGGACGACGCGGCCACCCACGCGGACGACGCAGCCCACAGCGACGCACTCGATGCTGCAAAGCGCGACTTGGACCGTGCACTCCGCGTCGTGGATGCGCTGGCCACGGGACGCGTGCTGCTGGCGGACGGCGACGACGTGCGCGAGGTGGTGGCGCAGAGGGAGAGGGACAAGGAAGGCGACGGGGGCGGGGGCGCGAAGGGCGCGAGGACGCTGGCGGATGCACTGAGGAGCAGGCTGCGGCTGGCCAAGAGCGTGGGCATGGACCAGGACGAGGGCGACGGTGGTGGTGGGGAGGGTGAAGACGTGCACTGGGGCATGGCCAGGGAGTGCGCGAGGGCTGTGTGTGCCACGCATGCAGCGCTGACGGTCGTGCAGAGACTAGGTGTGTGGATGGTGTGGGAAGGGGCCGTGAAATGCGGTTAGGGAGGTTGGATGCAGTCAGAGCGGAGCAAGGACACCGAGGCTGTCCGCACGAGGCGAATGATCTTGCGCGAAGCGCGAATGGCACAACGCGGAAGCACGTATTCCCGCCAAAGGCGAATTCTCAGACAGCACTCGTGGAGCAAGCTCGACCATGGACCAGCACCACCAAAATCGCGACGTGGCTGCCCTCTTCTGCGTCCTCCCACACTAAACACCCTAACTCCCTCCCACAGACCCCACCCACCCGCACCTACCACTCCCCTCGCTGCCTGCCCTCTCCGCCTGCACCGACTTCGCAATCGCATGGGGCATTCTCCCTTTCCTTCCCTCGCCACTCTCGGCTCCGCACATCACAAGACTCTCCACCGCGCTCTCCCCGCTCAAGAAGGCCGTCTTGGCGCTCTCCTCTTCCCCCTCCTCCCCCTCTCCCTCCTCTCCCGCCGCACCAGCATCGCAAACCCACCCACCCCACCGCCCCCACCACCGCCTCGACGCCTCCATCGCCTCCATCTCCTCCGCACCCAGCTCGACCCGCCGCGCCGCATCGTCCCGCCTCGCGAGCGCCGTCGACACCGCAGACCCGCTCGGGTTCGTCGCGGCCGCGATGGACGTCCCGCCGCTCCAGCGCGCGCGGAGGGTCGTCCGTGTGGCTGCGATGTTGGCAAGGACGTCTGTGGTCGATGCGAGACGGGATGCGGGGGTGGGGGAGGGTGGAGGTGGAAGTGGAGGTGGAAGTGGAGGTGGAGGTGCTGCTCGTACAGGGGCGGACACGGAGACAGTGGACACGGCCACAACGACGGCGGCACCTCTCCCTGCAGACGCCATCGAGATCGGCCGGCTCACGCTGCGCGTCTTGGCCGACATTTGGGCCGGACTCGCGTGGGTGGCGTACGGGGCATGGGATGAGGTTGCGGGAGGGGACAACACTGTGGGTGGAGGTGCGGGAAAGAGCGGACACGAGGCGAATGGGAATGGGCGGGAAAGCAAGGGGGAAGAGGCTCTGCCGACTTCGGGGACAGATGCGGAGAAGGTTCGAGACGAAGCCAGACGCCAGATTAGGGACTTGTTCGAAAGGTGCGTTTCCCCTTCCTCTTGAACATCATTCACGTCCTTTTCACAACCTTTACTGTCCCACCTCCACCTCACACCCAAACCCAGCCTCCCACCCCCGCACATCCTCCCACCTCTCAGCACGCTCCTCTCATCCCTTCCCACTCCCTTACCGCCCACCCTCGTACCATTCCGGACCCACATCGCGTCAACACTCTCCCTCACAGCACTCCGCCCACACGGTCTCCTCGCGTGTATCGACTTTGCCTGTGGTGGTAGTGGGAATGGGAACGGCCCCGGTGGGGTTCCAGACACACAAGCCATGGACCGGGCATCCCGCCTCGTCCTCTCCCTCCCTTTATCCCTCCTGCGCTCATTCCGCACGCCTCGGCTCCTCGCATCTCCTGCACCCCCGCCACAGCAAGCGACCCAAGACGCCCTACGTCAAACCCTAGCCGCCGCGCTCCTGCACGCGCTGTTCCCTTCCTCGCCCACGCTCCTCACGTCCGTGCCCGCAGCCGACGCCGCAATGGCCGCCCAGGCGTGGTGTTTTGCGGCCCTTCTGCGCGCTCCGTGGGCCGCTGCGCTCGCACTGTTCCGCGCCCGCGTCATGGCCCTCGCTGCCTCTCCCACACCCGCGTCCACCGCGACGCTGCTGACAGGCCTGCGCGCCCTGTCGGCCCCGCTCGTCCCCGGCACGGCACGCCCGCCTGTGCGCGAGGACAGGCTCGTCGCGGCGCTTGTGGGCGTTGCGGGGGCTGTGTATGGCGTGGGGAGGGCGGGGGAGGATATGGTTGCAAGTTGGGTCAGCGCCGTGGCCGATGGGGACGCGCAGGGTGGGGTGGATGCGGCGGTGGGCGTTGTGGAGGGCGTGTTGTGGAGCGTTGTTGTTGGGCAGGAGGTGGGAGAGGATGGTGTGGGGATAAGAGTGTCCACGCGGGGTGATGAGGACGCGATGCCAGTGTCGCTCAGCTCTGACGACGATCCGAGCGGCTTCCATATCCGCGAATCCCGCGCTCCCGGCACCGCAGCGGGTGACTTCTCCGTGAGCGCGCCCGTCACACCCTACGCAGCACGGCTGGCGCGGTTTGCGGACTGGGTTGCGAGGGTTGACGGCGACGGGCAGGTTGAGGGGGACAGTGGTGAGGACGCGGAAGGAACGAGCCTGGGAATCCCACAGGCCCTATTCGCCCGCGTGCTTGGCGAATGGGTCGCCGAAGCCGGCGAATCCGAGGACGACCGTGGCGACGATCACGCCGACGCCGATCCCACTGAAACTCCGAGCCCGCGCGGGCTTGTGCTCTCCATGGCCCTCGCGGCGCTCATGGAACGGTTCGGCCCCGCGCTGTTTGCGCCCTCGGGTGGTGGAGCAGCCGGGTTCCCGCCGGCGCTGGACCTCGTGCGCGCCGTTCTGGTCCGCGCCGCGCCGCCCCGTGACGTGCTCCTGGTAGCGCTGACCGTGGCAGACGCGGCGGTTGCGGGGTGGGTTGAGCGGATGGCCGCCGCGGTCGTGAATGGTGTCGCGGGTGTGTGGAAACGGGAGTACAAGGCCCGCGTGAGGGATTTCGCGGTTGTGGTGGGTGCGTTTGTCGGGAGCGCGGATGCGGAGGTGGCAAGCGTCGCGAAGAGGGCGGCGGAGATGGCGAGAAGGGTTGTGGAGGTTGGAGAGGTGATGGAGGCGGTAGGCGAGGGTGGCGAGGATGAGGATGAAGATGATGATGGGGATGGTGGTGCCAATGGGAGTGTGCCGGAGGAAGAAGCAAAGTACGCAGCGGCAGTCAAGGACGCGAGGTCCCCTGTGGCACCTTTCCGTGCGCAAGGGCTTTCCGCGCTCCGATCGATGTTACTGGACGGGTTGTCCGCAACAACAACGTTCCTCGAGCCCCGCGTCACTGCCGAAATCATCCCGCTCGTCCTCACCTCCGTGGACAACCCGGACCCATTCGCGTACTTGACCGCCGTGCGCACCCTCGCCGCGTGCGCTGAGACGTTCCCGGCGCCCACCGTGCAGGCCCTCGCGGCCGCATATGCCGACCCCGCGGGGGGGAAAGACCGGCGCCTGCGTGTGGGCGAAGCCGTGCTACAGACGGTGCAAAGAGTGGGCGAGGGCGTGGCGAGGGTCGCGGGCACGATGGTGCCCGTGTTTCTGGGCGTTCTGAATGAGAAGCCGGGGGATGAGGATTTGGCGGTGTCGGCGCTGGCGCTCATGGGAGTCGTTGTTGAGGGCGGGCTCGTCTGGGCGGGTGCGGACGTCGTGGGTGCTGTTGTGGACGCGGCGTGTGGGGTGATCGAGGTCGAGGGCCGAAGGTCGGTCAAGATGGTGCGTGGTGGTGTTGGCGCGCTATTGGGTGTGGTTCGTGGTGCTCGAAGAATGGTGGAACGGCGGAGTTCCGTTGGGCCGGCGGACTTTGTGGGGCGGGACGCCGTGGGTAGGATGAAGCGGTGTCTTGAGCGGGTGCGCGATGCCGTGGTGGTACCTGTGTCTGGGGTTGGCAAGTTGCACGGTGGAGGTGGGGACTTTGGCGCGGATTTGGACCCGCGTGACTCGGATTGGGACTTGGCACGGACGCATGCGGGGATTGCTGTGAGCGAACTCGCGGAGGTTGCGAGCGTTTTGATGAGTTGATAGAGAAGAAAGCATTCGTTGACATGTACATACATATCATATCACGTGTTTTGGCACATCATTCTACTATCAGTCGAGAATGGCGGGGGTATGCCTGGTCAGTAATGAAATTTTGCAAATCACTTTTGCGCAACGGCGGTGATGAACTTACCTGAACACAATCTTGGCATTGTCGCGTTGTCCACAGGCCGTCAGGGGCAAAGGGGCGACCCTGTCACCTCACAACGCAGCGCAATCATCGTTACCATCCACGCATCGCAACTCAGCGCATTCCCACTGATGCACACTCCAGCGCAGGTTTCGGATCGACGGAAACGGGCTGGCGCGCGTGCAGACATTGGGGGGAGCCCAGGCGACCGCGTTCCCCAACGCCCCGGAGTATCCGAGCAAAACGAACGACAGGGACGGGAAAGAAGACAGTTTCAGACGGACTTTCCACGATTGTAAGTGAGAGGTCAAGCTACTGTTCCGGGTTACCATTGTTGGTGCAGTATGGAAAAGCCCAAAAGATCGCCCGAGCGGATGCCAACCTGACCCAATGAACTCATGTCTTTGCTACGAATCCCACTTTGACGTACTACTAACACACATCTTGTCGTAGCCAACCATCAACAATCGCAGCTCTCATTCCTGGGGACAGAGAGACCACAACAAATCCCTTCTTTGCACCCACGAGCACAACCGTTGGAGTTTCGTTTGAGAACGGAGCTACTCCATTCACCACCGTCGCACCCACACCTTCCTTTTCCTCCCTGGATGGAGCAACACCGACAGAAGTTGTCCCCGTGATCATTGAAAATACATCACCACCGGTCGCCGTTTTCGCGGCAGGAATCGCGGTTGGCGTTGTGGCAGTTGTGGCTATCGGAGCTTTTGTATGGTGGCGGAGAAAGCGCCGTGAGAAGCGCGTGGAGGAGCCGGCACCTTCTGGAGGGAGGAAAAGGTTCTTTGGTATTGGTGAGTTGCCACTTTGAGCGTACACATGCATCTGCTGCATCACCAACACTCGTTGCTTACTCGTGCGAAGGAAAATCTCGCGACTCTGCGCTACCCTACAACGCTGTTTCCATTCAACCAAACGCGACGTCCACAACGCCACTACCAGCGCCTAATAGTCCGGAAAGCACCATCGTCAATTCCACGCTCAGCCCGCCATCCCTCACACCTTCTTTCACTGAACGGCGCTCTCCTTCTGTTAATGAACGGAATGGCGAGCGGCACTCCCCACCGCGACCTTCCGTCGAACTACGGTCTCCCCCCCCACCGCGACCTTCTGTCGAACTGCGCTCTCCCCCGCCCCAACTTTTCAGAGTCCCAGCTGAGTCGATCGCTGAATGGCAAGCTCCACCACGGAGACCGTCAGCTGAATTCGTTCCACCAAAGTCGAGACCGTCAGCTGAATTGCGAGTTGCACCAAAGTCCAGGCCGTCAGCCGAATTCACTACACCAAAGTCGAGACAGTCAGCTGAGTTGCGCACAAGACCGTCAGCTGAATGGCAAGGGACACCAGCACCACCATCGAGCGTAGGAAACCGCTCTCCACCATCGCAAAGCACCCAGCTCGGCCGCAAACACTCGCAGGCCCACTCAACCCACCACAACGGAAACCACTCCCCTCCCACGCTCTCACCCCCGCTCAACATGACCCACTCGAGGACATCCAGCTCCGTCTCCGACCGCACCCTGGCAATGGCAACCTCCCGTCCGTCCATAAAGCTCCAGGGTAGCGTCAACTTGTTCCCGTTTCCGCTCCCTCCAACGCCCGTGCTTCCCCATGCTAACACGGACCAGGACGGGGACGAGCACGCGTTCGAAAAGACGATGGGGAGGAAGAGGAAGCTGCCGCGGAATTTGAAGGCCTCGTGAGCGGGTGGGCGGGTGGGCGTGCATGACAAGGCCGGGCTTCTAATGGAGTGTGATGAGGCGGGACATCGTCGCAAACTGCAGATGTAATTACGAACTGTATTTTCATATCCAAATATACAAAAAGTGAAAGTCCTTATATAATCGTGCGTAAAGTATAAGGGACGGAGCCGCGAATGAGGGCAGTGCACTCTTGCATGATCCCACAAAGAAGAATAGCGTCGCCAGACCAAGGCATGTGACGGTTTGATGGGCAAAATTGCATATCTAAGGGGAGAAAGGGTTTTGAAAATAGACATACTGAGTATGGTCGCTACACCGTCTTTAAGCGCAGAATTCCGGACGGCCGTGATCCAAAACAAACTCATCATTTCATCATAACCAAATTAAATAATAACACGTGCTAGTCCTATCGGATGGGTCCAACAAACCATCCTCGATGCTTCCCACACTAGAGCTTCACACCGAGCGCCTCATCTCTGCTCACGGACGCAGGGTCCAAATAAGGCTTCTCACCGACAGGCGTAATGCGGTACCCGATCCGGGAGCCAAGAACAGCGGGATCAAAGTCTCGCGTCGCGGTGTGGTGAACGGAGCGGTTGTCTTCACCAGAACGTGGGTTTTAGCGAAAGTGATATGGAACAAAATGTGACAACAGTCGACACTCACCCCACAATGCAACTGCGCCAGGCGACCATTTGAACCGGACTTGGAAGTCGAATCCGTTGGCGATGTGGCCGTACAAGAAGTTGAGCAGGGCGTCCGACTCGGTCTTACTCAGCTCCACGATACGGTGCGTGAAGACTTTGTTTCTGGAGATGTGATGGTCGCAAACAGTCAGAGGCGACATCGATGCATGGCACACAATTTCGCACCACCCGTCTCCCGAAAACTCACACAAACAGCGCTTTCCATCCCGTAACAGGGTTCGTCCTGACCACCGGATGCACGGCCCTGAGGTCGAGCGAGTCGTTACCCTCGCCACCTCGATCGGTGCGGACCTCGATTCCGGCCCGCTTGGCACCGACGTGGAAGTGGTTGGCGTCATGTTCGGCGTGCAGCGTCTCAAGGAAGTGCCGAAGGGGGGCCGAAAGGCGCGAGTAGGCGGCGTATCCGGATGACCAGAGGGTGTCGCCTGTGCGAAGGATGGCAGAGTGTTTGTGTTTGAAGACAGGTGGTCAGGTTAACGAGGGGATGCGCTCTCACCTCCGGTCTCCGGGATGGTCTCGAGCCTCAACGCGGCATAGCTTGGCGGGGTTGGCTCGAATGTCACACTATTCACATGACGATTTTCACGCCATCAGAGCTGGGAACAGCCGAAAAAGGTTCTTTACACTCACTCAGAGTGCCACCCATTGCTTGCTGGCTCTCTTTGAGGACCCACGATGATTCTGAAACAGCGGGGCGAGTCGATGTGTCAGATGACGTCTCACAATCCACAACGCCGAGCACAACTCACTCGGAATACTCCCCCTTGATCGGGGTAAGCTGATCATTCGGCCCACGGGGGGTGAGTGGGTGGATGTGCAGGTTTCCGGGCGGAGTGGCTGCAATACCGTCGCGTTTGGTGTATGGAACAAGCGTAAGGGGAGTGTTAACAGGGACAAATACCGATCTTGGCCCCGAACGCGATCTGTTGCTCCGCGGACAAGTTTTGGCCGCGTAGAAAGACGACGCCGTGCTGCGAGGCGAGGATGGCGAGGTCTTGGACCTAAACACGGGGACATGGGGAATGAGTACGTAGAACGCACCGCGGATCCCGGTCCTCAATAAACCGACCGTGCGACACGACACCTCACCTGCGCATCACTCAACGCCGCAATCTGCAGCTCCTCCCCGAACTCGATCCCGATCTGCGGGGTGGGCCTGAACGAGGGGAACGCGTCCAGCGAGCCCGAGTACACGCGCGGCTGGACGGCGAGGCCAGCGGGTGGGGTCGAGGGAAGGTCTTTGCGCGGGGTGGAGCGCGGCGCGGCTGGGGTAGGAGTGGCAGTGGCAGTGGCAGTGGTAGCTGGAGTGGGAGTGGGTGTGGGAGTGGCGAGGACGGTTTGCGTTACGGTTTGAGTCGACATTTTGGTGGATGGACGTGGGTGGGTAGGTGGGGTGGGAACGGGATTCTTTATATGCTACACGAGGGCGGAGGAGATGGGAGAAAATTGGCGTTTTGATTCAGCGAGTATTCGCATTTTTGGCGCGATCAATTCGGCGTAATTGCGACATGACCTTCGAGGCCTCAGCCAGGGACACAGACATGTCCGACGTGTCTGGTGTTTCTGTGTTTAGGATCTGAAAATACATGTATGGAGAGGGTGCGTGAGAGGGTGTGTGTGAAGAGATTTCTGATTCAAGGGGCAATGAGATATGAGCGCACATGGGACGTAAAACACGACATGTTGGAGCTTTTGACCTTTGCGCTTGTCTATTGTACAAAAGCAAAATAAATTCCTCGAATAAAAAAAAAAATGAAAAAGCTTATGCCACATGCGGTATCCAGCAAGTGCTGCACAAAACAACAGGACAGAAGGAAGAGAATCACTTCCCATAGTGACACATCTGTCTGTGCTGACCACAAAATGGTCCGTTCCCACATTGAGGGCACCGATCGTTCCCTCCAGAGACGCACTTTGGGCACGTTTCACTGCGACACCCCTTCTCGATGCACGAAGTCCACCCGGTGGAGCATGCTGGACATCGGCGCGAGTGCCCCCCGTCGCCACACCGGAGACACTTGTGCGGTATCAGGGGTGCGAAATTTGTCTCAGGAGAGGTGTTCGGGTGGTAGGTCTTGCAGTCTGCGCATGTCGATTGGATGATGCAGCGCCAGCACCGCGTGTGCGCGTCTCGCGTGGCAGTGGGAATCGCGGGGCGCCCGACGTGGGGCATGAAGGAGTCTTGGGCTGTGAAGAGGGTGGAGCACGTGGTGCACAAGGAGGGGCGGAGCTGGACGAGGTTGGGGAACACGGTGGAGGCGAGCGACAGGTAGAGCTTTTGCGACGGGGGGCCGTAAATGCCGAAGATGGGCGACGAGAAGTCGAGATGCGTGAGTCGCGGTGGTGGTGGTGGGTGGTCGCTCTCGCTCTCGCTCGCCGCGCGGAGGAAATCTCGGTCTAGGCTGTGGTGGTCTCTGGTCGCTGTGCAGTTTCGCAGGGAAAGCCGGCGCAGAGCAGGCATTGAGCGCACCACCGTGGCCGCTTTTCGCGCTGAGATTCCCGTTCCGTCGAAAACAAGCGCTGTGATTTGGGCGTGGATTTTTTCGACGGCGTCAGCGAGCGGAACGTCGAGCGCGGGCGCGATCCACGCTGCGATTTTAGCGAGGAATGCGTCGAATTCGTCGTCTGCAAAGGAGTCGCTGGCGTCTGCGAAGTCAAGCGTTGTCCACAGCGAGGGAAAGGACAGAATCGCGCGGGTGTACGAGGATGCAGACGCGAGCGCGAGAATGTCGGCGACGGGAAGACGCGCGGCGATGGGAACCAAAATCTCCAGCGGAAGAGAAGTCAAAGACATTCGGCTGTCCACTGGTGGAACGCGATCAACACCCAGGAAGGTAGGAAGGTGGAAGATTCATGAATTGATGCTGTGGCTACTCTTGGCCTTCCATATTCTGCCGATTAGTTACAACTGCAGTCAATTGCCGGTAATAAGTTTAGTTACTTGCAAGTAATTGTAACACAGAATGCAGTGCGATGGGTAGAGACAGAGGGGAAGGGTAGGTCCGAAGAGAGGGGTTCTGTCATGCTCCAACGACGTCGACCTGTCCATGAACGATGCCATCCACCAATGCGAGCATCCCAATTCATCTCTCTAAAGGTCCTCCTCCTCCCGGCAATGTATTACGAAGTTTTTTCGCCGTCGTGGGAGCCAACGCCCTCTCTTAGGCCGGCGCGAATCGGCCCGATGCGAGAACAACGTGTTTCAAAACATCCAAAGTAGGCACGCTTTCAGACACGGAATCGTTGAATCCCTGACCCAGCATGGCCGCCCAAACTACCACCATCGGTGTCATCGTAAGAGCTTGATGCTTCCAACACGAACGTCCACATCCAAACAGATGACAACAAATTTGTCGCATTCCCGCCCATCACGCTAGCTCTTTGATGGATTCGAGCTGCTCGATACCTTCGGACCTCTGGAATTCCTCGTAAGTCTTCCCCCACACCATCTCGCACTACCCCACGTTGAATCGACCTCCCACCATCTCGCCCTATCCCACTTCCCGTCGACCTCCATCGCAGAACTATTGCCCCGGTGTCCAACACTACATCATCACCGAATCGGGGAATCCGGCCTCGGTATGGCTCGGCGCGCCCAAACCCGGCGCCGCTCCCGCGCTGGCCACGTCCGTCGTCGCGAGCTACTCGTTCGACAACGCGCCAGACCTCGACGTTATCTTGCTTCCGGGCGGGTTTGGCACCAGGGCGCAGGAGAAGAACGAGAAGATGGTCCAGTTTTTGAAGAAGGCCGGGCAGAAGGCCAAATACGTTCTCACAGGTAAGCTCACCACCTTACCATTGTATGAGCGGAGGAAACCAGGACAAATGGACGATTGCACCTTCTGAAAAAACGAATCCGGCCCCTCCAACTGCTGTTCCTCTTCTATCTTCACTCTCACCGACCCACTCACCGACCCACTCACAAATCCCACTCTACTCCCCAGTCTGCACGGGCTCCCTCCTCTTCAGCCGCACGGGCCTCCTAGACGGCCGCCCCGTGACGTCCAACAAGGCCGTCATGTCGCGCCCCGAGGAGTTCAACTCCGACAAGTACCCGGGCCCGCAATGGAAACCGCACGCTCGGTGGGTCCACCACGCATCCACGGGCGCGGACGTGCCCGACCTGTGGACGAGCTCGGGGGTCGCTGCAGGTGCGTTTGCAATTGCGTTTGGTCGTGTTCTGGGCAGGCGTGATGATTGCTGAACCGAGGACCGTCCCCCCGGCCCGCTGTTTAGGTATGGACATGACCATCGCCTTCATCTCCCACGTCTGGGGCGCCGAAATCGCTCGCAGGATCGCCCAGGGGTCCGAGTACACGCCCCAGGAGGATCCGGACGTGGACGTGTTTGCCGACATTTACCATCTGTGAGCGACAGATCAGCGGAACGAAAAAAAAAGGGTGAGGTGGGTTGGGCGGGTGGTGGCCCCGGCCGGGAGTTGAGATGTGCAGGAAATGTGTCGTGCGGGGAAGCGGCTTTATGTATTGGTTGTAACTATGTCAGCATGGGCTTCAATGTACGAAAACTGAGAGCACCTGCACGCTACACCAGTCCATGCCACACTGTTGAGAAAGAGCCTCTTCTCCTTCTTCCGAAAGTGCCGCGACAAAGGAGGCAAGGAGTCTCGAGGCTCGACGATAAACAGGCGTTAGGGTTTCAGGCGAGTTCATGACGCCATATGACGATACACGGCGGCACTTTTGCACCTTTTCCCCCGGAAGAGATGTGTTACGCCGTGGGAATCGTGCCCGATGCGTCCAAATGTGGGCAAGGTTTGTGGATAGCCTGAGAGATGGGAGGAGAGAGGAGTTGGAAGAATGGGGCGCCAAGTGAAGCTGTCAGGGAATGTCGCTCGAACGAGGGGTGACAAGAGGGCCGCCGAGCGTCCGTGAAATTGGAGTCGTCGTGAGAACGACATCGGAGTGTTGACCTGGCAGAGTTGCTCCTGCCAGGTCTTCACACCGACGGGCAAGATCTTTAATGTCGCCGCATAAAAGTGGGAGCATGTGAAAGAAATCGGAGTCGGGTCAGATGGTGCCGAGGCAAGGTTGAGAGCGATGGTTGAGAAGGACCGAGGTTGGAGGGTTCTCAAGCTCGGAATCTCATGATGCCATTCTCCCATGAACAAACCCAACCACGCAACACTCCATTTCACCCCCTCTTTCTTTTGAGCTCGAACACTTGCGCGCCCTCGACCTCCTCCCACCACTGCTCGTCCAGTTTTCCCACCGTCTTGCGTATCTTATCCCACGTCAGCTTCTTCACGAACCACCCGCATCTCGCGGCCTCCTTCCAGGCCTCCTCAATCACAGCAGGGTCGCGAGACTCGGTCGCGAGCAGCGCGATCGTCCGGGGGCCCGAAAGAGCGGTCAGCGTGCGGAAGAAAGCCGGGAGGAGCGCGAGAGAGAAGAGCGTGTCCGACCCCAGGATGAGTGAGAACGGAAGGTGCGGGAGTAACGTGGGTGGGAGAGTTGGTGAGAGCCAGTCGAGCGGTACAGACGCCAGGATTGGTGGTGCGGGTCGAGTGGGATTGGAAGAGCGAGGAGTCTTGGGGGTTTCCGAGGTGACCACCACATCGGCATCCAACGTTCCTGAAGAAGAGAGCTGTTGCACATCACGCGCAGGGGGCAGGTCGCCAGCGACCCTGTTTGCGGCAATGTTTGCAGCAAGGATGCCCTTGGCGTGTTCGGATAGGTCGGTGGCAAACGTCCACGACGCCCCGAGCACGCGCGACGCGACGATTGCGCAAATCCCCGTGCCTGAGCCGAGATCAACTACGGACTTCTGGTCCAGAGATGGCAGCGAGCGGTGCTTCGCGCGTGATGAATAGATAGATGAAATGTAATGCGAAAGAAGAAGCCCGGCGGGCCAGATGGTCGTGGCGTGAGAGCCCGAGGTGGAATCTTGAGTCAAAGTGATTTGGACATTGGCAATTGTGAGCGTTCGTGATTGGTTCATGACTCAGTCTGCTGAAATTCAGCCAAATGAAACTGAAGGTTCCTACATACAAGAGCTTATTATCCTTCCCTAGAACTGCGGGGAACCCAACAGAAACGACAGCTGTTTCGTCTAATGGGTCTCTTCTACGAGGTCGTGAGATTGCTAGCAAAGGTGATTGCAAAGAGATTGCGCTATTACCGCAATCGCCGCTGTTACCTCAGGGCGCCAACCTTCTGCCCGCTCTTCACAGATTGGAATCGCCATATTCTACAAAGACGTCGAAGTCATTGGTGCGGAAAACATTCCTCGGAACAGACCTATCCTCTTGGTGAGTGGGCTTATCGCCTTGTGAGCTGGAAACCCCGCGTTCTCGTCACGGACTCGCCACGTCATAACGCTGAAACGGCACACAAGCGCATTCCGGGAAAGAGTACACATGCGAGCTGTGGATACCTTGCATCGAAGTGCGCCACCTCAATTCAGCGTGGTTGAACGCGGTGCTCTCGCCGTCGCCCTGTACGTTACCTGGTGGTCATTAGCCACTTTACTGGTTGAAGGAGATACGTTCCCACGGAGGAACAGAATTTAATGAATGAAGTCAATAATCCCTGGCCGAACTTGGAGATGGAGAGAGTATCAATAAGGATGGGAGACCGGAACTGTAAACCATAACAATACCACAACCACGACCTGGCATATGGTTACTATGGCCACGATCTGAATCTAGCATTGGAGTCGCTTCTGCGCTGGAGTGACGCTGACTCTTCAATGACCTCTTCCTCCCCCAAAAGGCTTCCACCCATTCCAACATGATCGTTGATCCAGCTCTCCTCTTGGCTACCGTCCCACGCGCTGATCCCATTCACATATGGGCAAAAGCGGCCATCGTGAGTACGGACAGGATTGGAGCAAAGTGACAAGGACTTGCAAGGGAAGTTGGAATTGCACCAGCAGAGAAAAGCGCGGAAACGGAGCGTTTCTCACTTTGTGCGTGGTGGACTTGAACAATTTCCGAGACCTGGCCATCTCCAAAGACGCACCATCCGGAGAGGCCCTTGGAAATCTCAACCTTCACGGTGGAGCTCATGTGAAATAATTGGAGCCACGTAGTGAAGCACATGCATATACTCGCCAATTCCAACACGGACACATCTGTGCATCTTACTCGCTGTTTGTGGCAGTTTCTAACAAGTTTTCAATAATCGCTCTTCCCTCAACCTCCGGGCTCCGAAGTTCGACCCCCCTCTTCAAGGCGCACTTGCAACATCTTTTGGACTGCTTCCTGTGGACCGCGGGAAGAAGGACTGTGAGTACTCGGGGGAGGGGGTTTAGTTGTTGCGGAAAATCGCGTGTCACGAAAACAATGGAGTGGGCAAAGGGAGGCCATGGAAACGTGCGCTATTGTGAGCTGAGGAACAAGGGGAGGAGGTTTCGTAATCGGGCATTATCCAATCCAATCTCCCCCCTCATCCCGTCACACGACCTCGACGTCGCCATGACTCCCTTCCTCCCAAGACTCGTCGCTTTATGCATCCACAATCGCATGCTTTGACGAAGGTGGCGTGGTTGCGGTGTTTCCAGAGGGTACAAGGTGAGTCGAGGAACACGATCGTCTCTGCTCGGAAGTGTTGCGGTAGTGCAAAACGCAAAGTAGGATGAGCGCGTTTCTGGGACATGGAACGCCAAAATTGTCCGGTGTCCCATCGGTCCCCTCACCACTCCGCCGCCCCTCCAGAGGACCCTAAGTTCGGTATTAGGTCGGTAACTCACGAGGTGCGGAGGGTCTGAGGGATTAGCTTTGCTGGACACACGCATCACTGGCAACGTTCTGACCAATCGTTGGGTGACATTATGAGTGCGATGTGGAGGGTCGCGTTGAAGTCAATATGTTTGTTTGCACTATTTCCAGCCACACTCATGCTGCCGATATTATCCCATCACCCCGCCGTACTTCAAACGCACACCGTAGCTACACCCAGCCGCACCTGTACCACCTGAAGGACGGTGCTGCGTGGGTGAGTTCGCGGAGCACTCAGGGAATATTGTATTCCGCTCTCTGAATTCAGTTGTTCCAATTTCCAGGCTGCTCTCACTCACACCTTCCATCTGGTGCGCAATTGGGCGTCTCGAAGTGCCTCTTCACCGGTGTCGCCCCTTCCTACACCGCCAGCCGAATCCGGAAACGTCCACGGGGATGTTCCTGACACACTCGCGGAAATGGATGTTGGAGCGGTACTTGCGGACATAGGATTTAAGGAAAGGACGGCTGCGATCGTGCCAGTGGGGTTAACGTATGTTCAAAGTGAGTAATGTAACAGAGATAAAGCGGAGGCGATGGAATTCCGAGGAATTTGACACTGGACTCCGTTGCGAGAAGTGGATTTTTGGATGATGAGTTGGTGCCTTGGAAAATCTGCACCATAGTTTGATCGACAATCTCTTAGCATCTCCATATCATTAACTTTCTTTCCTTCCTCACGAGCAGAGCACAAGTGGCGATCTTCCGTCGTTGTTCAGTTTGGCCAGGCGATCGAGCCAACAGAATACGTGGCACGTAAGATCTTTCCCTGTTTTCCTTTTTCTCTTACAAAATGACTATATGGCTTCTTTGTGTCACTCGTCTGGTCTGTGTTGGTTACATTGATCGGTAACCAAGAATTTCAGAAAGACCAGAAGTCGGCCGTGAAGAAGCTCACAGCAGACTTGACAACTAGGATGTTAGAAGTGACAGTGAATGCGCCAACGTGGTAGGCTGTGTTTGGTTTCTGACTCGAACCGCGAATGCATTGAGAAACCTAATCCGGCAGGTCTGACTTCGATGTTGCCAATACTGCTCGACGCATCATCCTCCCGTACCCTCATTTACCTCTGTCCCTCTACCCTCAAGCAACTCAAGCTCTTGCTGACCTCTTCCGCACCCGTGAGCTTGTTCTTGAGGTGGACACGTGGGACTACTCCAAGGGCAAGGAACGTCTGTACAAACCCGACGTCACGGCTACACAGAATACAGAACCTAAAAGCGCTCCTTTGCCGGCTGATCTGGCCTCCATCCGGAATCGTTTGGAGGACTACGCCGAGCGCCTTCGGAGCCTGTCTTTGGTAGACCTCGAAGTGAAGAGGTTCAGCCCACAAGGGAATCCAATAGGGGCCGCTCTTCGTGTACTGAGGTCAGCCGTAGTCTGGGTTTTGGGACTGCCCGTGTTTGTTCCCATGCAAGTCATCGCGGCACCGGTGCAACTGCCCGCGTACTTGGTTGCGAGAAATGAGAAATATATGGAGAGTAAAGCCATGAAAAAAATGGTTGTTTCGGTGTTAGCGGTAGGTGTGGCATGCACTGAAGTCATTGTTTGCATGGACGAATTCGGTTAGAACGCATCGTGCCTTTTTCATTCGGCAGACGCCAGTGGTATACTCGGCTTTTGCGTTCTTTCTTTGGAGGAAGATGCGCGACACCTTCACACTCGCACTGTTCTTGGGTTCCTTTCCAATTCTCACCGCAACCTACCTTTCTCTTTACGACTCGCGGTGAGTGAATCGTGTCTTTCTCTTCGTTTTATAACAGACTAACCCCATCCTTGGGACGGTTACTCAACGCTACGAAGATCCGATGCCCTGCGCGACCTTGTCGGAACATACCACCTCCTGCTTGCTCTCGCTGGTCCCGAATCTTCGCGAGCCGCCCTCGCCGATCTTGTGGCCCTTCGTGCTCAATTACAACATGATCTACGTCTCGCTGTGGGGAGATATGCGGTGCTGCCAAGAGATGCACGTGCTTCTGCGCTGGTGAACGTGGATGGGAAGAAGGACACGGTCCAAGTCGACGCTGCCAGGTTTGTGGAGGCCACGAGGAAGTTGTTGAAGGTGGTTGAAGTATTGGAAAAGGAAACACTTACGAAGGGGAATGGGAGGAGGGCATCGGTGGCAGAGTGAGAATACGGTGCACCATCAGGGACGCGAAACTCTCTCAAGCTACAATTCGCGTTTTGAAACAATGTGTCATTTGCATTTGTATTGCGACACATTTCATAAATGGTTTAAGACGTCAAATATTTGGATCATTCAGTGAAATCAACAAAAATTCTTCGGATCACAGGCTTTGAACAGAGCTCCCCGCTGGGCTGACGCCAGGACCCCTCCCTCCCGAAATCCCACCCATTCCCAAATTGACTCCTGAGCGCTTCCCACCAAGACCTGCAAGGCCACCTACTCCGATCCCAGCGTTATTTCCGGTGGAGCCACCTATGTGGTTGGCATTGAACGAGAACGCACCTGTGTACACAGCGTAAAGGGAGTTTTAGTTTGCTCACTTTCATGAATTGTTAGACACTCACGTCGCCCCCCGAGACCCACGCCGCCTCTGAATGCTCCTCCTATGTTTTGGCTTCCAGCTCCGTAACTTCCCCCGCCTCCGCCTCCGCCTCCACCTCCGAAACTGAAATTACTTCTTCCTTGCTGTCCCAATCCACTTCCTTGAGGTAATTCACCTCCAAGCCGACTGCTCGGAGGCCTTCCAAACAAGTTCGACATTCCACCAGGACCGGTTGCACCCCCACCAGTACGAGATGCTGATCCAGGGACGGCGTAGGCAGGGTAATTAGGTCCAGGTGCGTTCATGGCGGCTATGCCTGCAGGTCCGCCAACAACTTGGTGGTTGCTCGTGGGTTGAGCGCCTGGAGGTGGGAGAGAGGCCGGAAGGAGGGTTTTGCGCTTGAGCTTGTCATACATCTTCATTTAAATGATAACGTTAGTCGGTTGCAGATTCATTCAAGCAACCGGATTCACCTGCTGGAGTTTCCCAAACTGGAGGGGAAAAGCGAGCGTTCTATGTGCAACGGTCAGGGTGCTGGGGCTGAAATTCACGCTTACCTGTCGATTCTTCTCCGACATCTGACAACCCAATGATGTAAGCTTTACTTTTTCTGAAAGTCGTTTCTCAATGACTGACCTGTTCTGAAAATTCATGGACACGACGCTTGTCCAATTCATGAGCTTTTTCCAAGGCTTCGCACAGCACAATGGAAGATGTTTAACTTTTGCGCTGAAGTAAAGAAAAGTAGAAGCATCATCGCACCTGTTATTTTCTCACGTAGAGCTTTGGACAAGGTTCGTTCAGGATTACTGCTGCGAAAACCGCGACTGATGTCACATACTTTGAATTTCTCCGTTGGCTTCTCGCACTACCGCCTGCATTTGCCGCTCGAGTATTGAATAGCGAGACTCTGCGTTTCGCTCGACCATTTGGTGGAAGGCCATTTCTGGTGGAACAAGAAAAGACGTCAAATGTGAATTCGCGATATATCCCGACAGAGCCTTTCAAACTCAGCACTCGCCTTGGGTAACCTGATAAGTCCAAAACGCCAGTCCTCTAGACGCTATATCCATGATAACTTCGGGCCTGAGTCCAGCAAGAACTGACTGAGAGAGTTTTAAAGGAGGGTTGTGAAGCAGTCGAGAATATCATTCGAATATGAGCCACGGACCGACTTGTAATCCTCTGAAGGATTCAGCTCGCTTGTTACAATATCATCCGGCTGGGAAAGTGAAGTCTCGCAAGCAGGGCAGACTTGAAGGAGAAGTGAGAAGATACAATCAGACCGCCGAGGCGTCTCCACGACAAACTCACCGAGGGCAGTAGAAAACGCTCCTTGCGCACAATCCACACAGAATAGATGAGAGCACGTTGTGACTACGGCTTTACCGCTCGATAGGGGTGACCGGCAATTGACTGAAAACCAACACACCCCAGTATAGGATGTTTGCGAATCGCGAAGGGGGGATCAAAGGAGTACAGAGCAGAATAACACTCAATCGATTGAAAAAAAGTTGTAGAATCCATCAGGTCGACTCCTCATTCCTCCAGTCGATCGTCCCATCCACGAGAAGAATGCGAACACCCACTGTTGTTGCAGCGGAGCTCGACCTCCATCCGTTTGGCTTAGTGGATAGAAACGAAAGTGCCGTCGGCTTTGCGTGATGTCCTGGTGTGTGAATCGGAGCTCGTGATTTGCGGTGTTCGCACGACACCAGCCTTTGTCCAGATTCTCGTTTTAGATTCTCGTTTTATAAATAGTATAAATATTATGCAACGCACCGATATTCGAATCTCGTACATCACAATAACATTTGCTTTTTATCAGTGAACACTGAACTGCATAAGCCCAATGGTGGGGACAAAATTGCACCCCGGTCCTCCTGCTCCCACCACTCGAAAGTTCTTCCCGGGGAATAATACATATGTTTTTTACTTCTCAGCGTTCCAACACAAGACCTTTCAAGAGATCGAACATATGTTGTTCCCCCGTGCCGTCGTTCATTCAATGGAAACCACTCGAAGAATGCCATTTCTTCAAGTTAAGGGGGATTGCACCTTGCGTTTACGGCGGAGGAAAGAGTCTGGGACGAGAACGAAAAACTGCGGAATAGAAGGGGGG
>KQ965827.1:48889-59133 GCA_001574975.1 Gonapodya prolifera JEL478
GGGCCGGTGTCAAAATCTTCCGATTCCACCAAAATGGTAACAACCTCGAAGGCAGAACCAAGGGAAAAACTACCCTCAACCGACAAAACCAATACTCGCTCAGTGATCGCTCCGTGGTGAGAAATGAAGTAAAAAATTTGTGTTCTACCCACGCCGAATTGTGTTTGCCACCAAATATTCCTCCCACGATCATTTGTACATAAACGCTTCCCTTATTCAACAAAGATAGGAGTTTGTTGGTGTCTCTCAATCGGTGATTTTCCCTGTTCCCGACATTTCGGTGACTCAAAGGGAAACTAGGTTGGGCCCTTGCATGCAAGGAGACTCCCCTCGGACTGCAGGGTTCCCGCACAAGTGAGATCCTCTCGAAACCCAAACGGAAAGGACGAACTGACTGCCTCAGTCGGCCAGAACGCATCCCAACGACCTCTTTCCTCCATTGAACCTCCTCTCACCCTCCTGCTGTCGTCGCAAGGGGTCCGATTCGTACGTACACCTCATTGACTCCACTATCAGGGCGCTTTCACAAAATCAACTCAGCCGCCTCCCCTTGGCCAGGATCTCTTTCGTGACCAAAACGCTGCCGGAATAGCTGGAGTTCTCCCCCTCCTGCCTGCAGGCAACCCACATTCCAAACTCTCGAAATCCCTGTGCCTCCCCTTCGAAAATGGGCCAAGACATGGCATCCGACCAGCGGCCGTCTTCACCACCGCCACCTGATGCTATTCCAGTTGAAAAACCGAGTAGTGGCCTCGTCGGCTCCTATGTGTCCCACACGTTCGGCTCATTCTCCTCAACATCAATCCGGCACCGGACAGTCGCATCGGACCATGCTAGCGGACACATTTCCTTGTCTTACTTTCCCGAAGTTCTGCATGGATCGGACACTGAGCGTGCGAACTTGGAAACCGAGGCGCGACTTTTGTTCCACTTTGCAGAAGCCGGAGCCAAATCCACCAGCCCCACCATGGAGTCCAAGGCAGCTCCAAACAGCGTCGACATACCACTGAGTCCCCGGAGCTGCGACGTAGATCCCGCGAAAGCGGCAGTGATGACTGCGAAGTCGGTCCCTGCTGACTCCACATCCTGCTCAACCAGCCTTCAAAGTACACCACGGTCACTCCCACTGACACCGAAATCTCCTGCGTTGGGTTTCGGGGATAAGCTTAAGCCAGGCGGAGAATCGATGTCAATATCCTTCCTGACTCATGCCCAGATTGCAGCCATGGGTAGAAGCGTCACCTCCATCACATTTGAAACATTCTCGGCCCCTGCGACATCTTTCCCCACCAATAATGAACATTTGGCCTTACAAAATCACAATACAAGCACAATGACAGCACACCAATTACCCAATTCCTATGAAGCGTCCACCACCCAATCGTACGCATCCACATCCACAAGTTCCGCCACAACCCGCTACTCCGAATCATCCCAAACATCTCAACCATTTTCACTCGGAAGTCGTGAAGCAGGTGGATCGGGATATTCCTCGTCTACGTCAATGCAAAGAGCATTGTCTTCAGGTTCATCAGGGATGGATGTACCAGTCATGGTTTCCGGGACTTCAGACTCCAACAACACCCCTCCTCCGACGGATGATCATGGCCCGGGCTATTTCAGCCCTAATGCGCAGCACCAGGTTAACACGAATGGATCTCCCAGGGTGTCGGACCCACAACTGTCCATGATGCAACATAGGATGTTCTCCCCTCACGGACAACCTTTTCCTCAGAACGACATGCATTCGTCAGGAATGTTTGCAGCCCCGAGGCAACAGTATCCCGTCAAGAGGAATTCCGGTGATTACATGTCGGGAACCCAGGGTCGTGAGGCCGATTCCGCCAGCCAGACTCCGAAACGGTATAAATGCAAATGGGCAGGCTGTGAAATGAGTTTCAAGGTGGGTGCGTGTGCGGCTTGGCCTCCATCGCCAATGTTGAACTCCGATTTTGGTAGACCTCTGGTCACCTCGCCCGGCATAAAAAAGTACATACGGGAGCAAAACCGCACGAATGGTGAGCTCGCTGAACGGATTGCGAAATTTGCTCTACTCTAATAAGATGGATCTTTAGTCCCGTTCCGGGATGCCAGTCGCGCTTCTCTCGACATGACAACATGATGGTTCGTGAATCGCGGGACAGACCTCCGCGTTACCCATTCTCACCAAGCGACACTTCTTAGGCTCACTTTCGTGTTCACTCGAGACGTATGGAGTCCGCCATGAACCGTTCCTCGTCGATGACCATTTCGTCTCCCGAGGAACGGTTTTCTCACCCTGTGATCAACCACGCGGAGGTGCAGCTCGCACCACAGCAGCCATTTAATGGACTGGACGTACATTCGAGTGTCGGGCAATATCGAGGAGGGGCATGGGGGGGATACCCAGAACAGCACTTTTGTGCCGCGCCTCCACAAATGGAGTCATTCCCGTACCCCGGCCAGCAAGGGGAGTTCGACGTTCCCTTTCCAACATACAACCCGAACCATGTCCACCGCGCTCCATCGGATGGGTATTGGCTTCAACATCCACCGCACCGGCGAAACTTCGCCCACACGCCCCCAGTCTCACCGCCGTTCCAACCTCACTCCGAATTTCCGTACTCCTCCCAACCCGCACCGGCCGGTCTGGCACCGCCTCACCAAATGAGTGAGCCTCAGCAACCTCTCACTGCGCGCGCACCGACCTCGGACATCCCTTCTGCTTACCCCTTATCCGCACCTCCCGTCACTTACGGCGCACCCAGTCACGGCGTGCAGCTGCCCTCGTTTCGGGCCTTGACCGCCGTCGTCAACTATCGCGGGGAGCCCAACGGGAACGGGGTTTCAGATGAGGCCCGCCAGGGAGCCCACGCTACGGGAACGGGATTCGCAGTGGGGAATAATGGATGGCCATGACGCTCCAGTTTAAGATTGCCGTAATATTACTTTTCTGACTATGTGATAATGAATGTTGGCGACACAGTTGTAGATATAGTTCTGATGGTAAATGCATATCGACATTTGCATTGACATGGAAGGGTGTGCGCCATCGAGCCGCCGTCTGCCTCCACGTGACCCGTCTCGTGTTCCCTATTTCTGTTCGACTTCTGTAGCCAGTACCTCGACTCGTTCGACCGCGCCTTTGGTTCGAGTGGTGCGGCGGCTGTACATTGACTTGTGCTGTCCAGCCCGTCTTCCCACACCCCGTTCCAGCAGTTCTCTGCAATCGTCTCATTCGTCCTGCTCCATTTCAAACAGTACATCCACGCCAGTCTCAGCAGTCCCATTTCCCATGATCACCGTCTCTCCAACTCCCACCAGACCCCTGCCCCTGCCCCTCCGCCCTCCCCCCGCTGCCCTCCTCACCCCTTCCCTGTGCCTCCTCCCCTTTACATGCCCCTCCCACGCCGTCCTGCCCACCAGCACTTTCGGCGTGCCGTCGCGCTCCGTGCACACCGGACACGTGCGGGTCTCGAACCCGGGGTCCGCGATAGGTGCGGACGATGCTGAGGGGGATAATAGCGCAGCGGAAGAGGGGTGGATGGACGTGGGTGAGGGAAGGGGGAGGTGGTGGAGGAAGGCTAGTGTCCCGGTGAAGGAGGGGACAAAAGAGATGTGAGAAGGAAAAAGGTTAAAAAGAGGTCGAGAGGGCACCAACCATGTGTGAGTGACAGGGCTGGTTGGAGTACGCGGTCGGACCAGAGTGACAGATCTGGTAGGTCATTGGGTGCCGTGTAAACGATGAGTGGCACCATACTCAGAACGAAAACGACTCCAACATACCAGACGCGTCTAATACGTACGCCGCGTCCTCGTCGCCTCGCCCCACTCCGCCACCTACTCCGCCCGCCTCGCCACCTCCACCGCCACCCTCGCCACCCTCCCCACCACCTCCGCCACCACTGCCACCTCCGCCGCCCTCGCCACCCTCTGTGCCACCACCTCCACCGCCGTGCCGTAGTACCTTCCACGCCATCTTGTTTTTAATCCACGCAATTTGGCGTCGTGCGTACTGCCGCGTGGCCAGTTTGACGCCCTCCACGCCCTCCCCCCACAGCCAGTCCATCTCCGCCTTGTCCGTGTCCTTCCGTGTTCCCTCCCCGTCCTTTCCCGCACCGGCTTCCTCCGCGTCCAAGTAGGCCGAGAACTCTTTGTACCCTATTGCCTGAAAGATCCCTCGTGTGCGGTCAGGTGCGGGTCCTGACGCCGGGTACGCGGACCGTTCCCAGGCCCGCACGGCGCGGACTTCGTCGACAAGACCCGAGGCAACCATGGTTTCGCAACGGGCGTCGAGACGGGGCGTGAGGTGGGTGAAGGGCGCGTGCAGCCACAGGAGGAGGGTGGGGTATCTGTGCTGGGCGGGGGTGATGGGCGGTGGGGGTGGGGGAAGTTGTGGAAGGATGCAAGAGAGCAAAGAGGGAAGTAGTAAGAAGAATGGAAGGGAAGGTAAAGGGTGGGGTGGAAGAAAGGCCTCACCGGAGGGTGGAGTTGGATTCGTGTGTTGCACGTTGTTGGGAGAGGATGGAGGAGTGGGTGTGCGCCGTTTGGAGCCATACCTGGCAATGGTTAGAAAGTAGGTGTGAGTGGTGGTGTGTCCGCGCGGGGCGGGTACTACTCTCCCCGATTCGAAGAGGAGCGCATTTTCAGTTTCCAACGGGGTTTACTTTGGCGTACTCCCACCCCGCCACTCGCTGCCTTGCTTCAAAGAACAAGCTCACCTCCAGACTCCGTCTAATTTTGCGCTCGTCGTTGGGATGTCTCGTCGCCGCCATCTTGGGGTCGACCTCTGCCAACAGCGCGTGTAAGCGGCGCGACCGGGCCTGCGCCTGCGCAAGTGCGGGTGAGGCCTCTCCTGGCACTTCAGCGTCGGTCTCATCGAGGGCTAATCGTACGCGGGCGAGAAGGGCCGGGTCGCGGGAGTCCTCGGTGTGCTCGCGATTGTTTGGTGGGGTGTCGGCGTCCTCGTCGCCGGAGTGCGGGAGCAAAGATTCGCTGGCCAGCGTTGCTTCCCAGAGAAGAGACTGGACGTAGTAGTTTGTGCCGCCGACGATGATTGGGAGTGTTGAGCGTGCGTGCATTGACGCGATCTCGAGTGCGTGTGTTGAGTCGGGAGGAAAAAAAACGAGACAACGAGTTGGGAAATAGAGACAAACCAGTCGTTGCGCATCGTCCACAAACTCTCTGACGCCGTACTCGTGTCCCAGGTCCATGAAGTCAATGAGATGGTGTTTGATGCCCCTTGCTTCTTCCTGCGTGACCTTGTTTGTCGCGATTGGCAGGCCCCTGTACACCTGCATCGAGTCTGCAGAGATGACTTCGGCTGATGTCGGGCGCCAGTGTGTGTCCGGTGCAGTGCCAGCAGCGGGGTTGTGCCCAGACGGCGAGAACGGACCAACTCCGTCTCTAATTGCACACGCGATGTCGATCGCAACCTGCGACTTGCCTTTTTTTTTCATTGAGTTTATCAGTCTCTCTTTCCAACAGACACAGACACGTCCAAGTGTCGATCGTACACACCCACACCCGTCGTCCCCACCACGGCCACAATCGGCAGTCTGCGCGGCGATGCTGCTGCTGATGCAATCAAGCGCGCGTTTTCCATCGTCAATCTGCGGATGATGTGCCCGCTGGTCCGGCAATGGTTCATTCAACTGCAAACCACATCAAGCCGGATCTGTATCGATTTGATTTGACACGAGCAGGCGTACACCAAAGGGTGTAAATCTTTATTGTAGCTGCTTCGTAAATCACGATAATATGAGTTCTATTTTCCATCGGTCACGAATATTGCGACACCCTCCAACTCTCATTGAGTAAATTTGAATTAGGTAGAGAAAGCTTACTGCTCTCTGACTACAGGCGAAAAGCTACCGGCGATTCTCCTGGACCAAGCGGACCTTAGACAGAGCACTTGTGACCATAGTAAACGTTCAACCGATCGACGCACTCTTGGTCGCATCCCTGCCCCTGCCCTCTATAGAACGGAGTTCTGCCGAGCTTGTATATCTCAAGCAAGATTGCGCTATGGGCAGCAATGGGCACAGCTACGGGAATAGAAGACGGCTGGCTCGTTAAAAGGCCCCCTCCCTCGAGAAAGGCAACACTCGATTTGCATACATGGAGATTCTACCCGCGCTCGGCAACCTTCCGATGGCCGTCGTCCTCGGTCACCAAGCGAACATCACCAACGCCGTTGGAGAGCACTTGGCGCGAATCGCGACGAATTTAATAAACGCGCAGGCGAAAATTCGAGTTGCCCAACAACAGCAGACAGCTGCTGTTCTTGTCGCCCAACAACAGCGCGAAGCCTTCCTCCAAGGGCTTGCGATCGTAACCACATCATCGGAGCGAAAACTGGGCGGAGCCGCGCTCTTTTACGTTTTGGTGGTGCTTCTAGCTAAGCACCTTGGAGCCGAGGCAGTCAGTGCTCGCATGTGAGTTCCAACGATGGTCCACTCCATCATCGGTCGGAAAGTTGGTCCTCCATCATCCTTCAGAATTCATTCAGCAACTGGCATCTGTCTTGTCTCCGTGTTCATCAGGGACACGCTCAACAAATTATTCCCCCCTCGACTCCAGTCCTCCAGCACCCGTGATTACCGAGCACACGATGACAATAGTCGAGGTCAATTGACCGTGGCAATCGTGAGCAGAGATAAAAATGGGCATCCTGAAAGTGGTCAACATAGATAAGCATCCTGCAAGTGGTCTGTTGGACTTTTTCTTAGCTTTTCGATGTGAGAGTCGTAGCCTGGGGTGGAGAGTGGGAGTCAGGACCCATATTATCTGAATAAAAACTTGGTGTTTCGTCTTTTGTGTACCAACATGATTTGAAGTGAAGTATTCTGTCCAAATTCTGTTCCCAAAATGTGACCATGAGATTGTGAGTTCAAACGGGGGATGGCTGAAAGTTCAGCCGAACACTACCAGCAATGTACGGCAATCAGCAGCAGTACCGGGAGCAACAGTACAACCAATGGGCCCAGCAGCCCCAGCAGCAGCAGCAGCAGCCCATGTTCAACCCGCAGGTCAATCAGGCCTCGTGGAACCCGCAATCCACCGACCAACTGTACATGCAAGCGAACCCCGCGCAACTCCAACCCGTCGCCATGTACCTGCAGCAGCAACAGCCCCAGTACTACCAGCAGCAGCCGCAATACACCCAGCAGCAGCAGCAGTTTTCGCAATTCCAGCAGCCACAGCAGCAACAACTGCAACAATCATTCCAGCAAATGCCACAACAACAACAGCTGCAGCAGCAACAACCCTCGCCTGCGTTTGCAGTCAATGCCTCGGCGTGGACGACGACCGGGCAGGACCAATACGCGGCCCAACCCCA
This sequence comes from Gonapodya prolifera JEL478, assembly GCA_001574975.1. Classification (NCBI taxonomy): domain Eukaryota; kingdom Fungi; phylum Monoblepharomycota; class Monoblepharidomycetes; order Monoblepharidales; family Gonapodyaceae; genus Gonapodya; species Gonapodya prolifera. Next base: position 56,211 of record KQ965827.1, read on the forward strand.
GCAATCTGCGGGTAGTCCAGCCATGGGTCGAATGGTGGGATCTGCACCGCAGACGCAGAAGGAAACGTCCACGGGGATAGGGTGAGCCTTGGTTCGCCGCGCTGTTTTCCCCCTCTTCTTTTAATTCCATTGTCCTCGCTCACTCTCACATCGCACCGCACCCTGCCCCAAAGTCGCCCCGCTTACCGATGGGCACTCTCGGGGAACCAGCAGATGCAACCATGGGTGCCTCCGGCACAAGTGTGGTACCAACAAAATGGTGTCACTATTGGGGGAACTGTGGGTAGTGGTCGTAGAGCAGGGGTCGGGCGAAAGGAAACAACCCTGCTGAGTGATAGCGGGCGCACGACTGAATTGCTCGCCGGATGCTAATAAATTTGCGGCAGGAGTGGAGGAATGGCGAGCGGAGATGGGGTGGAGGCAAATAGAGCGAGGTGTATTGTCACTGGCTGGGACGATCTTTCAAGGAGTGACGACGGGGCGGAGAGAGTGGGCTTTGGCAGACATACAGCGAGAGGGCAACGGTCGGGAGAGGTTCAAGCTCAGGGATTGGGGGAAGCGGAGCGTGGGGACCTGCCACTTATTCGACGTCGACTCACAGTACTGACCCTCTTCCACCCGTCCCCCTTCACCCGCACGAACCACCAACCCGTACCCCAGTTTGCCCGGCGTGAAGGCCGCATGCTGCTCGAGCTGCAGATCCAAAACGGCACCAATCAGCCGATGCGGGACCTGGCCGTGTCCTTTGGGCGGAACAAGTTCACTCTGGGACCAGCCATCCCGCGGTTGAGCCCCTCCACGGTTCCGCCCGGCGGTACTGTAGAAGCGAGTGTGCAGTTGCGGTGCGTGGCGCGGCGTTGTCTGGGTCGAAGGGTTGTTGTTCCCTTGTGACACTCATCCACCGAACCTCGTTCCCTCCGTGATGCTCATCCCTTACTCCAGCGTGGACGCCGACACCGGCTCACCCAGCAACCCCCCCAACCTCATCCCTATAACGCTCTCGCACTCGCTCTCCTCGCACCCCTTCACCGCGCTTCTCCCGATCCACGTCCTGTTCACCGAGCAAGGGCTCGTGGACCAATCCAAGTGGCTCAAGATGTGGACCGAGGCCGGCGCGTCCGAGTGGGCATGCCCGCTCCAGGGCATGAGGTTTTCCGGGGTGGATGAACTGAGAGGGCGGTTGGGCGTTAATAATGTGTTTGTGGTCGCGCAGAGGATCGTGAATGGCGTGGTGAGTGGGTTGGATTGGGTGAGGGTGTGTGGGATGGGCGAGCGCTGACGTTTTGCTCCATCAAACCATCACCGCAAACAAAACTACACGACCGCACAGCACTTCTTCTACGCCTCCATGGCGCTGCCCGACCACCCCACCACGGTCTTCGTGGCCGAGATATCGCTCGACGAGCGATTGTCGGATGGGAAATTGTCCGTGAAGATTCCCGGAAAGTCCACCGACGAGGCTGGGGAGATTGTCGGGGCGGTGTTTGAGAGCGTGGGCAGGATGATGGTTGGGCAGTGACACGTGCGATGTGGAGTGTGGAGAGTCTGGAAATAATGGGCGATGTGGGAAGGCGGGGGTTGCAGGTGGTGGCGATGTAGTGGAGTGGTGGGATAGTTGACTAGTACCCCAAATCATGGAATTGCAAGATTTCGAGTTTCAAGATCCCCTCAATGATTCATATACCTCGCACAGTCCACGAAGCTTTCGTGAACCGAGAAGTGTTTCCGTCCATCTGCCCTCCCATTTTCCTCTGGACAACCGAATTCAACATCACTACCAACGGTCCACGCAATTCGGACAGCATATGTTTTTTGAATGAATGCAAAATTGAATTCCTACAAACAGCAATTACATGAGACAGACGTGTAACGAAATACATTCTAAACGACTATGCAAGATCCATGAGGACAACCTCGGCCACGCCGCTTCCTTCATTGGCCACCACCAACTCATCCTGGAAGCCCGTGACAAACATTCCATCCCCGTGCGTGAGCGTGGCTTCGGCGCCCTGGCTCTTGACCGTCACTTTCGCCTTGGCATTGTTCTGCACGACATGGAGGTACAGCNTTCGTGGCGCCGCGTGGTCCGTCTCTGACTCGCCTTCGACGACCTTGGGTGTCCTGTACGTAGCTGTCTTGCCCTCGTCGACGAGAGCGGCCGACATCCAGAAGTCCGAGTGGATGGCGATGGGTTTNTCGGCGTCCGCGTGGCCCGGGTCGACGTGGTCGCGCTTCTCGGCGGGGGCGATGAGCGTNGCGAAGCGGTTCTGCTTCGTGGTGTCGGGGAAGTGGCCCGTGGCGTAGCCGGGCGGGAGGCGGCGGTTGTAGGGCATGTTCCAGATTTGGAGGAAGTGCACGGGCTTGGTTTTGGACCCGTTGTATTCGCTGGAAGGGAATATGTTAGCACCACGCGAAGGAGAACAAAGGTGGAAAGAACGAAAAACTCACCTGTGCGCAATGCCCGTTCCGGCGGTGGTGAATTGGACGTCCCCGCGGTGAATCACTTCGTGGTTTCCCGTGCTGTCCTTGTGCTCGAGGTCTCCCGACACGACATAGCTGAAAATCTCGTATTCACTGCGAGGACAGAAGGAAGTAAGTGGTTAATGTTGAGTCAAAGCATCGGAGTGAACGGAAGTGAGTACCCACCGATGAGGATGAGTTCCGAATCCTTTGCCTGGCTCCACACGGTCTTCATTCAGGACCCGCAGCGAGCCGAAGCCGTCAAACTTTGGGTCGTAGTAGTTTGCGAAAGAGAAAGTCTGAATTGGACGGGAGGAAACAGGTAGGCGGAAGGTGGTCATGGGGGAGGAAGACCGTCAGCACAAGCACCAGCACAAGACAAGGTCAAGAAACACGTACGTGGTGGGTGTCCAACCATCCGAGGTTAGCGTATCCTCTGTCGTTGCTCTTCCTGACGGTGAAA